>UESW01005107.1:0-243183 GCA_900491605.1 Calamus simplicifolius
TAATCCCCAAGCCCATGTACACCCGTGACTTGATTTAATCTCAACCCTTGGACTCAAACCCAGCCCAATACAAGTTAGCCCACCTGGGCCTTGATAGCACCACACCAGGCCCAACAATCTCCACCTTGGTGCTTTCAAGGCCTCAGCACGTCCACTGTGTCCATCAGCTTTAACAACGAAATACACTTTTGAAAACTGTCCCGTGGAAGAACCTTAGTCAGTGCATCTGCTGGATTTTCTTTGGTGTATACCTTCACCAGCTCCACCTCACCATCTTCCACCAGCTCTCTGATCCTGTGGTATCTGAGGTCAATGTGCTTCGTCCTGGCATGATAGACTGCATTCTGCGCAAGCATCAGAGCACTCTGGCTGTCACTATGCACCTGGACAACCTTCTGATCAAGTCCCATCTCCAGCATCAAGCCCTTCAGCCAAAGAGCTTCCTTTGCTGCCTCTGTGATACCTATGTATTCTGCCTCCGTGGTAGATAAGGTTGTGATGGGCTGCAGACATGATCTCCACGATACTGGACCACCAAACAGGCTGAACACAAAGCCTGTTGTGGATCTCCTAGTGTCCACATCTCCACCAAAGTCTGCATCCACATACCCATATAACTGCCCACGAGCCTCCTTGGATAAGTTGGATCTCTCAGCACCTTCTGCTGTCCATAGCAAATACCAACCCCAACTGTACCTACCAAGTACCTGAAGATTCCCTTTAGTGCTCGCCAGTGCTCCCTGCCAGGGTGCGCCATGAACCTGCTCACCTGGCTCACTGCATGGGCTATGTCTGGCCTACAACATACCATGGCATACATAAGGCTCCCAACACCAGAAGCATATGGTACCTTCTCCATCTCCTGAGCCTCCACCTCAGTCTGTGGTGACATGGTCTTCGATAAGGAAAAATGTGCTGCCAAAGGTAGTGCTGTCGGTTTGGCATCCTTCATCCCATATCGTTCCAGAATCTTTTTAATGTAGCCACCCTGACTCAGATGCAGCACACCTTTGGATCTATCTCTGATGATTTCCATCCCTAGGATCTTCCTGGCTGGCCCCAGATCCTTCATCTCAAACTCCCGAGACAAAGCTATCTTCAGTTCCTGTACAGCCTTCTCACTCTTGCATGCTATCAGCATGTCATCTACATACAAGAGTAAGTACATCCTAGACCCATCATCCAGAGATTTAACATACACACAAGAATCATACTCACACCTGAAAGTCCAATGCTCCTAACATAAGTGTCAAATCTCTTGTACCACTGCCTCGGCGACTGCTTCAGCCCATACAGAGATTTCTTCAGCAAACAGACTTTCCCATCTGATCTTGGTTCTCTAAACCCTGGTGGCTGCTCCATGTAGATGCTCTCCTCCAAATGACCATGGAGGAATGCTGTCTTCACATCCATCTGCTCCAGCTCCAAGTCCTGAGCTGCTACAATACTCAATAATAGTCTGATGGAAGTGTGCCTGACAACTGGAGAAAATATCTCACCATAATCGATGCCTTCTTTCTGAGAGTATCCTTTGGCCACTAGTCTTGCCTTATACCTGATACCCTCTTGTTCTGAAGCTCCTTCCTTGCGCTGATAAACCCATTTACAACCAATGGGTTTCTTTCCTTGTGGCAGCTGGACCACCTGCCACGTATTATTGCTGTGAAGAGACTGCATTTCCTCTGCCATAGCATGGATCCACCTATCTCTATCCTGACTTTCCATAGCCTCCTCATAGGTGAAAGGGTCTCCATTCGCTGTCACCAGGGCATATGACAACGAATCCTCAAAGCCGTATCGAACTGGTGGTCGCACGTTCCTCCTGGGCCTTTGCTGTGCGATCCCAGTATCAGTCCCCTGTCCAGCTGCATCCTGCTGAACTCCCTGGCTTCTACCCCCTCTGTCAGTCCTCTCCACCTGAATCTCAAATCCTCCTGGTCCACTAGCAAATGGCACAACTGTATAGGAGGTTGTCTGACTAGTGTTACCGTGTTCTACCTCCTGTAGTACCTGCTGTGCATCCATGCCACATCTGTTCTGGAGGATTGAGCTCTCATCAAAGGTTACATCTCTGCTGATGACAACCTTCTTCTCCAAGGGGTCCCATAGCCGATACCCCTTGACTCCTCGCGGGTAGCCTAGGAAACACCTTTTAGACCTGGCATCCAACTTACTCCGCTCCCCAGCTCCAACATGCACATATGCTGTGCATCCAAACACCCTTAGATGGTTTAGGCTTGTCTTCCTTCCAGACCATATCTCCTCTGGAATGTCTCCATCTAACCTGGTGTGCGGTGACCGATTGACCAAGTAGCTAGCTGCATCTACTGCGTCAACCCAGAACATCTTTGGAAGCCCTGCCTGCAGCCTTAAGCATCTTGCCTTTTCCAATAGTGTTCTGTTCATCCTCTCAGCCACCCCATTCTGTTGAGGAGTTCCCATCACCGAGAAGTGCCTTCTGATGCCCCACTCCTCACAAAAAATCTGGAACTCCCTGCTGGTGTATTCCCCGCCATTATCAGACCTCAGACACTTCACACTTTACCCTGCTCCTTCTCCACCTCAGCCTTCCAGATTTTGAACTTGGTGAAGACCTCTGATTTCTCCTTCATAAAGTAGATCCACAGCTTCCTTGAGAAATCATCTATCAGGGTCATAAAGTATCTGGCCCCATTCCTTGCAGTAACTGGGGCTGGTCCCCAGACATCTGTGTGTACTAACTCCAGGGGTTCAGCACTCCTAGCTGTGCTGACTGAGAACTGTACTCTCCTCTGCTTTCCCATCTGACAAGGCTCACAGATCTCCATATCTCCGCTACTCAAGTCTGGAAGCAGACCTCTCTTGCTCAGTTCTTTCATCCCCTTGTCTCCCATGTGGCCCAGGCGGTAATGCCACATCCTGTACACATCCTGGGGATCTTGCTCCACAGCTGCCACCTCAGATTTCACAGTCATCACAGAGCCCTCCATCTTGTATAGATTATTTTCAGCCTCCTCCCTCTCATCACCACCATGGCTCCATTGGAGATGTTCAGAACTCCACTCCTGGCACGACTGCTGAAGCTGTATCCAGTCCGCTCCAAGTACCCCAGTGATACCAGATTCTTCTTGAGTTCTGGGACATGCTTCACACTGGTAAGAGTGCGCACCATACCATCAAACATCCTCACCCTCACTGTGCCAATACCTGCCACCTTGCAAGGGTGATTATCTCCAAGAGTCACATTCCCCTCCTCAACCTCTGTGTAAGTACTGAACCACGACCGGTTGGGAGTGTAATGATGAGAACAGGCTGAATCCAAGGTCCACATCTCTGTGCTGTGCCTGTGATCATCTGATACAACCAAGAGATCATCCTCCACCTCCTGATCTGCAACTGTACTCACAGACTCAGATCCTCCTTTTTCTCCCTTCTGATTTTTCCACTTAGGACAATTCTTCTTAAAATGTCCTACCTCTCCACACTTATAGCACTTCAGCTCTCTCTTGCCTTTCCTGGACTTTGATCATCCTCCAGACTTACTTCTGTCCCTGCCCCTACCTCTGCCTGTCCTTTCCCCAACTGATAGACCCTCCTGGGGAACAGCTTCCTTGGTCATCTTCTCCCTCTGCTCATTCGTCCGAAGCACCGAGACAATATCTTCATAAATTAATGTCTCCTTCCCATAGAGCAGTGTTGTGACCAATGAGTCATAAGACGTGGGCATTGAACATAAAAGCAGAAGTGCTTTATCTTCTTCCTCCATCTTGACCCCGACATTCAGAAGTTCATTGCTCATCTGGTCGAATATTTGGATGTGACCCAGCACATCTCCACCTTCTGACATCCGAAGGCTGTAGAGGCGCTTCTTCAACATCAACTTGTTGCACATATTCTTCCCCATATAGACGGTGTGCAACTTCGTCCAGAGTCCCTTCGGGGTCTTCTCCTCCAGCACTGAATAGAGGACTGAATCCGCCAGACAGCCCCTGATCATTGAACATGTCTTCTTCTCCAATAAAATCCACTGCTTGTCTGTCATCCCATCTGGCCTTTCCTCCAAAGCCAAATCTAAACCCTGCTGCACAAGGAGGTCCTCTACCCGGACTTGACGAGATTCTGTTGAAATTATTTCAACTCCTTGAAGGCCTCCAGATTACTCCTTGAACCAGGTTCTGATACCACTTGTTAGGGTTTAGACCTGTGATTAATAGCAATGGGATTCCCTGTTGAACAAGAACTAGAACTAAGGATTCCTAATCCTGTTAGGTTTAGACCTTGATGAATAGCAATGGGATTCCCCGTTCAACAAGAACTAGAACTAAGGATTCCCAATCCTGTTAGGTTTAGACCTTGATGAATAGCAATGGGATTCCCCGTTCAACAAGAACTAGAACTAAGGATTTCTAATCCTGTTAGGTTTACTTCTTGAAAAAGGAGGAAGATGGGGAGGAGAAAGAAAGGGCTGCCGCCCTATGATGAGAGAAGGGAATTTTGGGAGAAAAGAATCTGTTCTCTATTCCATCCAAACCCTAGAGACTAGAGTTTAAATACATCCACGAAGTGGGCTAGGCCCAGACTCAACAAAAAACTCCCATGGACTAATTCAATGAGATTAAACTAATCCCCAAGCCCGTGTACACCCGTGACTTGATTTAATCTTAACCCTTGGACTCAAACCAGCCCAATACAAGTTAGCCCACCTGGGCCTTGATAGCACCACACCAGGCCCAACATCCAACACCTACGTCCACTCCCAAGTTCCACTTGGGTCCACTATAATCAACTAGATTACAACCGAGTTGTTTTACAAGATTACAACTCTAAACTTTGTTTTCCTGGGATCACAACGAACCCAGCTGGTTTTTCGGGCTCACCAGCATAAAAACCCAAACACAAGCTAATCTAGCTTGTCCCGAGGTATACTACCTTCACTAATTCAATCCCCCTGATTGAACTAGCAAAAACAAGAAAGAATAATGTTTACAATAACACATAGCTCCTTAAATGAGCAAATATTCAAAGTAAATAAACAAGTTTAGAAAAGCATGATTTGAAGATGATTGGATTTGAGCTTTTCTTCTTTTCTTTTCCTCTTCTCTTTTGAGATGTTGAATCAAGCCTCAGCTTCGATTCTTCATAGATTGCAGATGAGAAGTTGGGAAATCACAAAAAATAGAGCTTTTGAAAATCCTCGATTTTTCAAGTTGAACGCCTTGGATTTCTCTTTGAGCTTTTTTGGAGTGGAAGAATTTGAATGTGGATTCTTTTCTCTTGATTTTTTGCTCAAGACCTCTCAGATTTTTTCAATATGATTTCTCTATTTTTTCGTTTTTCCTCTCTTTTCTATTTTCAAACGAACGCTCTTTCCCCTTTTATATATTCCTTAATCCATTTTTTGGTGTGAAACTAGCCGTTGGAATGTACCTGGAAAGTTTTTCCATACATGAAATATAGCCGTTAGGGGTTAGGTAAAGAAAATATTACCGTTGAGCTGATCTGGCAATTTAAAAATTTATTTCTGATAGGTTGGAGTCGGCTCCAACTTTTCAGGTGTCGGCTCCAAGTCGTGTATCAAAAATAGAAAGTTCTGAGCTCGTTGAGGAGTCGGCTCAGAAAAGTAAGGTGTCGGCTTGCCATGTTCAAGTGTCAGCTCCAAAAGACTGTAAGTGTCGGCTCCAAGATAGTCAAAAATCATGCATTTTGTCCCCGTGTTGGAGTCGGCTCCACACTGTAAGTGTCGACTCCGAAACTCTGGGTGTCGCTCTGAAACTCTGGGTGTCGGCTCCGGACCATATCAAAAATCAGAAAGACATTGATTGGCCATGGGGTCGGCTCCAGACTTTCTAGGTGTCGACTCCAGGTTCAGAATTTTGAAACTTACCTTTGGCACTTGATTCAAAAATACGTTTCTTGATGCCTTTGATTAACCAATTTTTAAGCCCTGAAACACTTGTTAAATTTATTAGTAACACAATGAATATACTCAATTCCTTTATTAATCATCAAAATCAATAATTGGGTCAACAATCTCCCCCTTTTTGATGATTATAAAAACATTGAGTATATGCATAGGATTCTCAAATCAAAATTTTCAAAGATAATCCTCACAGGTAAGCTCCCCCTGAATAAGGTAGCTCCCCCTATGAAGTTCAATTTGATAATTATTCTTCCTTTTGCTTTACATTTTACATTTTAGTGTTTGATATCTACAATTCAGTTATATCAATTTTCACTTAAGCTTATGTATCCAAATAATCAAATACCAATCAAGCATAATTGATCAATGCATATACGACATAACTTTCTCCCCCTTTTTTGTAATCAACAAAAAGATTAAGAAGAGTAAAATGATAACATTGATAGATCAAAAGATAATTTCATTACATCAAAAAGTCAGTATTACAAAGTGAAACTGAACTTTGTCAAGCATCGAACTATACATCATTACATTAAGATTGAAGATAAAACATCAAACTACATTGAATTAAAAACTTGTACTTCATTACATGATAATTACAGATTAGTTCTAATAATCCTTGTAAACGTTCTAAAATTTTTTCCATCCTTCACTCTGAGTCGCTACAAATTCTTTTAATCTTCTATCAACAAAAGAGCAAGCAGTCATGATCTTATCTTGAAGTTCAGCATTGCATCTTGAGTATGTTCTGATCTCCACAAATATCCTTAAGTTCTTCAAAATATTCTTTAGATCATTCCTTAAGGATTCAGAAGAGCTAAGAGTGGACTCAATTTTACAATGCGATCATCTAAAGAGTAAAGGGTCTCTTTTAAATTCATAAAATGACTGTCAAACTCAGTCTTCATTTCATCCTTCTGAGCAGCAAGTAGACTTTTAAGTTGCTCCAATTGAATGTCTGAAAATCCGACTGATGAAGTAGATGGAGGTACCAGAATTGGAGCTGGAGCAGGAGCAGTGCAGGACTGTCAGGCTGTGGAGAAGGAACCCTCACAGACGGACCAGCCTCAAAAGGTAGAAGACCTCATTCAGTGGCTCTCATCCAAACTACCTTTCCTCTCCCATTGTCCATTGATCTTCACAAATCCCATCTGATGAACTGTAGCCAAACTATAGTAGTCAGTATGCCTAAGGTTCTTGGAAGGCTCATTATCCAAATCACAACCCCTTGGCTCCTGAAAACCATAGTCAAAATCATGTTGTAGGGTAGGGAAGATCTCCTTTTTCCTCCAGCCTCGGCCATATAGAAAATCATTTGCGGCGAGGTTATGGGTTGACCAGTCAATCACTATCCATCACAACTATGTCTCGCGCTCGAGACATACTCAAATCGTCCGGTTTTAGAAAATAAAATTCTGCTACAATATTGTGAAGTAACCTAAGCTCCAAGGGCAATTGGTTAGCCCTAACCTCTTCAAATTCTGTTACCTCTCTCCTAACATTCTTGACAGAGCTTCTGACCTCTCACTGTGAACATCTACTGCTAATCCGATGATTGGAATGCTTAGAAGATTTCCTAATTTCTGAAAAGTAGATGGATTCTTTTACCTCTAACAGAGCTTACGATCCCACCATCACCTCTGATAAATTGAAGTAGAACTCCTTGACAAGGGCCGGATAGGTAGGAACATCTAATGAGCACACTTTATCCCATCCTAGCTCTTTGAGTTGATTCCCAATTGAAAAACCCTCGGACTCAAAGAATTGAAATCAACCTTTCTATCCATGGTGATTACTCTCCCGGCTAAGGTGTCTACCTGAGGAGAAGAAGGGCTTGGACTATCCGATTGGGTTGTGGAATCCTCGCTCAGAGACGGCTCGCGGACGGGTCGCCTTGCCAATGTTTCCCAGTCATCACGGGCGCTCCAAGTACGGATCCTCTCCTCTTAGGTGCCATTTAGATCCTTAGGAAAGTTCGAATAGAGTTGAATTTGGTTGGGGAGGTTTTGAGAGAATTTTGGAAGAGTTTGGTTAAGGATTGAAAAACAAATGAAATGACAAAGTGTCGACTCTGCCCTAAAAAATCGATTTAGACCCCAGGTGTCGACTCCCGCAAAGTCGGGTGTCAACTCCAAATCGCTAACACAGTCAGCGCTCGAACTGGAGTCGGCTCCACTTATACGGGTGTCGGCTCCAAGGTCAGGACCGAGAGCGACATAGACGAGGTGTCGACTCCTCAAACTGAGGTGTCGACTCCACTAATAGTTTCAGAGAAAAATAATGAGATTCAAACACCTGAAACTTGTCAAAATAGGTTCAATAAAATTTTAAAAAAATCTTTGGAATATGAAGAATCAAATTGCTCAGATGACTAGATAATTGTCCTTAAAATTATGAAAGGAATATCAAGAAATTAATAGAAATCTAGATAGCCATTCCTTAGAGTTTCAAAATCATTCCAAAGGGTCACAAATCCCTAATTCACCTCTAAGATAACAAAATCTCTCTTCACTTAAAGGTTTTGTAAATATATCAGCTAATTGTTCTTCAGTATTAACATAATCAAGACAAATTTCATTATTAGCTACATGTTCTCTTATAAATGATATCTAATTTCTATGTGTTTTGTTCTTGAATGTTGAATTGGATTTTTAGTTAAATTAATTGCACTGTGTTATCACATCTATAGGTGTTTTATCAAGTGTGATACCATAATCTTCAAGTTGTCGCTTAATCCATAGGATTTGAGCACAGCAACTTCCAGCTGCAACATATTCAGCTTCAGCAGTTGATAATGCAACTGAATTTTGCTTTTTGCTAAACCATGAGATTAAGTTACTTCCTAAGAATTGGCATGCACCACTTGTGCTTTTTCTATCTAGTTTACATCCAGCATAATCAGAATCAGAATATGCAATCAAGTTTAATGTTGAGTCTCTAGAATACCATAAACCTACATTTTTAGTTCCACTTAATATCTTAAGTATTCTTTTAACAGCAATTAAGTGTGATTCTTTAGGTTCAGATTGAAATCTAGCACATAAACAAACAGCAAACATATATCTGGTCTACTTGCTGTTAAGTAAAGTAGGATCCGATATACCTCGATAATTTTTGATCAACTTTCTTACCTTCTTCATCTTTGTCCAGCTGCATGAAGGACTCATGGTGTTCCAAGGGGTTTGATTGATTCCATACCAAACTTCTTGAGAAGTTCTCTTGTGTATTTTGTTTGGTTGATAAAAATCCCTCTTTGCTTTGTTTGATTTGGAGTCCAAGGAAGAAGTTGAGTTCTCCCATCATGCTCATTTCGAATTCACCCTGCATTAACTTAGCAAATTCTTGACACAAAAGATTGTTAGTAGCACCGAAAAATATCATCAACATATATTTGTACTACTAATAAATCCTTGTCTTTTCTTTTCAAAAATAGTGTTTTATCAACATTTCCTCTTGTAAAATCATTTTCAATCAGAAATTTACTTAATCTATCATACCAAGCTCTAGGTGCTTGTTTAAACCATATAGTGCTTTGTGCAATTTAAAAACATGATTTGAAAATTCATGATCTTCAAAACCAGGTGGTTGTTCAACAAAACTTCTCATTTATAAATCCATTTAAAAATGCACTTTTAACATCCATTTGAAATAAATTGATATGCATATGACATGCAAATGCAAGTAATAATCTAATTGCTTCTAATCTAGCTACAGGTGCAAAAGTTTCATCAAAATCAATTCCTTCTTCTTGATTATATCCTTTTGCGACTAATCTAGCTTTGTTTCTAATTACTATGCCATTTTCATCTAATTTATTTCTAAATACCCATTTTGATCCTATAACTGAATGATCTTTAGGTCTATCTACTAAGGGTCCAGACATTATTTCTAGTAAATTGATTTAATTCTTCTTGCATGGCTAACATCCAATTATTATCTTTTTCAGCCTCTTCAATAGTTTTAGGTTCAATTTGAGATACAAATGCAAGATGATTATTGATATTTCTCATTGATGATCTAGTTCTTACTCCTTGAGATGGATCACCTATAATTAATTCTTTTGGATGACCATAGGCATATCTCCAATCTCTAGGAAGATCTACATCATTATGATTTGCATCAACAACATCAACACTAGGAGAATCATCATCTTTAGCTTCTTGTTCATGATCTGAAGATACATTTATATTCAATTTTTTAATGTCTCTTTCTAATATGTTTGTATCTTCCTCATCATCAAGTCTTTCCTGAACTCGATGCTAAAGATTCATCAAAAATTACATGAATAGATTCTTCTACAATTAAGTTTCTCTTGTTAAACACTCTATAAGCTTTACTAGATGTTGAGTATCCTAAGAAATGCCTTCATCAGATTTTGCATCAAATTTTTCTGAATTTCTTTACCATTATTATGAATGAAACATTTACAACCAAATGCATGAAAGTAACTTATGTTTGGTTTTCTATTGTTCCATAGTTCATAAGGAGTTTTCTTAATGATTGGCCTAATTAAAGCTCTATTAAGAATGTAACATGCCATGTGTTGGGGGATAAAATCGTCATTGCATCAATATCTGTGCGAGGCAGCTAAGGCCGACCTCCTCCCTCCGGCTTTCCCGGGCTTCCGCAGCTCGGCTTTTCCGGGCTTCCATAGCTCGGTCTCCTCGGGCTTCCGTAGCTCGGCCTCCCCGGGCTCCTGTAGCTCGGCCTCTCTGGGCTTTCGTAGCTCAGCCCCTCCGGGCTTCCGTAGCTCGGCCTCCCCGGGCTTCCATAGCTCGGCCCTTCCGGGCTTCCGTAGCTCGGCCCTTCCGGGCTTCCGTAGCTCGGCCCTTCCGGGCTTCCATAGCTCGGCCTCCCCGGGCTCCGTAGCTCGGCCTCCCCGGGCTCCGTAGCTCGGCCCTCCAGGCTTCCGTAGCTCGGTCTCCCCGGGGCTCCCGTAGCTCGGCCTCCCCGGGCTCCCGTAGCTCGGCCCCTCCGAGCTTCCGTAGCTCGGCCCCTCCGGGCTTCCGTAGCTCGGCCCTTCCGGGCTTCCGCAGCTCGGCCCTTCCGGGCTTTCGCAGCTCGGCCCTTCCGGGCTTCCGCAGCTCGGCCCTTCCGGGCTTCCGCAGCTCGGCCCTTCCGGGCTTCGCAGCTCGGCCCTTCCGGGCTTCCGCAGCTCGGCCCTTCTGGGCTTCCGCAGCTCGGCCCTTCCGGGCTCCGTAGCTCGGCCTCCCCGGGCTCCTGTAGCTCGGCCCCTCCGGGCTTCCGTAGCTTGGTCCTTCCGGGCTTCCGTAGCTCAGCCTTCCCGGGCTTCCGTAGCTCGATCTTCCCCGAGCTTCCATGACTCGGCTTCACTGAACACCCCACGATCCATGGAACCTGATGCGGGAGAGCCTCAGCCTACTATAACGGCATCCCAGACAAGGAATCATGTCGAAACGTGGCCTAGGACCTACCATAACTATCCCAGGTCTACTCACCAGATCTCAGTCATCAAGAAGCTCTCCTGGCCATCGATCCCCTAACAAACAGGATATGGATTCTAACAGCCCCACAACGGCCTGATTCTATCCATCTACGTATCCTAACAACCTTTAAACCTTCCAGAAGGCGCTCAAGATACAGGTGACAGCCTATAACTACCACACTGGCAGATTCCCTCAGGTACGCGCTCTTGGACGCACACTCGTACATCCACCCTCACCCTCCTGCCCTCACGCCGGCAGCTCGTCGGTGCTCTTGCCTTCTAGAGCTTCCGATTGGCCGCCCCCGGAGAGGCCTCCTGGAGAGATCCACCTCCCTATCATCTGGTTGATCGTCGATTTCTTCTCCACTGACTTGAGCGTCGGAGGTCTTCCGCGGAGGGCCACCCCAATGCCTCTCGCGCGAGGACTTTTGTGCAGGTCCGCCCCCCTTTTTTGGAGATCGACCGCGCCCGAGTCGGAGGATGGATCCCGGCGGCAATAGATTGGCGCTAGAGGAAGGGCCTCAAGTCCCATTAAAACTTGAAAAGAGGAGATAAGGATCCAAATCCGGAGTAGAACCTCTCTAATGGCCAACCGGAGAAGAGCAACCTCAGAAGCTCAAGATCAGGTTGCTTCCCAAAGGCCTGATCCGACGAGCGGTGTAGCGCCGCAACCGCCACCAGTCGAAACCCCGTCACCGCCTGCCATTCCGGTGACCCAGGACCAGTTTGCTTCGCTGGTCCAGCAAGTTCAAACTCTGACCCATCTGGTTCAGGAGCGCCTCACAGCTCCTCCTGCTCTGCGCTTTCACAAGGAAGCGGTGGTTCCTTCTTCACCGGTAACCTCCTCCTCCAGTCCGCACAAATCCAAGGACCCCCCACACTGACCTAGAGGGGACAAGCCGATCCCGCGAGGCGGTCACAACGGAGATCCTCCCAGATCTCGGTGAGCCCGATCTCTCTCACCGGTGACTTCCCACCATGATTCGATGCCGTCTCTGCGATCTTCTCGCCCAGCTCCTCCCCTGGCTGGTGAGGAGGAGATCCATCGTCAGATCCAGGAAATGCATCAAGAGCTGAATGCCGCCAAGCAGGCCCATCCGCCCCAGCCCAAGGCGGAGCAGGGCATCCCTTTCTCTAAGAGGATCATGGAGGAAGTGATTCCCTCCCATGTCAAGTTACCAGCCGTCAAGCCCTACCATGGCTCTTCTGACCCGGACGACCATCTTAGCAGCTTCCGATCGATAATGATGTTCCACGGAGCATCTGATGCGGTCCTCTGCCGCGCCTTCCCCTCCACCCTCAGAGATCCGCCCGAACCTGGTTCAATGCTTTGAAGCCGGGTTCTATCAATTCATTTGACGAGCTGAGCTGCCTTTTTATTGGTCAGTTCGTCAGCAGCCGCGCCACCGACGAAGATCGACTCCCTCTCCGAAGTCAAGCAGAGAGAGGGGAGTCTTTGAGGAATTACCTTGGCCTGTTTCAATAAGGCCATGCTGGAGGTGGACCACCTTAATCATGAGGTGGCCATGTCTACTTTGGCGGGGGGAGTTTCGAAGGAAAGCGACTTCTACCTAGCTATGGAGGTCAGCTACCCCCCCAGCCTCTCTGATATGATGGCCCTGGCGGACAAATACGCTAGGGTCGAGGAATCGCGGAGAATTGCCCGCGCTGAGCAGGCAAAGAAGAAGGAGCCCAAAGTCCCCGACAGGCACCGTCCCGCCCGGCAGCCAAGTCCACCTCGCCGCCCGAGAGTCCCTCCGCTGCCCCGAGGAATCGCTCCCGGAGCCCTCCCAGGCGATTCAACCACTACACTCCGTTGACCGTGCCCCGAGCGCAAATCCTCATGGAGATAGAGCGCCAGCTCCCCCGGCCAATACCTCTCCGAGGGAACCCGATCCGAAGAGATCCTACCAAGTACTGCCGTTACCACCGGGAGCACGGCCACGACACTGAAGAGTGCTAGCAACTGAAAAACAAAATTGAGAGACTGATCCAGCGGGGGCGACTGAATCAGTTCAGGAGGGCGCCCGAGCCGCAACACAAGGAGGTGACCGCTAGCCCGAACTTCAACAACCTCCTCCTCCACCGAATCTGCCCGTGATCGGCCGCATTAATATGATAGAAGAGGCCAGCGGATCAAGCCCCAGAGGCGACAGTGATGGATCAGTGCCAAAGAAGGCACGAACGGCGAGCTCTCCTTCTCCGATGATGATCTTCTTGGGATACAGCTCCCCCACGATGATGCACTAGTTGTATCCCTTAATTTGAATAACTATGATGTAAGCCGAATCCTAGTTGATAGTGGAAGTTCGGTAAATGTTTTGTACCTCGGTGTGTTTGCCAGGATGAAATTACTCATGGAAAACCTTCGAGCCATGGATTCCACCTTGATGGGATTCACGGGCGACGTCGTCGTCCCGGAAGGGGTCGTCACCTGACGGTCCGCGCGGGAACCTGGCCCTTGTGACCATTGTCCAGACAGACTTTCTAGTAACCGACCTCAGATCCCCCTACAATGCAATATTCGGCAGGCCCGATCTAATGTCCCTCAAGGCAGTTGTCTCCATCCCGCATCTATCCATGAAGTTCCCCACCGAGCGAGGAGTGGGAGTTGTTCGGGGAAGTCAAGCCATGGCTCGGCAGTGCTTTGTCACAAGCCTCAGTCTAGAATGCCAGAGGTTGATGGGCTAGATGCTCGCGAGGACTTCGCCGAACAAAGGAGAGAACCAGCAGAGGAATTGGAGGAGGTACCACTGGATGAGGCTCGTCCGACCGAACTATAAAGATCGGGTCGCCGCTCAAAAGAGAGCCTCGGCGCAGATTGATCGGTTCCTCGAGTAACGCTGACATCTTCGCCTGGTCTGCCTTCGACATGCCAGGGATCAGCCCGAGGTTCTCGTCCATCATCTCAATGTGGACGAGATGCACAGGCCCGTCAAGCAGAAAAAGAGGAGCTTCGCCCTAGAGCGACAAAAGGCCATTGAAGAGAGGTAGACAAACTCATCAAGGCAATTTTGTCCGGGAGGTAAATTATCCGAGCTGGCTATCGAATATCGTCATGGTGAAGAAGTCGAACGGCAAATGGAGAATCTGCATCGACTTCACCGACCTCAACAAAGCCTGCCCGAAGGATAGCTTCCCCCTCCCTCGGATCGACCAGCTCGTGGATGCCACCTCAGGCCACCAGATGCTGTCATTCATGGATGCCTATTCCGGCTACAATCAGATCTGAATGGCCCCTGAAGATGAAGAAAAGACCGCCTTCATAACCGACCGAGGTACTTACTGTTACCGCGTTATGCCTTTTGGTCTTAAAAATGCAGGTGCCACCTACCAGAGGCTGGTCAACAAAGTGTTCAAGGAGCAGATCGGCCGGAATATGGAGGTGTACGTGGACGACATGCTGGTCAAAAGCAGAGAGGCGTCACAGCATGTCGAGGACCTCATAGAGAGCTTCGCCACGCTGCGCAAGTACGGGATGAGACTCAACCCGACCAAATGTGCCTTCGGTGTTAACTCGGGGAAGTTTCTCGGCTTCATGGTCTCCCAGCGAGGTATCGAAGCCAACCCCCAGAAGATTCAAGCTCTCCAACAAATGGCGCCCCAGCATCTATCAAAGAGGTCCAACGCCTAACCGGGAGGATAGCGGCCCTAAACCGCTTTGTGGCGCGGTCGGCCGAAAGATGCCTCCCCTTCTTCAAAACTCTCCGATCGGCCAAAACTTCCAGTGGACTCCCGAATGCCAAAGGTCATTTCAGGATCTCAAGAAGTACCTTGGCTCGCCCCCACTCCTCAGTAGTCCGGCCCCAGGGGAGACTCGGTTCTTGTATCTGGCTGTTTCGGAAGGTGCAGTTTGCTCGGTGCTGATCAAAGAAGAAGGCAAAGTCCAAAAGCCGATCTACTATGTCAGCAGGCTACTCCGCGATGCGGAGATAAGGTACAGCAGAATTGAAAAGATGGTGTTGGCTTTAATCACCTCAGTTCGGAAGCTGCGGCCATACTTCCAAGCACATTCTGTGACGGTTCTAACCGATCAACCCATCAAGGCGTGGTCCACCGTCCCGAGACATCGGGGAGAATGACCAAATGGGCCATCGAGCTAAGTGAGCATGACATACATTTCCAGCCTCGTCCAGCCATCAAGGCCCAGGTGCTAGCCGACTTCCTCCTCGAGTGTACCATCCCGGAGGACGGTTCTACCCAGACTCCCCGAGGAACCAAAAGCTGGAGCCCGATGGCTCCTCCATGTCGACGGATCATCTAATGCCATCGCTCCGGTGCGGGTCTAGTTCTTACCAGTCCGGAGGAAATTACCTTTGAGTATGGCATCCGATTTCCTTCCCGGCCTCCAACAACGAAGCCGAGTACGAAGCCCTGTAGCCGATCTCCGAATCGCCCACAATCTGAAGGTGGAGAAGCTTAATGCTTCACCGACTCTCAGCTAGTAGTCGGCCATGTACGGGGAGAGTTTGAAGCCCGGGAACCGAACATGGTTCGGTATCTTCAGGAGGTATGAAACCTGCTTCCACATTTTGCCGAGTTTGAAATCATTCAGATTCCCAGATCCGAGAATGCCCGCGCCGACCTACTCTCCCGATTGGCGACCGCGGAGTCAATGGATGCTGAGCAGAAGTTCCACCTGGAGACTTTGGAGAAGCCCAGCATCGCAGAAGCCGACCGAATAATGCAAGTTTAGGCCGAACCATCATGGTTCGACCCTATCCTCAAATATCTCAGAGAAGGGTCGCTTCCGTCCGACCGAAGGGAGGCTAGAAAGCTAAGGTTGCAGGCCATCCACTACGTGCTGATTGA
Organism: Calamus simplicifolius; assembly: GCA_900491605.1. Classification (NCBI taxonomy): domain Eukaryota; kingdom Viridiplantae; phylum Streptophyta; class Magnoliopsida; order Arecales; family Arecaceae; genus Calamus; species Calamus simplicifolius. Next base: position 16,158 of record UESW01005107.1, read on the forward strand.
CAACCTGCTTTACAAACGGTCTTTTTCTATGCCCCTGCTCAGATGCCTTCGCCCGTCCAAAGCAGATTATGCCCTGCGCGAAGTACATGAAGGGATTTGCGGCAACCATCTGGGAAGCCGGTCCCTATGCACAAGGTGCTGCGACAAGGCTACTACTGGCCGACCATGCAAAAGGATGCGGACGACCTGGTCCGAGCCTGCGACCCCTGCCAGAGGCACTCAAGCATCCAAAGGCTCCCTTCCGCCGAACTAGTTTCCATATCCTCCGCTTGGCCCTTTGCCAAATGGGGGATGGACATCCTCGGCCCATTCCCGCTTGCCATAGGACAGCGGAAATTTCTATTCGTCACCATCGACTACTTCACCAAATGGGTCGAAGCGGAAGCAGTTGCACAAATTACCGAGGCACGGGCCAAAGATTTTGTGTGGAGGTCCATCATCTGCCGATTCGGCCTCCCGCATACTATAATCACCGACAATGGTAAGCAGTTTGACAACTCTAAATTTCGTCAGTTCTGCAAGGAGCATGGAATCCGTCACCACCTCACTTCGGTCGGGCACCCACAAGCCAACGGAGCGGCCGAAGTGACCAATAGGACCCTCCTTCAGGGAATCAAAGCTCGCCTCTCCAGAGCCCAAGGCAGGTGGCGGAGGAGCTGCACCATGTCTTATGGGCCTACCGCACAACCCCAAGAATCCCGACAGGCAAACCCCATTCCGAATGGCTTTCGGTACAGAGGCCGTCATCCCTGTGGAGGTCGGCCTCCCATCGTTGCGGTGGAAAGCTACTCAGAGAAGCTGGCAATGAACAGCTCCGCACCAACCTCGACTTGGTAGAGGAGATCAGAGAGAAGGCCCGGATCAGAATGGCTGCTTATCAACAAAGGGTAGCCCGTTATCACGCCTCCAGAGTCAAAGGGAAAGCCTTCCTACCCGGCGACCTTGTCCTCCGAAAGGCCTCTGTTTCCAAACCGCTGGAACAAGGAAAAGCTGGCGCCGAACTGGGAGGGCCCGTACCAAGTAGCGGAGATCATCGGATCGGGAACCTACAAGCTGCAGGATTTGGATGAAAATTCATTCCTCGGACGTGGAATTCAGACAATCTCCGAAAATATTATCAATACGGTACGTCCTCTCCAAATTTATTTTCATATGCCTCATTATATCTTTCTGTCGGCACATTTCCTCAATGAAAATCATTATGCACTATATCACCAAAAATTGCAAAAAGAAACAGATGCTGCTTACAATCCTCGGCACGACCGAGCTCCTTGTCTGGACAAGAATTCTCCGAACCTTGGCAGGGCCAAGTAAAATATTCTCCAAACCTCGGCTGGGCCGAGCAACAAATTCTTCGAACCTTAGCAGGGCCAAGTAAAATATTCTCCGAACCTCGGCTGGGCCGAGCAACAAATTCTCCGAACCTTGGCAGGGCCAAGTAAAACATTCTCCGAACCTCGGCTGGGCCGAGCAACAAATTCTTCGAACCTTGGCAGGGCCAAGTAAAACATTCTCCGAACCTCGGCTAGGCCGAGCAACAAATTCTCCGAACCTTGGCAGGGCCAAGTAAAATATTCTCCGAACCTTGGCAGGGCCAAGTAAAACATTCTCCGAACCTCGGCTGGGCCGAGCAACAAATTCTCCGAACCTTGGCAGGGCCAAGTAAAATATTCTCCGAACCTCGGCTGGGCCGAGCAATAAATTCTCCGAACCTTGGCATGGCCAAGTAAAATATTCTCCGAACCTCGGCCGGGCCGAGCAACAAATTCTCCGAACCTTGGCAGGGCCAAGTAAAATATTCTCCGAACCTCAGTTGGGCCGAGCAACAAATTCTCCGAACCTTGGCAGGGCCAAGTAAAATATTCTTCGAACCTCGGCTGGGCCGAGCAACAAATTCTCCGAACCTTGGCAGGGCCAAGTAAATATTCTCCGAACCTCGGCCGGGCCGAGCAACAAATTCTCCGAACCTTGGCAGGGCCAAGTAAAATATTCTCCGAACCTCGGCTGGGCCAAGCAACAAATTCTCTGAACCTTGGCAGGGCCAAGTAAAATATTCTCCGAACCTCGGATGGGCCGAGCAACAAATTCTCCGAACCTTGGAAGGGCCAAGTAAAATATTCTCCGAACCTCGGCTGGGCCGAGCAACAAATTCTCCGAACCTTGGCAGGGTCAAGTAAAATATTCTCCAAACCTTGGCAGGGCCAAGTAAAATATTCTCCGAACCTCGGCTGGGCCGAGTAACAAATTCTCCGAACCTTGGCAGGGCCAAGTAAAAATTCTCCGAACCTCGGCCGGGCCGAGCAACAAATTCTCCGAACCTTGGCAGGGCCAAGTAAAATATTCTCCGAGCCTCGGCTGGGCCGAGCAACAAATTCTCCGAACCTTGGCAGGGCCAAGTAAAATATTCTCCGAACCTCGGCTGGGCCAAGCAACAAATTCTCCGAACCTTGGCAGGGCCAAGTAAAATATTCTCCAAACCTGGCAGGGCCAAGTAAAATATCTTCGAACCTCGGTGGGGCTGAGCAACAAATTCTCCGAACCTTGGCAGGGCCAAGTAAAATATTCTCCGAACCTCGGCTGGGCCGAGTAAAAAAATTCTCCGAACCTTGGCAAGGCCAAGTACAGATTCATCGAACCTTGGCAGGGCCAAGTGAAAATTCTCCGAACCTTGGCAGGGCCAAGTAAAATATTCTCCGAACCTCGGCTGGGCCGAGTAACAAATTCTCCGAACCTTGGCAGGGCCAAGTAAAAAATTCTCCGAACCTCGGCCGGGCCGAGCAACAAATTCTCCGAACCTTGGCAGGGCCAAGTAAAATATTCTCCGAGCCTCGGCTGGGCCGAGCAACAAATTCTCCGAACCTTGGCAGGGCCAAGTAAAATATTCTCCGAACCTCGGCTGGGCCAAGCAACAAATTCTCCGAACCTTGGCAGGGCCAAGTAAAATATTCTCCAAACCTTGGCAGGGCCAAGTAAAATATTCTTCGAACCTCGGTGGGGCTGAGCAACAAATTCTCCGAACCTTGGCAGGGCCAAGTAAAATATTCTCCGAACCTCGGCTGGGCCGAGTAAAAAAATTCTCCGAACCTTGGCAAGGCCAAGTACAGATTCATCGAACCTTGGCAGGGCCAAGTGAAAATTCTCCGAACCTTGGCAGGGCCAAGTAAAAAATTCTCCGAACCTTGGCCGGGCTGAGCAATAAATTCTCTGAACCTTGGCAGGGCCAAGTAAAATATTCTCCGAACCTCGGCTGGGCCAAGCAACAAATTCTCCAAACCTTGGCAGGAACAAGTAAAATATTCTCCGAACCTCGGCTGGGCCGAGCAACAAATTCTTCGAACCTTGGCAGGGCCAAGTAAAATATTCTCCGAACCTTGGCAGGGCCAAGTAAAATATATCCGAACCTCGGCGGGGCCGAGCAACAAATTCTCCGAACCTTGGCAGGGCCAAGTAAAATATTCTCCGGACCTCGGCTGGGCCGAGTAAAAAAATTCTCCAAACCTTGGCAAGGCCAAGTACATATTCTCCAAACCTTGGCAGGGCCAAGTAAAAATTCTCCGAACCTTGGCAGGGCCAAGTAAAATACTCTCCGAACTTCGGCTGGGCCGAGCGACAAAACTCAGGCTAAAATACCTGTAGAAAGCCAAAGTGCGTAGGCCCCGATTAAAGCCAGGTGACTTCCAAATAGTCCCCAAAAACTTCGTCCGGTTTGAAAATAAGCACACTGAACAAAACCATCGACGCACAAAAGGAAGGCACCTTCGGCGAACCCCTTTAAAGGGCCCATTAAGCCCCGCGTAATTGGCCAAAAGCCCCGAACAGAGCCAGGGATTCCCCTCTGCTGCTAAAGATCTTTGGGTAACGCCCCTATAACCCGTCGATCAAAGCGTCCATATCAACGCGTAAGCCAATGGAGCCATGCCAACTTCCTAACTATTACGCGGATAGCATGATCAAGGCTAAAACTCTTGAAAAAGAGGAAGGGTTACCCAAAACAAATCCATTTTTCATTTATCAGAAAAAAGGATTACAAAAAAGACAGAAAAAACATAAGCAGAAGGCAAAAGAAACAGAAGCCCTGAATCAAAGTTCGGAGTTGCTCCCCGAAGCCAACAGGCCTTCCAAGCGCTCCGTGAGGTCAGCCACCTACTGACGAAGCGAAGCAATCTCCTCCCTTTGCTGGTCTACAACCCGGTGCAGGGCCTCCGCCTCCTTGGTCGACACGTCCACATATTCCTCCACTACCCTGACGAGCTGCTGTCGGCCAGCAAGGGTCGACGCCAGACCCAGCCCGTCGATAGTGACGGTGGTACATCCCCTCTCCGAGTGAAGCAAGCCATTGAGAGATGCACGTAATTCTCCAGAGGATCGCCCTCGAGAGGCCATGATCCAATACTTCTTCGAGACCCGAACAGAGGGATGACTGATACCACATCCCTTGGTCATATTTATACTCGCTGGGCAGATATCTCAATCGGTCGCATGATAGTCACCGACCTATAAGAATTTCCCACGTGTCGTCGCTTCAATGCCTACAGAATCCGAAGTGTCGCGCCCCATCCCGAGCGAGATCGGTAAGCGTGAACTGACTGATCGGGAATCCCCCCTGAACCGAATACCTTCCGATCTACCGCCCCCCGTAATAAATGCTCTTGGCGCTTCCCCAAGCCTCTTAAAGCTGGCCCCTTTTTTGGGAAGCGCAGAGGGAAGAAGTCCAGTGTCCGACCAATGACTTGTTTCCTCGGAAAAGATAATGTCATCAATAAGGAAGCGTGACAACATACCGTTCACTCCGCCCTGGCGCCCATCACCAAGCGCCGCATGGGCCTGACACTGCGGCTCACAGTGACAACCGAGTCGTCTCCTCGAGCCCGACTCTTCGAACCTCGGCTAGGCCGAGAGAAGAATTCTCCGAACCTTGGCAGGGCCAAGTAAAAAATTCTCCAAACCTCGGCCGGGCCGAGCAACAAATTCTCCGAACCTCGGCTGGACCGAGCAACAAATTCTCCGAACCTCGGCCGGGCCGAGCAACAAATTCTCCAAACCTTGGCAGAGCCAAGTAAAATATTCTCCGAACCTCGGCTGGGTCGAGCAACAAATTCTCCGAACCTTGGCAGGGCCAAGTAAAATATCTCTGAACCTCGGCTGGGCCGAAAGACAAATTCTCCGAACCTTGGCAGGGCCAAGTAAAATATTCTTCGAACCTCGGCTGGGCCGAGCAAAAAATTCTCCGAACCTTGGCAAGCCCAAGTACAGATTCTCCGAACCTTGGCAGGGCCAAGTGAAAATTCTCCGAACCTCGGCTGGGCCGAGCAACGCATTCGCCGAACCTTAGCAGAGCCAAGTGAAAGTTCTCCAAACCTCGGCTGGGCCGAGCTGCAAGTGCCTTGAACCATGATGGGAACAGGTACAGATTTCTCTGAGCCGCGGCAAGGCCAACCCGAGAGAATTCGAGTTCCGATGAGAACGAAGCACGAAAATTCCAAGCTTCAGACCGAAGTAGGGAGCGCATTTCTCCGAACGGTCCCTAGACCATCGCTTGTGAACCTCAATTAGTTCGGATAGCACGGGATCCTCGTCTAAGGACGAATGAGACGTCTTCATACCCCACGGAGAACAACAGCAGCAAACTCGGCACAAAAAGATAAAGATTGAGAAACAAAATAGAACTCTCTTTATTTATTGCCGATCAAGATCAATTACAAATGCCTTAGAGGCGTTACAAGAGCATTGAAATGCATAAAATAAAGACAAGTACAAAACTCGGGTAACTGCTCCAAAGCAGACATAGGCAACGGTGGTGCTCCGACATTCGGACCGATAAATCAGGCAAACCACGAAACGGTCAGCTCAACTGGGCGGTTGATGAAGCTGACCTTCTATGGCCCCCATCGAATAAACCAAGAGGCCCAAAAGGAGGCTTGGCCCGTGGATGCTGATTCTAAGGACTCGGACGAACCGGCCAGCTACCCTAGGGTGGGGTGCTGGATCGCAGACCGCCGCCCGACCAAGAAGCTCAGGGACCATCAAACCCCGTTGCTCCCATATTGTCCTCCCCGTGGCAAGGATTCCCCTCAGAGAAGGATGAGAATCTAGGTCAGCGAAGGAGGGAGAGTCCGTGTGTACTACGGGGATGTCGATACACTTCCTACCGTAAGCCCCCCCGTAGCAAACCACAAAGGTCACACTGGAAGAGTATATGTGCGCTCTCCGTGTGACCTCTGCGCCCTTCATGTGCGCTCTCCAGATGATCTCCGGGACTCATCCCCTAAGGGCGAGCCATTCTTCGGCAGCCCCTTCGTCGCCCCAGCTATCCGGAGGCAAAAAGCTTACAAGAGAAAAGCTCAGTCCTCCCACTCGCAGCAGCAAAGAAACGAGCATGATGAAAGCTCTAATGGAAAAGAAACTTTAGGGGATGACTTAGCACTACCCCACTTTCCCTTTTTATAGGCCAAGAATGGATCGGGAACAATTACCAAGGCTAGAAGCTCCCAGATTCAAACACCTGGGCCAAACCCCCACGTGGCCTCCCAGGATGAGAGAGGCGCCCTAATGCGCACCAAGCCCACCGCCTGAATTATGACGTATACGGAGATCTCCTCCTGATCCCGAATCACGGTCATTAAATGCAGGAGATCGTCCACTAGCACTTCGAAAACTGGCAGGTTCAGGAGATCGTCCTTCGAAAATAACGTCCTCCAATGGTAAACGGCAGCGTGCGCCGTACGTCAAAACGACCTGCATGGGAAAAGAGCACCTTCCAGAAAGCTCCAGAGCAGCTTTATGTTCCCCACAGCGCCGTATCATCAGTTTCGGTGAAATAAAAACCGATTTGCCTGCAGAACGGCAGGGCGCTGGCAGAATAACCAAATAAGCACGAAGGCTACGTAAACTGTTCTTTCAACGAAAAATAAAATGACCGAAGGAAGCAAAAATACTTCGGCAACCACCTTCATGCGTCGGCCCTAGCCGACCTATTTTGCTCATCGGCCCTAGCCGACCTATTTTGCTCGTCGGCCCTAGCCGACCTACTTTGCTCGTCGGCCCCAGCCGACCTATTTCGCCTGTCGGCCCTAGCTGACCTATCTTTGCCCGTCGTCCCTAGCCGAACTATTTTGTTGATCGGCCCTAGCCGACCTATCTTTGCTTGTCGGCCCTAGCCGACCTATCTTGCTCGTCGGCCCTGGCCGACCTATCTTGCTTATCGGCCCTAGCCGGCCTATCTTTCTCGTCGGCCCTAGCCGACCTATCTTGACTGTCGGCCCGAGCCAACCTACTTTGCCAATCGGTCTTAACCATCCAGCTTCGATTCTTGAGTCTTAATTAAGACATGAGCCGAACCGGATCACTTGTCAGTTCGCTGGTCAAGGCAATCCCCCCGCCTCGGGTTAAGCCGATGCACTCCCTCAATCCCGAAACAAAAATAACCAAAAAAACATCAGCGAGCCATAAGTTGCTCACGGTTGAGACAAGACTGGGCGGCAACAGGGCCATACAAAGAAAAACAATTAAATGAAAATAAAGGGTCCATCCATTAAGAAATGTCGGCCAGACTTTCAGAAAGCGAAATACAAGGGTAACTTCTAAGGTCCAGGAGCCGCGTCAGTTTTGGAGGAGCTCTCAGTTACATCCGCAGAGTGTGACTAGGTTCACCTCTCTCTAATACCTTTGCCCCTCCGGCAGCAGTTTGCAATCGTCCATCGGAAGCTGCGGCTTCGCCGGGACCTGGGGCAGCACCAGGATCAGTATCGGAGACGTCGACATATTCATCCTCTTCTTCTCCTTCGGACTCACCGTCATCAGGAGCTTCAGCATCCAGAAAAGAGAGATCCCATTCTGGATGCTCGCTGGATATCTTCTCTTTGCATTCCTACAGCCCAAGTTGGAAGGCGTCAACGCCGATAGCATCCTACCTCCCCTTGAGTATGGCGAGCTGCATATTAGCCTCAGTAGCCTGCTTCTCAGCCTCCATGACTTGAGTCCGCAAAATGATGTTTTGCTCCTCAAACTCACCGGCCCGCATCTCGAATTCTGAGCTCTTATTGCGGTTGGACACGAGCTCACCTTGAAGAGCCCGAATCTCCAACTCCAACTTCGCCATCTGAGAAAGCCAAAGTTAGTCGGCATCATAAGAAACCAGTAGAAGAAGCTAAAAAGGGGGGGGGGGGAATGAGATCGTACCTCCTCTTCTCGTCTGGCCAACCTCTTGGCCAACTCCTCAGCCTCACCCCTGGCTCTTGTTCTGTCAGCCTCGACCAGCTCGACTCTCTCCTGCAGATTATTGATCTTCGACTGTTTGGCTCCGATTTCCTCCCGGGCTTGGGATAACTCATTGCTCACCCGAGCTATTGTCCCTTGGTGCCATTTAGCGCCCTCCCTCAAGTGAGCAATTTCGCCATCACGCCGCTTCAGCTTCTCCTCCACTTCGCCAAGCATTCTGGCCAGGCGCTTTCTTTCGTCGGCAGCTTCCCTTCCCAGCCGATCCAAGCTTTCACTATGTTCCCGCTGCATCGTCGCCACCTCCGCAGAATGTTTCGACTCGATTCTAGCCAGCTCCAAGCACGCGTTGTCATTCTTCGCCAGGAGTTCCTGCAACTCCTTCACCCTACGCTTTTGCTTGGACACCTCGGCCAGGGTGACCTGGTGTGCCGCCCTTATTCCCTTCAAACTCCTATCACTCATATCCATAAGCTCTTCGAACTTCTCAGACACCTTCAATCGTGATTGGAGTTCGACATTGTCTCTCCTGGCCTGAATGCTGGCCCCCGTCGCCAAACTCAAACGCCAGCATATCGCCCGAGAAAGCAAACACTCTACGAGGAAAAAGATGAATAAAACCCACGATGGGGTCGATCAGGAAACATCCGCCGCATGAGAGAAATAACTCACCCACGAGGCATAGGCTCGAGTCATCCTCATCAGGGTCATATTGTCGATATCGGGAAGGAGATGGACACTTTCAGCCACGCCTTGCTGACCGAACGCAGCATCGACCAGCTCCAAGTCTGCAAATTTGTTCGCCGAAGGATCTACACCCGGATGCAAGGCCAACCTCATCAAGGCGGAGAACGCCTCCTCAACACCAGTGCTCGAACTGCTGGGCTGACCGTCCCGCCTGAGGGACCGACCTGGGCGACCTCCGCCTGAGAGGCCCCTAACTTTCCAGCCTCCTCTATCAAGGCCCTGGCTTGGACTTCTTCAGATAATTCGGCTAGCCCAAGCGCCAGCCTTCCCAAAATCTTTTTCGAGGGAGCTCCTAATACGGGACTCCCACCTTACTGCATCCCCTCTTCCGACGCACCTTTTCCGGTCACCACCATCTGCGTCTCCGCCACAAGACCCCCCGAGGCCTCAGCCCGGCCTACCACTTGCGCCTCCCCTGCAGGCTCTGCCAAATCCTCTATCTGACCCGCTTCCTGAACTACCGCGAGCGGCCCGGCTTCACTACTACCGGACTCCCCTGCGGAGAGACCAAGAGGGAGCTCTCCCTGAACCTCCTTGTCTGCAGCTGTCCCTTCCCCCTCTCCCACTGGAGCCGGTGGTGATCCCGCAGGGACGGAAGGCCCCACAAAAATGACCGCCTTCGCCAGATCCATTGCTGGTTCCTCTTTCACAGGGGACGCGGTCAGACGAACCAACGGAGCCTCGTCTGAGCTATCCGATATCTCTAATACGGGAGGACAAGGGATCATGGCTCCTCTCCCCAAACCCTCTTTCGCCCCCGGCGCTCCTGTCGTAACCGCTCCGGTGTTCGACGGGCTTCTTGCGGAGGTATGGGCCCTTTTCTCGGGCCTGCCGCTATCCGCGCTGCTGCTCTCCCCTGGGCGCTTTCCTCTCTTCCTCTTGGCAAGGCTCGATAGTGCCGACCTCTTGGCTGAAAGAACGAAACACGCACGATCAGATCCAAACACGTTCATCAGGAAAACATACAGCGAAAAAAGGTAGCAGGGATTACTCACCTTGCGGATCCTGAGAGCTAAGCCCGGCTGCGAAAAGGGCTCCCTCCGATAACAGGTCATTGGCCGAAAACACTTGGCCATTGCGAAGGATGTCCAAATCCCTCTCCTCCTGCGCTGATAACACTGTATGCGTCTCTACATCCCTAACAAAGTTCCCCCATTTCCGAGGGAAGTCGGAACCAATGTTTCCCTCTGCTATGACCAACCGGCTCTTCCACCCCTTGATGGAGGACGGCTTATCCATAATAACGTTGAAGGACCTCTGGGGCCCTATGTATGGCCATTCCGATTTCCTCCCAGGTATCAAATGGTAGCAGGCATGAAAAAGGGGAAGAGTGGCGATAATCTGAATTTGGTGGCACATCGAGATGAATCCGATGATGCTCCGCCAACTGTTTGGGGCCACCATCGCCGGGCAGATGTTGTAGTGGGTCATTATCTCCTTCACCAAAGGATGGAGAGGGAAACGAAAGCCTGCCTTCAAACTGTCTTCATAAATGAAGACCCCGGACTTCAGATCTCGCGAGACCCTATCCTCAGATTCTGGCGCCCGCAGAACAACATCTGAGGGCATGCCATACCATTGGTGAATCCTTCCCAAATCCTCAACTACAATCTCCGAAACCACATCGTCGGGGCTCATCGCCATCTCGATTGAGAGAAAAATACCAGGCAGAATGACGAGAGTCGAGAAGGATGAAAGGCCAAACTTTTCAAAAAACAAGATGAGAGGATGCTGCGAACATGCACATATATATATATAGTACGTCTATCGCCTTGTTTCCCCACTAAGGAAGCCGCCTTGAGAAGACGGGGCATCCCGCCCGAGGCGTTCGGAACCGCCTCGACAAACGCCCGATCGTTCGGGATTCGCGACGTGGCGCATTCCCAACCGTCACTTTTGAGAGAGCCTTACCCCGAAGGTACGATGACCCTGACGCATTAATTAGGGCATCATTGCACGAGCTGTCTAAACCAAAACGTTCCATCCGGAATGCGCCGCTCGGACTTATACTCCATATGCCCGAACCTACGCTTCGAACTAGGGAGTGGAGGGCATGTGTTGGGGGGTAAAATCATCATTTCATCAATATCTGTGTGAGGCGGCTAAGGCCGACCTGCTCCCTCCGGCTTTCCTGGGCTTCCGCAGCTCGGCTTTCCCAGGCTTCCATAGCTCGGCCTCCCCGGGCTTCCGTAGCTCGGCCTCCCCGGGCTCCTGTAGCTCGGCCTCTCTGAGCTTCTGTAGCTCGGCCTCCCCGGGCTTCCATAGCTCGGCCCTTCCGGCTTCCGTAGCTTGGCCCTTCCGGGCTTCCGTAGCTCGGCCGTTCCGGGCTTCCGCAGCTCGGCCCTTCTGGGCTCCTGTAGCTCGGCCCTTCTGGGCTCCTGTAGCTCGGCCTCCCCGGGCTTCCGTAGCTCGGCCCCTCCGGGCTTCCGTAGCTCGGCCCTTCCGGGCTTCCGTAGCTCGGCCTCCCCGGGCTCCTGTAGCTCGGCCCCTCCGGGCTTCCGTAGCTCGGTCCCTTCGGGCTTCCGCAGCTCGGCCCCTCCGGGCTTCCGCAGCTCGGTCCTTCCGGGCTTCCGCAGCTCGGCCCTTCCGGGCTTCCGTAGCTCGGCCTCCCCGGGCTCCTGTAGCTCGGCCCCTTCGGGCTTCCGTAGCTCGGCCCCTCCGGGCTTCCGTAGCTCGGCCCTTCTGTGCTTCCGTAGCTCGGCCCTTCCGGGCTTCCGTAGCTCGGCCTTCCCGGGCTTCCGTAGCTCGGTCTTCCCTGAGCTTCCATGACCCGGCTTCACTGAACGCCCCACGATCCGCGGAACCTGATACGAGAGAGCCTCAGCCTACTATAACGGCATCCAAGATAAGGAATCATGTCGAAACGTGGCCTATGACCTACCATAACTACCCCAGGTCTACTCAGCCAGATCTCGATCATTAAGAAGCTCTCCTGGCCGTCGATCCCCTAACAAACAGAATATGGATTCCAACGGCCCCACAACGGCCTGATTCTATCCACCTCCGTATCCTAACAACCTCTGAACCTTCCAGAAGGCGCTCAAGATACAGGTGACAGCCTATAACTACCACACTAGCAGATTCCCTTAGGTATGCGCTCTTGGATGCACACTCGTACGTGCGCCCTCATCCTCCTGCCCTCACACCGGCAGCTCGTCGGTGCTCTTGCCTTCTAGAGCTCCCGATTGGCCGCCCCCGGAGAGGCCTCCCAGAGAGATCCACCTCCCCATCATCTGGTTGATCGTCGATTTCTTCTCCACTGACTTGAGCGTCGAAGGGTCTTCCGCGGAGGGCCACCCCCAACACCTCTCGCGCGAGGACTTTTGTGCAGGTCCACCCCCCTTTTTTGGAGATCGATCGCGCCCGAGTCGGAGGACGGATCTCGGCGGCAACACCATGTTTATAGCTTCCACCCAAAAGTATTTTGGTAAGTTGCTTTCACATAGCATGGTACGGGCCATGTCTTCTAAAGTTCTATTTTTTCTTTCTACAACTCCATTTTGTTGTGGTGTTCTAGGTGCTAAAAAATTATGATGGATGTCATTTTCAATGCAAAAGTTTTTAAATAAATAATTTTCAAATTCAGTGCCATGATCACTTCTAAGAGACACTATAGTGTTATTTTTCTCATTTGTGACCTTCTTGAAGAATTTCAAAAATAGTGGAAAGGTCTCATCTTTATGAGCTAAAAATAATACCCAAGTGTATCTAGAGTAATCATCTATAATCACAAGTCCATATTTCTTTCCTCCTAGACTAGTGGTTCTAGTAGGTCCAAAAAGATTCATATGAAGTAGTTCAAGTGGCCTAGAAGTGGAAACAATATTTTTAGTTTTGAAAGAGTTTCTAGTTTGTTTTCCAAATTGACATGCATCGCAAATTTTGTTGTTTTCAAAGTCCAGTTGTGGAAGACCTTTTACTAAATCATTCTAATTAATTTTGAAATTAGGTGTGTGCTTGCATGACCTAATCTACGATGTCATAACCAATCATCTCATTCATATTAGCATTATTAGCAACTAAGCAATGATTACTAGTAGACAAATTGTCTAAATCAATCAAGTATACATTGCCATTTCTATTTCCAGTAAAAATAATGCTACTATCAATGGGATTAGAAACAGTGCAGATAGAAGCTTCAAATGATACCTTAAAACCTTTATCACATAATTGACTAATACTAATTAGATTATGTTTAAACCATTGACATATAAAACATTTTCAATATATGTAGAGGGAGTTATTTGAATTTTACCAAACCCCATAATTTGGCCTTTGCCATTGTCACCGAACGTAACAACTCCTTCTTTTTTGCTTTCAAGAGTGATGAATTGATCCTTGTCACCCGTCATGTGTCTTGAGCAGCCACTATCGAGATACCACTTTCGCTTTGCTCTTTTGGTCATAAGACACTCCTTCAAAAATGATCAAGTCTTATATTTAGGTACCCAAGCCTTCTTGAGTCCTTCATGGTTAGTAGCATAAAGATTGTTCCTTTGGGAACCCATATTTCTTTCCTTTACTACTTAAATTCTTGTTACTATTTCTTGCCTTACATTAATAGGATTTATGGCCTTTCTTGTTACAATAGTGACATGTAACATCATGTTCTTTTCTGAAAAAGTTTTGATAAACTTTTGTTTTGTTAGGCCTATATCCTAATCCAGCCTTATCAAATATAGCTCTTGATTACTCAATAATAAATTAAGTTTTTCAGAACTATTAGTAAATTTATCAACAATATTTTTATATTTATCAACTTCCTTCTTTAATTATCATTTTCATTGGAATTGATTCTCTTTCTTTTGTTAAATTATCTTTTTCAGATTTCAGCATCTCAATCTCATGAGTAAGATCATCTTTTTCTTTAATGAGAATTGAATTATCATTTTTAAAAATTGTATTTCTTTTTCAGGCTTTAAAATCATCAACTAGTTCATTAAAAGCTTCAAACAATTCATCAAATACGAAATCATCACAAGGGTTTTCAGAACTTACCTCGTTATCATCGTTTGTCATAAAGCAAATTTTGCAACTTCTTTTTATTCTTCCTCTGAAGAGTATTCATCGTTGTCGCTCCAAGTTGCAACATACGCCTTCTTTTTCTTCTTGTAGGCTTTCTTCAGTTGAGGACAGTCATATCTAAAATGCCATGATTTCTTACCCTCATAACAAATTAAGGGCTCTTTTTCTTTTTCTTTGTCCTTCTCTTTCTCCTTTTCTCCTTCTATTTTGTTCCAGATTTCTTCTTATGGAAGGGTCTCATTCTTTGCATGAATTTCTTGAATTTTCTTGCAAGGAGTGCAGTCTCTTCATCATCATCAACACTACAGCTCTCCTCACTTTCTGCAGCTTTAAAAGCAATTGTCTTCTTTTCTTGACTTCCTTCTCTTGATGTTGTTTCATGGTTAGCTCGTGAGTCATCAAGGATCCAAGTAGCTCTTCCAAAGGTAACACATTTAAGTCCTTTGCTTCTTGGATGGCAGTCACCTTCGCTTCCCACGATCTTGGAAGTGACCTAAGAATTTACGCATAAGTTCAGAATTAGTATAGGTCTTACCTAGACTTTTCAAACCATTTACAATATCAGTGAATCTCGTGTACATGCATGTGATGGTTTTAGTTTGTTCTATGCTAAACAATTCATATTTATGCACTAAAATATTAATCTTTGATTCTTTAACTTGATTTATACCCTCATGGGTAACTTCTAATCTATCCCAAATTTCTTTCGCGAAAATACATGTAGAAATTCGATTAAATTCATTTGCATCTAGTGAACAATATAAAACATTCATAGCCTTGGCATTAAGTTGTGCCAACTTTTTATCATGTTCATCCCATTCCGTTTCCGACTTAGGAATCACTGTTATCTACTCTAATTGTGGGTGTGTGTGCACCATTAGCTATGATACCCCATCAGTCATAGTCAAATGCTTGAATAAAAATTTTCATCCTAGCTTTTCAATAACCATAATTAGTTCCATTAAACAAAGGAGGTCGATTAGTGGATTGACCTTCTAAGTAAGATAAATTAGCTTGAGCTGCCATTTGGATCTTTAGCTCTTGATCGTTAGACCAAATTCAAATGAGCACAAGCTCTGATATCAATTGTTGGCCCATATGGCAACCCAAGAGGGAGGGGGTGAATTGGGTTCTAAAAAAAATTTAACCTTTTAGAAACTATCGGCTTTGAAATAATCAAGTGCAAAATAAATTTTAATCATAAATGAAGAGATAGAGAGAGAGACAATTAAAGCACGGCAAACACAAGAACTTATAGTGGTTCGGTGTATCCAACACCTACGTCCACTCCCAAGTTCCACTTGGGTCCACACTATAATCAACTAGATTACAGCCGAGTTGTTTTACAAGATTACAACTCTAAACTTGTTGTTTTCCCGGGATCACAACGAACCCAGCTGGTTTTTTGGGCTCACCAGCACAAAAACCCAACACAAGCTAATCTAGCTTGTCCCGAGGTATACTACCTCCACTAATTCAATCCCCCTGATTGAACTAGCAAAATAAGAAAGAATAATGTTTACAATAACACACAGCTCCTTAAATGAGCAAATATTCAAAGTAAATAAACAAGTTTAGAAAAGCCTGATTTGAAGATGATTGGATTTGAGCTTTTCTGCTTTTCTTTTTTTTCCTCTTCTCTTTGAGATGTTGAATCAAGCCTCAGCTTTGATTCTTCACAGATGTTGCAGATGAGAAGTTGGAAAATCACAAAAACAGAGCTTTTGAAAATCCTTCGATTTTTCAAGTTGAATGCCTTGGATTTCTCTTTGAGCTTTTTGGAGTGGAAGAATTTGAACATGGATTCTTTTCTCTTGATTTCTTGCTCAAGACCTCTCATATTTTTTTCAATATGATTTCTCTATTTTTTCATTTTTCCTCTCTTTTTCTATATGTTCAAACGAACGCTCTTCCCCCTTTTTATAGATTCCATTTAATCCATTTTTCGGTGTGAAACTAGCCATTGGAATGTACCTGGAAAGTTTTTCCATACATGAAATATAGCCGTTAGGGGTTAGGTAAAGAAAATATTACCGTTTGAGCTGATCTGGCAATTTAAAATTTTGTTTCTGACAGGTTGGAGTTGGCTCCAACTTTTCAGGTGTTGGCTCTAAGTCGTGTATCCAAAAATAGAAAGTTCTGAACTCGTTGAGGAGTCGGCTCCAGAAAAGTAAGGTGTCGGCTCGCCATGTTCAGGTGTCGGCTCCAAAAGACTGTAAGTGTCGGCTCCAAGGTAGTAAAAATTATGTGTTCTGTCCCCGTGTTGGAGTCGGCTTCAACACTGTAAGTGTCAACTCCGAAACTCTGGGTATGAGCTCCGAAACTCTGGGTGTCGGCTCCTGGCCGTATAAAAAATCAGAAAGACATTTGATTGGCCATGGGGTCGGCTCCAGACTTTCTAGGTGTCGACTCCAGGTTCAGAATTTTGAAACTTACCTTTGGCACTTGATTCAAAAACACGTTTCTTGATGCCTTTAGATTAACAAATATTTTTAAGCCCTGAAACACTTGTTAAATTTATTAGTAACACAATGAATATACTTAATTCCTTTATTAATCATCAAAATTAATAATTGGTCAACACAGAGATAAGCCATTGAGGCTGAAATAAATTGCCGAAGCAGAAATAGAGCCGCTGGGCTGAAATAAAATTGCCTCGAGTGTCTATTTGCTGATTCGGGAGATGATTCGAGTGGGTATGGGTTGTTAGGGATTTGAACCAACTCGGGGCGTATGCTAGCCAGGTCGAGTGGTATCCGTTAGCCGCCATACCGTCGAGCTACTCTAGAACCACCTCGGGGGTTTCATGGCCGGCCCGAGGGGTGACTCGAGGTCGCTAGAACCATAGGTCTTGAACCGCTGCGGGGGTTTCGCGGCAGGCCCGGGGGTAACCTTTTGATCACAGGACCGTCGAGAGCCTTTTGAATGGTTGATTTTCCCATAATGCATTTAGATACCAATGAAAAGAAACTTTTTCTTGTAATATACTTAGCATTTTCGTAGCTGTTTGCCTTTGCATCGTGTTTGGTGTCGACATCGATTACAGGCTTAAGAGCTTTTTCTTTAAAGAAATTGGTCTCCTTCTGCTGAGTTGATGACCCACCCCCCATGAACTTTGTTGATTAAAGGTGGGGGGTACCGGTGCTGAAATTTGAGGTCAGCTGGGATAGAATCCGTAGGTCTTGGGCTAAAACCGAGGCCGACTGGGGCTGAGACCGTTTGGAGACCGAGGTCGTCCGGGGCCAAGGATGACTAGAGACTGAGGCCGACTGGGGGTCGAGGTCGTCTGCTGATCGAGGCCGACTGGGGTCCAAGGCCGTCTGGGGACCAAGGCCGACTAGGGCCGAGGCCTACTGGGGGCGGAGGCCGTCTGGAGACCGAGGCCTACTGGGGGCGGAGGCCGTCTGGAGACCGAGGTTGACTCAGTGCCGAGGCCGTCTAGAGACCGAGGTTGACTGGGGCCGAGGCCGACTGGAGGCGGAGGTCGTCTGGAGACCGAGGCCAACTGAGGGGCCGAGGCCATCTGGAGACTGAGGCCAACTGGGGGCCGAGGTCGTTCGAGGCCGAGGCTGAGGGAGAAGTCTGAGGCCGAGGCCGTGCTGGGGGCCGAGGCTGACTGGAAGCCGAGGCCGTACGAGGCCGAGGCTGACTGGGAGCCGAAGCTGTACGAGGCCGAGGCCATACGAGGCCGAGGGGGCAGCCGAGGCTGAGTGGAAGAGCAAAGGCCAAGGCTGAGGGAGAAGTCCGAGTGCCGAGGGCGTATGAGGCCGTCAAGAGCCTTTTTGAACCCCAGAGGGTGACCCGAGAGTCGCTGAGATGAGACCATGCTCGGGAGCCTTTAACCCCGGAGGGTGACCTAAGAGTTGAGAGTCGTTAGGTACCTTTTTCTTTGCGCCAACGATCTTTGCTACCGACGTTGGAGTCAATCTTTGTTCTCGGGCTTTGAGTGCCGATGGTGCATCGGGCTTTGAGGATCCAATGGTACATCGGTCTTCGATGCCAATGGTACATTGGGCTTGGAGTGCCGAGCTAGAGTCGGGCTTGAGTGCCGATGGTACATCGAGCTTTGAGTGTCGATCGGAGTTGGGCTTTGAATGCCTTTGAGTGCCGATCGGAGTCGGGCTTTGAGTGCCGATGGTACATCGGCTTTGAGTGCCGACCAGAGTCAGGCTTTGAGTGCTGATGATACATCGGGCTTTGAGTGCCGATCGGAGTCGGGCTTTGAGTGCCGACCAGAGTCGGGCTTTGGGTGCCGATGGTACATCGAGCTTTGAGGGCCGATCGGAGTTGGGCTTTGAGTGCCGATGGTACATCGAGCTTTGAGTGCCGACTAGAGTCGGGCTTTGAGTGCCAACGCTGGGTTGATCTTCGGTGTCGAGCTGAGTCGGGCTTAAGTGCCGATGGTACATTGGGCTTTGAGTGCCGATCGGAGTCAGGCTTTGAGTGTCGATGGTACATCGGGCTTTGAGTTCCGATCGGAGTCAGGCTTTAAGTGCCGATGGTACATCGGGCTTTAAGACACCAACGTGAGATTGATCTTGATTGCTGATGTAGAGTCGGTCTTCCCTGCATGACATTTTCAAGTATCAATGAAAGAAATATTGTTAAGTGTGGTGTACTTAGCTCTTGTAGCACCCCTGTTTTCTTCTGCTGATTTGGATACTTCAATCCGTTGGTGGTCTGTCCCCCAGGGAAATATGCCAAGGGGCTGAGGCCGATGCAGAAGCTCGAGGCCGAGTGCTGCGGGAGCCGAAGCCAAGGCCGGTTTCACGTGGAGAGAGGAAAGGTGGTGGCCGAGTTGGAGTAAAGGCCGAGGATGAGCACGTGTGAGGCCGAGGGGAGCTCGGGAGCTTGCCGAAGCCATGGAGTTGGAAGCCGTACAAGGGAAAAAGCCAAGGCCGAGGGAAGCTCGGAACGCTACATGGAGAGAAGTAGGACCTGTGCCAGGAGCTTGCATGGCTGAGGGAGAGGTCGATCGTTGGCTTGGTGTGGAGTGACAGGCTCTCTCATGGGACCAAAGGAGGGGGAGCCCATGATGTGACATCCTCATGCAGGTGCCTGGCTCTCCCATAGGCTTAACAAAAGGAGTGGCCGATGGGTACCACGTGCATCATGGATTTCATGGCCATGCTCTTGGCCTTTAATGCAACGTACCTCGGGAGCTTGCTAGAGCCGGCAATGGGAGCCGAGGGGGAGCTCGGGCGCTCGTATGGAAAAGGTGTCGGAGGGTGGGAACCTTCTCGCACGAAAGACAGAACCTTGGAGCCTCCGAGAGGGAGTTCGGGAGCCAGGGAGAAGCTCGGGAGGACGAGCGGAATAGGACGGCCGAGGGGAGCTCGACAGCTTGTATGACCAAGCGGAGCTTGGTGCCGAGGCCGAGCGGAAGCTGGGGAGCTGCAGGCTGAGGCAAGCCGGGGGGAGTAGAAGATGGAGGCCTTCCGAGGCTGATGGGAGTGGCAGTGAAAACTGGAGCTGGGCGAAGGCCTTCTGAGGCCGACGGGAGCTGGCAGAGGCGTGGTGGGGTTGAGACGGATCTGGAGACACCAGGACAAGGCCAGTCCTAGCGTCGTGGAGTCCAGAGGAAGCTGGGAGGAAGCTTGGACATGGGATCTGGAGGTGCCGTTGCCTTTACTTGGGCCTTCCTCCGCGTCGCCGTCCGTAGGAGAGAAGGCCGCTTGGGCGGCAAGCGGTGGCTCTCCGAGCTTTAAGTTGTTGATAAGCTTGATGACAACGAATCTCCTACTGGGGAGATTTTCGGCGAGATAAATGATGGCTGGCCCGAGTAGCGACCAAAGAGCGAGCTGAGGCTTTTGCACACTGTTGTGTGGCCATCAGACGTCGCTTCTGGAGCTTTTGGATAGTTGCCATCAATGATTGGATTTGCAGGATGAGGGTGGCAGGATGTTCTGCTTGAATGGTCCGAGATAGTGGGGATGGTGGAACGAAGAGTAGGCCTTCTGTTGCTCAGCCCGTTGAAGGTGCCCCCAGCATAACTGGCGAGAGCTTCTTGGATATGGTTCATTGCCATCTTTATGATCCACCATTTTGATAAAAGTGGGATGAGGAACGCAAACCAGCATCGCTGACCACCCCTACCTGGCGCGCCAATCTGTTGCTGCCAAATCACTTTTGAGGAGCGTCAGGTAACAGAAATGCTTCGTAGGCCTCCAGAGGAATGACAGGGACCGCCTCCTTCAACCGGGAACCTGCAAGAAAGTCCTGGACCGATGGTTCTAGCGGGGACCCTCCGATGCTCAAGTCAGCGATTTGGAGAATAGGGATCTGAATGAGAGAGTAGAGATTGAGTCCCCCTCCTCGTTGTGAGTTGGGATCTTTATATACCTATTTGGGGGTCCTCTATCCTTCGTTGATAACAATCGAATCCTTCCGTTAGGATTGGCTCAATTGTCGGCAGGTGGGTGTGCAGTTGCTAAGCATGCACGCCGTAAATATTGGGAATTGCCCACAGAGGCCGAGATGGGCCGCGGCCGATGCCGAGGCTAAGATGGGCCGAGGCCGAGATGAGCCCAATGCCAAAGGGTTGGAATGCGCCAGACCGTGTGACGTCGGGTTCATGGTCCCTTCATCTTGTGGGTTATGTGGCCTGATCAGCCACATCAGATGCCCCCCCTTCCCGAGCTGGCGTAACCGTTTACTGCGCCAAGTGAAAGGGGCATCGAATCATTAGCGGATGATCCCCATATCGCGCTGAATGGTGTCCGCACACGTGTCCTGGATAGGACGGCTCCTTTAAGATGGTAAGATCGTGGGGCGTCATCATCTCTACGTCCTAACCATCAGATCCGCTTCGAGGCTAGGAAGCACTTCGAGATCCCCAAAATATCGGCGACCATCATTGATTCGCCAAATCACTGGTACCGATGTGGTCTCATTGGTTGAAGGTCTCATCGTCTGCGCGCCTAGAGCATCACCACAGAGTCTTTCTCAATGAATAGCATCTGCGTGGCTGGTGTATCGGGCAGGACAATTTTGAAAATATCAATGAGGAATATATAGAAGGGGCGTGTCCTAGCTTCAATTTCACCTACCGCCCAGAGTTCCTTCTTCCTTCTGCCTGAGTGACTCTCCGATTTCTCCTTCATTTGCCCAGGTTAGTTCTCCATGCCTTCCCAATCGTCTTCTTCTCCTACTTCGTCTTCCTGGTCCTCCACGAATCAGGTTCCTCTAACCCGCATGGCTACGGCCAGGGACCCTGCTGTCAGGAGTCCGCGGTGGCCGTAGCTCTAGCTCCTAGGGTAGCTTCATCCTCTAGGGCAAGCAGGGGTTCCCCTGAGGGGACTGTCTCCACTGTTACCCCCGCTGACCTTACGGCTTTTAGAGTGGCCTATAGGATACCCGAAGGGTGCGACCTATCGCCCCAGGACCCGATGATAGGGTGACTTCTCCCCCTCGGGGGTCGCCCTATATGAGGACTTCTTGAAGGCCGGTCTTCGTCTTCCCCTTCACCCTTTTATCATTAACCTATTAGATAGGTATAATTTGGTCCCGACCCAACTAGTTCCCAACTCAATTAGGGCCATTTGTGCCTTCTTGGTGTTGACCCGCCTTCAGGGCTTCCACTCGAGCTCAGTCCCTGGTGGTAATTTGCCCACCGGCCAGTAGCCCTTAGGTTAGGTAGAGCCCTTAGGCTAGGTCTCCCGTCATCCATAAAGGGATGGAAATCCCGATTCTTCTTCGCCGAGGTGGATGGGGTAGGACGGAATGGGGCACGCCCAATACCGAGGCCAACAAGAACATCTCGGTCGTGTAGGGACCAGGAGGCCTTCAATCTTCTCCTGGCGACTGAGCTCCCATCCTATCGAGAGTTGTTGTCAGAGGACAATCTCCGACACGCTGGCATCGCTCCTGATGACGGTGAGGGCCTCTTCGAAGATAGCATTTTTTTTCATTTCCTTTTCTTCTCTCTCTTTTTTTTTGATCGACATCGGTTCTCGTGCAGTCATGAAGATCAACATACCGGCCAAGGCTTTCCGAAGGGCCGCTGTCAAGAAGAGGAAAGGGCAAGTGCTGAAGCCGAGGGATCGAGGAAGAGACCTCGGTCCCAATCGCCACCTGCGCCCCAAAATGCCCCCAGACTTCCTACTCCATCGCCACCACTTCGTCAATCTCCTGCACCACCACCACCACCACGGCGATCTCCTACACCACTATCGCCGTCGAAGCCCATCAATCTGACCACGGGTATGCCGCCCAAGGAGTCGAGGGCCCACATCATCCGGCCTGCCGAGCATTCTGATCTGCGACCACTGAGCCGATCCCAAGGGATGCGCCTCGGGCCAGTGGAGGGGCGTCTGCCGATAGGAGGCAGAAGGCCGTAGTTGGCTATGAGCCCACACCGCCGTCCGAACCCATAGGGGTTAGGATGGGACCGATCCCCTCGCGGCCTTCTCTTATGAACCACCCCCACCTCGAGAAACTACTATCGGCGGCATCCACTCCTGCTATTTAGGAGGAGATCAGGCGGACCAACTCCCGCACCCTCTTCAAGGATTGCCAGGCGGCCATGCTCCGGGTAAGTGATGTTTATATCTTGACCCTGTTTGCTTTCCCCATGCTTACTCTTTGCAACTGACATCGGTCTTGCTGTGCAGGTGGTAAACATCTTCAACTATACACAGACTCTCGCCGCCAGCAGGGAGCGTCAACTTAATCGCTACCGCCGAGAGGCTCTCGAGTGCTGGGACCGGGCCGTGAGAGCTGAAGACGCTCTCAAGCTGACCCTAGCTGGGGAAGCAGAGAGGCTCGAGATAGTTCAGTCTCAAGCGCGAGCCGAGTCGGCGGCGGTGCAACATCAAATGCGCAAGGCCCTCGAGCGTGCCCTCGCGACCGAGGGGAAGTTGATGGCCGCTGAGGCGGAATTGGCCGACATCAAGGCCCAGCTCGAGGCAGCGAAGTCCGAGCTGAAATCTGCCAAGGAGAAGACCGAAATCGCCGAGGAGGTGGCCCGCCTGGCTGATATCAAATTGCCGAGGCCACGGAGGCGGTGAAGGCTGCCGACAGGAGATCAGCTGAGGCTGAAGCGGCGGCTCGGGCCGCAGAGGAGAAGGCGGCCAATGCCGTGGAAAAAGCCGTGGAGAGCTACCGAAGCTCTCAGGTCTTCGTCGAGGAGGTGGCTGAAGCTGGGGCCGGCGCCTACCTCCATGGTTTTTATGACTACCGAGACAAGGCAGTGAGGGTCTTTGGTACTGAAGGCCTTAAAGACCTGGAACCCGATGAAGACCTTGAGGACGGGAAGATCGACCATGGCTCCGTTCTGGCCGACAATGCTGCCCCCCCAGCCAATGCTGCTCCGGCAGAGAACTAAAGACTCGCCTGCGGTCTCGGCTTCTTCTTTACTTTTTCCTGTTTAACAATGTACTCAAGTCCGACTATGGTCAGCATTTTGTAAGAGCTTTGATGATCAATGAAAAGAAAGTATCCTTTGAAATTTGTGTTGAAATTATGAATTCTTTCCTTTTCTTTTGTTCAACGTTATCGATACTTAGCTTCTCAAGCCGCTCGTCCAATGTAATCTTCGGCGCCCGTAGGAGTTGCATAGAATCACACCAACCCGATCAAAATGGGGTCTCTTATAGTTTAGCTGGAAACGTTTTGGGATCAATATGCGCTGATTCTCGACCGCCGTCATCGGGTTGCCGATGAGCCGTAAGTATCGAGCTGGCCTTGAATAGTCTTGCGACTCCGAGCCTTCGGCATTATTTTGCTGAGGGGCTTTATAGTGTTGCCTTGCCGACGTGCTTTAGGTGCCATCCTCCGACGGGCATTTAATGTCGTCTTATGGGAGCGACCCGAGACCGGGCCAGGGAGCCTTTTAACCCCAAAGGGTGACCTGAGGGTGTGTGACCAGGCTCAGGATCCTTTCAACCCCGAAGGGTGACCTGAGGGTGCTGTGACCAGGCTCAAGGTCCTTTCAACCCCGAAGGTGACCTGAGGGTGCTGTGACCAAGCTCAGGGTCCTTTCAACCCCAAAGGGTGACCTGAGGGTGCTGTGACCAGGCTCAGGCTCTGACGTTGGAGTTCGGCTTTGTGTCGACACTAGAGTTGGGCTTTGGTGCCGACCTGGAGTTGGGCTTTGGGACGTGGGAGTCAACTTCTGTGCCGACGGAGTCGGGCTTCTGTGCCAACACGAGAGTCGGGCTTGTACCGACACTGGAGTCAGGCTTTGGTGCCGCAGGAGTGGGCTTCGGTGCCGCAGGAGTCGGGCTTTGTGCCGACGCTGAAGTCGGGCTTCTGTGCTGACTCGAGAGTCAGCTTTGTGCTGACACTGGAGTCGGGCTTCGGTGCCGATGCTGGAGTCGGGCTTCGGTGCCGATGCTGGAGTCGGGCTTTTGTGCCGACGCTGGAGTGGGCTTTTGCCACGTGGTCATAGAACAGAGAGGCAATGCGAAGTAATGCATAAAAGTGCACTTTTATTTCAATAAGATTGAAGGATGAGGTATTCAAACCTACGAACATTCAGTCGAGTACATCACTGATAGTATCGGCGAAGGTTGTCGAAACTCCAAGTTTGAGGGAGCGGTCTCCCGTTGAGCTCCTCGATTCGATAAGCTCCTCGGTGAAGGGCCTCCATGACCCGATAGGGCCCTTCCCAGTTGGGTGATAACTTTCCTCCTTTCGTTGGCCTCGAGACCTCGGCCTTCCGGAGGACCAAGTCTCCAGGACGGAACACCCGGGGTCTAACGGGCGTTGTAATACCTTGTCGCTTTCTGACGATAAGCGGCCATCCTGATCCGCGCTTGATCACGCGTCTCCTCGATGAGGTCCAAGTTGGCCCTCAGTTGGGCTGAGTTGTCCTCCTCATTGTAGGCTTCCACCCGAGGACTGGGGACCCCGATTTCCACTGGAATGACGGCCTCGGACCCGAAGACTAAGACTGAATGGAGTTTCGCCGATTGGAGTCCTCGGAGTTGTATGGTAGGCCCATAGGACATGGGGAAGTTCTTCCACCCATCTCCCTTTGAAGTCATCGAGCCGTGTCCGAAGCCCTTGAAGGATAGTACGGTTGGTTACCTCTGCCGTCCCGTTGGTCTGTGGGTGACCGATAGAGGTGAATCTTTGGTTGATTCCTAACTCAACACAAAATTCTCTAAAGGGGGCATTATCGAACTGTCGGCCGTTGTCTGTGATGAGAGTGTTGGGGAGTCCAAAACGGCAAATTATAGACTTCCAGAAGAAGGTTCTCACTCTTGCTTCGGTTATTTTGGCTAAAGCTTCAGCCTCTACCCATTTGATGAAATGGTCGATAGCAACCAAGCAAAACTTTGCTGACCAGAGGGGGGGAAATGGTCCCAAAATGTCCATCCCCCACTGGGCGAAGGGCCAGGGAGCGGAGATGGACTCAGATGAGAAGTGGGCTGCCGCTGGACGTTGGCGTGTCGTTGGCAACTGTCACACTTTCGTACTAAGTCGGCCGCGTCTTCCCGCATGGTGAGCCAATAGTAGCCTTGACGGAGGGCTTTATACGCTAGCGCTCTGCCCCCCAGATGGTTCCTGCATGCGCCTTCATGAATCTCGCGGAGGATGTAGTCGGCCTCGGCGGGACCGACACACTTGAGGAGGGGATACGAGAAGGACCTCCGGCACAGGCGTCCATCCATTACTAGAAATTTGGAGGCTCGCCACTTGAGGAGTTTGGCCTCGGTGGGGTCATCAGGAAGGATACCGTCGGTGAGATACCAGACATAGGCGTCCATCCAGGTCGGCTCTTGGCCGACGGGCAATGCTTCCTCCTTGGTCTCGATGCTCGGGTCTTCCAAATATTCCACATACATCCTTCCCAGGGATCCGTCGACCGTCGTGGCCAATCGGGACAGTGCGTCGGCTCTAGCATTCTCCTCCTGGGAATATAGCTGATACAGAAATGAGCAAAGAGGAAGGACTCAGGTATCGGGACATGATGGGGTCCCGAGCTTCATACTCCCCAGTGATTTGCCCCGAGACGAGTTGGGAGTCGGTGTATGCTCTGAGATGCTCTACTTTAAGTTATTTGGCAAGCCTCATCCCGGCCAACAAGGCTTGTACTTGGCTTGATTGTTTGTGGCAGGGAAGAGAAAGCGGAGAGCATACTCGATTGTTACACCGTCGGGGCCGGCAAGAATGAGTCTGGCGCCGCTTCCTTGGGAGTTTGAGCCTTTGAGGCCCCGTCCATGTGAAGAATCCAATCCCTCTTGGATCAGTGGTCGGCGCCTCCAGGGACTTCGTCGGGGGCTCCCTGACCTGCTCATCGGTCCAAGTGCATTCGACCAAAAATCCGCCAAGACCTAGGACTTCATAGCCGACCTCAGTTTGAAGGTCAGATCAAATTCTCCCAACTTAAGTGCCCACTTTGCCAGCCGACCAGAAGTGTCAGGGCGAGATAAGATCGTCCTCAGAGGCTGGTCCGTCAGCACCACGATTGAGTGGGCTTGGAAGTAAGGCCTGAGACGTTGAGCCGACACTATTAGTGCAAAAATAATTTTTTCAGTTCTGGTGTACCTGGTCTCGGCGTCATGAAGCACTTTACTGGTGTAATACACCGGCCTCTGCGTTCCTTCAGGGTCTATTCGGACGAGGACGGAACTGACTACCTCCTAAGAAGCAACTAGGTACAAAAAGAGATCCTCCCCCTCCACTGGTTTCGACAATAGCGGTGGAGTCGACAAAAATTCTTTAGTTCCTCGAAGGCCCTTTGGCAGTCGGCCGTCCACTCGAAGCCATTGATTTTCGTAAGGCCTTGAAGAAGGGAAGGCATCGTTCGGCTGAACTAGACAGGAAACGACTCAGAGCTACCAGCCTTCCGGTCAGACGCTGGATTTCCTTTTTATTCACTAGCGGCCTCATGTCTAGGATAGCTTGAATCTTATCCGGGTTTGCCTCTATTCCTTGTTGCGTCACCATGAATCCCAAGAACTTGCCCGCTGCGACTCCGAAGGCACACTTCCGGGGTTCAGCCTCATCCGAAACCAACGAAGATTGCTGAAGGTCTCTATCATGTCAGATATATAGTCTTCAGCTCGAACGCTTTTGGTCAGCATGTCGTCTACGTATACCTCTATATTACGCCCGATCTGACCTTCAAAGACTTTATTCATCAGCCTTGATAGGTAGCCTCGGCATTTTTTAGTCCGAAGGGCATGACTTTATAGCAGTAGATTCCTTTCTCGGTCACGAATGATGTAGCCTCCTCATCTGATGGCTCCATTCTGATCTGGTTGTACCCCAAGAAGGCATCCATGAAACTCAGAGTCTCATGGCCAGAGGTGGCATCTACCAACTGATCGATCCTAGGGAGCGGAAAGCTGTCCTTAGGGCAGGCCTTGTTGAGGTCGGTGAAGTCGATGCACATCCTCCAGCTTCCATTGGCTTTTGAACCATCACCACATTAGCCAACCAGTCGAGGTAATGGACCTTTCGAATGTGGTCGGCGGCGATCAGTTTGCGGATCTCCTCATCAAAGGCTTTCTGTCGCTCGGGGGCAAAGCTTCTCTTCTTTTGTCAGACCGCCCTACAGTTGGATTTAATGTTAAGTTTGTGAGTGATTACCTCCGCCAGTATACCTGGCATGTCAGTCGGCAACCATGTGAAGATATCGGAGTTGGCTCGGAGGAAACCGAGGAGTTGGCTCCTTGCCTCCTCAGGAAGAAAGGCTCCGATTTGGATGGTTCTCGTCGAGTCCTCTCCTAGGGGGAAAGTCAATAGATGCCCCGTCGGTTCTCCCCTCTTCTCAGCTTCTCTCGGGTCTATCAACTCAGGAGTCAGCAAATTGTCGGCCGACTGAGGACTAGGGGCCGTGTGGTAGCAAAGGGGCGTCGGACTCCTTTCCCCCCGCATCTCCCCGATCCCATGACGGGTGGGAAATCGCACAAGTAATCTCTTCGTCGAGATAATGGCATCCAACAGATTTAGGCCCCGCCTCCCGAGAATGGCATTGTATGCCAAAGGGACTCTTACCACCAGGAACTTCATGAAGATCATGCTCTGGCAGGGTGGGGTCCCGGCCGTGATGGGAAGAGTAATTTCTCCCTCGACTTTCACTGAGTCTATGGTGAAGCTTACGAGAGGCGTCGTCACTGGCCGAAGGGAGTCTGAAGGCAAGTTCATACAAACAAATGCTTCATACGTCAAAATATCAGCTGAGCTTCCACTATCAACTAATATTCTTTTTACAGGATGTTTAGCAATCGTCATAGACATGACGATGCTTTAATCATTTGGGTTATTTACCCCCTCTAAATCCTTTTCAGAAAAATGGATTACAGGACTATCTCTCTCACCCCCTGAGGTCTTTTTGAAGTGCCACCCGCTCCCCAAGAGACCATCACCACGGTCTTCTCGGTCGAGGCATTGTCGACATTGGTTTGCTGAGCCGGTGCTGCCGACGGCCCGGCGCTGTTGGATTCCCCCTCCAGACAAATTGACCGAGATGACCTTGCTGGATGAGCTCCTCTATAGCCCTCTTTAGCTGTCGGCAGTTTTCCGTGTCATGGCCGTGATCTCGGTGAAAACGACAATACAGATTTTTGTTGCAGGGAACTCCATGCTTCAAGGGTGCAGGGCGCTTGAGAGAGGATTCACCCTCAATTTCCATAAGAATGTGGGAAATCAAGGCTAATAGAGGGGTGTAACGCTCACCTATAGGGGCGAAAGTCCATGACCGATTGTCTGGCCGACGAGGCGGCTCGGGCTTCTTTGCATGAGACCCACCAAACTCTGATCGGGCTTGCATTTTGCTGGGGCCCTCATCAGTCTCCCGCCGAGAGGAGTCGGCCTTATCAGCGCGAATGTATTTCTGAGCTTGACTCAGCAACTCCGCATACAAACTCTGGGGCTTCTTGTCCAATGAGTACGCGAAGTGGGAAAGACGGAGTCCATGCTTCAAGGCCAAAGTGGCCACCGAGTCATCAAGACGATAAACCTCCATCGCCGCCTCTTTGAAGCGGGCAACGAAGTCCCGAAGAGTCTCTCCACTCTTCTGTCAGATTGTAAAGAGGTTGTCGGCTACCCGAGGGATCCTTCAGCTCACGTCGAAGTGGGCAAGAAAAGCTTTCTCCAACTGTCGGAATGAGCTGATACTGCGGGGAGGTAAACAGGCCCTTGCAGCCTTTCGTAGAGTGGCTGGGAAGGTGATGCATAAAAGAGCATCCGATGCCCCCTGGACCTGCATGTGCACCATATAACTTTCCAGATGGTCCAAGGGATCGGTAGTGCCGTCATAGGGATCTAGCTGAGGAAGGCGGAATCGGGAAGGGACGGGTTCTTCCATGATCCACCTAGTCAGAGGAGGGCGGCTGTCATACTTCACCTTTGATTGACTTGTCAGTCATCGGCTGAGCTCCTCCAAGCGTCGGTAGCGCTCCTCCAGTCTCTTCTCCGCGCGGAGGTGGATCCTCTCGCCAATGGACTCTTCCCCTGATGAAGTAGAGAGAGAATCGAGAGAGGGATGGCGTCGACGGGCTACACCCTTCCCTGGGGCCTTGTCCTGGGATCGCCAAGGAGAGGGACTGTCAGAAGATCTCCTTGCCACAGGGGCATCCCGACGGCGGTGAGCCTCCCGTCGGGGGTGTCGCCCACAGGTGGACTATTGACTAGGCTATGCCGCAACTTCTCCCAAAGACTGTGGTTGCGGGAGAGGTTGAGCGGTCGCCGATTGTTGTTGAAGTTCACGGATCACCGCTGCAAGGGACCGCACCTCTTGAGTGAGGGCGGTGACCCTATCACCTTGGTGTGGTGATGAAGGATGAACCAACGGGAGAGCCTCCGGCTGCTCGGCCCTCACCTGCTGCTCCCCAGCCAGGCTAGTGGAAGCTTCTTGAGCATAGGTTACCACCATTTCTTCTTCTGGTTAGGAGGAATGGGGGGGTTGTAAAGTGGGAGCTTACTGGTTCACGTCTCTTACTTTCTTCTCTACGCGCTGCGCCCCGCCCCCCTTCCTAGCGCGCCAATCTGTTGCTACCAAATTACTTTTGAGAGGAGCGTCAGGCGATAGAAATGCTTCGCAGGCCTTCAGAGGAATGATAGGGATTTCCTCCTTAGCCGAAAACCTGCAAGAAAAGTCCCGGACCGGTGGTTCCGGCGGGGACCCTCCGATGCTCAAGTCAGCGATTTGAAGAACATGGATCTGAATGAGAGAGTAGAGATTGAGTCCCCCTCCTTGAGGGTTGGGGCCTTTATATACATGTTCGGGGGATCCCTCTTACCCTTCGTTCATAACAGTTGGATCCTTTTTTGGATGGTTGTTGATTTTCGGTCTTCAACATGCCGCAAAGGATGGGTAGTGGGGCTGGACGTGGATGGCCACACCCGTCGTTAGTGGTGCCAGGGGGAGGCACATTCATTGCACACATTACCAGGCATGTTCGTGGCAGAGTAATCTGCCATTCTTGAGGAAGTGGGCCACGCAGCTTGGTCGAAGGGGCGCTATGAGATCGACGGATAACTGAGTTGCTCCTAGGGCCGAGGAGAACCGTCACCGAAGCCGATGCCTAGAACGATGCCAAAGCCGACGCCGAGGCCGAGATGGGCCGCGGCCGACGCAGAGGCCGACGCCGAGGCTGATATGGGCCGGGACCGACGCGAGGCCGACGTCGAAGCCGAAATGGGCCGTAGCCGACGCGATGCAGAGGCCGACGTCGAGGCCGAAATGGGCCGGAGCCGACGCCGAGGCCGAAATGGGCCGCGGCCGACGCAGAGGCCGACGCCAAGGCCGAGATGGGCCGAAGCCGACGCCGAGGCCAAAATGGGCCGCGGTCGGTGCAAAGGCCGAGATGGGTTGCGGCCGACGCCAAGGCTAAGATGGGCCGAGGCCGGGATGAGCCCAGTGCCAAAGGGTTGGAATGCGCCAGACCGTGCGACGTCGGGATCATGGTCCCGTCATGTTGTGGGTCATGTGGCCTGATCAGCAACATAAGGTGTCGTAATTTTATAACTACGATGTCATAAATTTACAACTGAGATTTCATAATTTTTTTTTGACTTTCTTAATGCGTGTCTTAATTTTATAACTATGGTGTCATAAGTTTACAATTTGGTGTCATCTTAAATTTTGACGTGACATGCATTAATATCCATTCAGCTTTTTTTAAAAATTTATGTACAGACATGTTTTCTGAATGGGTGTCATAATTTTATAACTATGGTGCATAAATTTACAACTGGGATATCGTAATTTTTTTTGGCTTTCTGAACTGGTGTTGTAATTTTATAACTATGGTGTCGTAATTTTAAAACTATGTCGTAATTTTTCCATTGAAATATCGGCTGTGAATGTCGTATGCATGTGGATCAATTACGTAGGACTATGCGATGTTCCTTTGAGCGTGACATTTTCAACCCAAACTAGATTGACGCTCATGTCTTTTGTCTTATTCACATTGAAGATATGCTAGGTTTCGTCTCCTTAATATATACTGGAATGTCGTATGCCATTGGAAATCGTTAAAGGACGATGCAATGTCCGTATGCTCCTATTGACCAGATGATGATGTATACCGCGTCTTCCTATTGGTCCACGTGGATCCGACGTGGATGACATGACAGGCGGCATGGCTGGGCTTTGACGTAACGTTCTGAACGTGACGGACATTTATTGCTGTTCGCTTTTTTTTATTTTCGTGCGGACGAAAATGCCCTTTCGCTCCTTCATGGCGCCAAATAAAACTTCGTCATGGAAACATACGAGACATCCTAGTTCTGGCAAACGACACCCAAGCTTGCGCGGCGACACCCGAAGGACGGAAACATACGAGACATCCTAGTTCTGGCAAACGACACCCAAGCCTTGCGCGGCGACACCCGAAGACGGAAACATACGAGACATCCTAGTTCTGGCAAACGACACCCAAGCCTTGCGCGGCGACACCCGAAGGACGGAAACATACGAGACATCCTAGTTCTGGCAAACGACACCCAAGCCTTGCGCGGCGACACCCGAAGGACGGAAACATACGAGACATCCTAGTTCTGGCAAACGACACCCAAGCCTTGCGCGGCGACACCCGAAGGACGGAAACATACGAGACATCCTAGTTCTGGCAAACGACACCCAAGCCTTGCGCGGCGACACCCGAAGGACGGAAACATACGAGACATCCTAGTTCTGGCAAACGACACCCAAGCCTTGCGCGGCGACACCCGAAGGACGGAAACATACGAGACATCCTAGTTCTGGCAAACGACACCCAAGCCTTGCGCGGCGACACCCGAAGGACGGAAACATACGAGACATCCTAGTTCTGGCAAACGACACCCAAGCCTTGCGCGGCGACACCCGAAGGACGGAAACATACGAGACATCCTAGTTCTGGCAAACGACACCCAAGCCTTGCGCGGCGACACCCGAAGGACGGAAACATACGAGACATCCTAGTTCTGGCAAACGACACCCAAGCCTTGCGCGGCGACACCCGAAGGACGGAAACATACGAGACATCCTAGTTCTGGCAAACGACACCCAAGCCTTGCGCGGCGACACCCGAAGGACGGAAACATACGAGACATCCTAGTTCTGGCAAACGACACCCAAGCCTTGCGCGGCGACACCCGAAGGACGGAAACATACGAGACATCCTAGTTCTGGCAAACGACACCCAAGCCTTGCGCGGCGACACCCGAAGGACGGAAACATACGAGACATCCTAGTTCTGGCAAACGACACCCAAGCCTTGCGCGGCGACACCCGAAGGACGGAAACATACGAGACATCCTAGTTCTGGCAAACGACACCCAAGCCTTGCGCGGCGACACCCGAAGGACGGAAACATACGAGACATCCTAGTTCTGGCAAACGACACCCAAGCCTTGCGCGGCGACACCCGAAGGACGGAAACATACGAGACATCCTAGTTCTGGCAAACGACACCCAAGCCTTGCGCGGCGACACCCGAAGGACGGAAACATACGAGACATCCTAGTTCTGGCAAACGACACCCAAGCCTTGCGCGGCGACACCCGAAGGACGGAAACATACGAGACATCCTAGTTCTGGCAAACGACACCCAAGCCTTGCGCGGCGACACCCGAAGGACGGAAACATACGAGACATCCTAGTTCTGGCAAACGACACCCAAGCCTTGCGCGGCGACACCCGAAGGACGGAAACATACGAGACATCCTAGTTCTGGCAAACGACACCCAAGCCTTGCGCGGCGACACCCGAAGGACGGAAACATACGAGACATCCTAGTTCTGGCAAACGACACCCTAGTCTTGCGCGGCGACACCCGAAGGACGGAAACATACGAGAGGACACCCTATACGACACCCCAGTTACGACACCCCTAGTTATGGTTATGACACCCTAGTTACCCTTAGTTACCCTAGTTCATAACCCATGACACCCTAGTTATCTAGTTCAATTAGTTCAAGACCCACGACACCCTAGTTCAGTTCAAGACCCATGACACCCTAGTTCTACCCACGAGTTTTCTAGTTCAAGATCCCCCTTGAACCATGTCCCTTGAACTAGGGTGTCATGGGTCTTGAACTCATGGGTCTTTAACTTGAACCACTACTCCTATATAGATGTCGAATTTGCCCCGGCCTCCCTCCCTCCATTACCACCACTCTCATGACTTCCTTGCCTGCATCGTTCCCATTGGCGTTGCCTTACTCTCCCCTCCCTCTCTTCACTCGCTTTGCTTTGTCACTCCCACAGCCACCTTACCCACGTTAATTTTAATTTTATGCCCTCTTACCTCTATTGAGATCGCCCTTGCGCCCTCTACCTCTTCTAGTCCTTAGAGGGTGAGTAGATAATTTTATGCCCCTAAATTCCTAAAGGAGATGGAAGGTGCAATTCATGTTGGGCCTTTTAAGGTTAAGTTAGATTTGGTTTTGGGCTTGAGTCCAAAAAAAAAATGCCTGAAGTCCAACATCTTTTTTCCATGTTCAACCGTGCTGCATGAAAATATGACTGAATGGACCTAGTTCCAATCTTAGCAAAAGATATAACAGACCTAATTTGCATCCATGATGCAGGCACGCCGATGAATCCTTGTGAATTTGCACCTATGCACCTTTAGCTTAGCAAAGAAAAAGCTAAAAAAAGGGGAAAATGTTAGATCCGGTATGGTGCTCCTAAGGCCCGGAAAAACATAGAAAGACCAAAGTCCACACTTCATGAGGCGTCTTGAAGGGTTCTAGAGTTATTTTGGGCTTTAGGTTATTTCAAGGCCCATGTTGAGCTATGGGCTTTGAAGGAGCTAACTTATATCGAGCTGAATGTAAGTCCAGAGGTTTTGAGATTGAGTCAAATTATGGATGTACATTGGCTTGGGATGAACTTAATCTCATTGGGTTAGCCATGGGAGTTTTTCTGAGTTAGGATCAAATCACTTTGGCCATGTATTTAAACCCTAAGCCTTAGGGTTTGTGTAAGAAATGCAATAGATTCTTTTCTCCAAAAAAAAAAAGAGTTTCTCTCTTCCCTCACCCTAGCCACTGCCCCTTTCTTTCTCTAGAAGGCGTGAGGAACCCTAGAGCGCATCCTCTCTCTCTCCCATGCGCTCTCTCTCTCCTCATGGTGATTTCTCTCTCTAAGCAAAAGTGAGTGACTCTCTCTCTCTCCTCATGCACTTTCTCTCTCTAGCATGTCATCCCTCCTCCACAAAGTGTCTTCTCTCTCCTAGCGTGCAGTTGTTTATTTCTTAAAAAAAAAAGAAAAAGGTATGATCCCTAAGGATACCTCTTTCTCTCTCCTAGGTGTCCCTTTCTCTTTCTAATTTGTGCTCCAAGTTTCTTTCTCGCATCCTCTCTCTTAAAGAGTCATTCTTTCTTATGCGTAGGATCAAGCGGCTGCCCTTTCTATCTCTTGGGCGTTGATTTTCGGTTTAAATCCTAAAATTGATCCAGGCATCAACTGGTATTTCTCAATAGAGAAAGATTCAACTTCAAACGTGCCTCGTTTTTTTTTTTTTTGTAAAATGCTTGACCTTTGTTTTATAGAGAAGACTACTGGAATTGCAACAATACAAATGGCTTGATAATATCATGGCCCATTATCACAACAGAACAAAGGCACCCCAATGGTCATACTTATTAACACCAGCCGAATGGTCATAAATGGTCAAAAACATACACCTAATGTACAAAGAATCAAGTTGACCAAGGGCCATTAAGAAAATCAAAACCAATTTAAAACACAAACCTAAATCCAATACGCATGATGTCGCACAGCACGACTCACCCAACTTGACATGCATGCATATTAAAAAAATTTCTTCTCTCCCAACTCCAAATGGGTTCAAGTTTCTACCTCTCCATGTATAGAAGCATTAGAAGAAGTCTATCCAATGTGAGAGTAGACTTATGAGAGAAAACAAGAGAGACAGTCTCCCTGCAGGAAAGGGCTCTAGAAGATTTGAAAATCTTTGAAATTTCCAATAAAGATTTTGGAGAGGAACTCAAGATGGAAACAACATATAAAAATAAGGAGGGGATTATTAAAAAAAAAAAGAACTTCTACTAAAAGGAGAAAACAAACCCAGGATTTCCTATAAATAATTGTCACAAGTTGCATTTGAGTCTTTTCTAAGTGTATTTAAATGTTATAATCTAGCAACCTAACAAGAGTTTCAAGATTCAATCAGTAGCAAGGTAAAGCTATGGACTTAGTTGGCCCAAATCCCTCAACAATATAATCTGAAAGTATGCTTCATATATATAAGTGTTTTGTCCCTAACTTCAGAGTCTCGGTCAGTTGATTGCTCAAACAAATAGAAACAGATCAGGACACATTTAACGACCTTATCCTGGGGTTAGATAGACGAAAGGATGAAATGGACTCCAAGCTATTGGATAATTTCTATAGAATGGAAATAGGAATACATATCAGGATAAACTAATTGCAACTTGAAGTGTAAAGTGTGGATGTTAACCATATAAGTCATAAAAATATGAGCTGCTTTGATGTGGCCATATTCTTGTATTTGCTTCTATTGCTATTGTAAAAGTAATATGAACATATTCTAAAATTTGCTCTTTTATTTATGGAATCAAATCTATAATGTATCAGATCATCAATCCAAGTATTGCAAAGACCTCAGAATTTCAAGGCAAAGGAATATCAACTTGCATAATGGTATGACCCAACGGATAAGGGTACTTAATAAGAGATGATGGGATTTTATTGCCGAGATCCTGGTTTGAACAGATGGTGTTCAGAGCTCCACGAAGAAAACAGGCTCATGAACACTCAAGACAAGCAATTTAAATCAGAGGAATCTACAGGTCCGACTGCCATGCTTTATGACTCATCTTGTAAAACATACAAGTGACAAGATCTGAAGGGGCTTGCAGATCTAGCAAAGCCTGAAGAAAAATAATTAATCACTATGGAACAATGGAGCAATACCAATGTGACAGAGCAAGAGCTCATCGATCAAAGAGGATGAGAAGAGCAGCCTTCAACATTGATATGACTGAAACATCCTCTTTATATGGCAAAAGATTCCCCTTCAAGATATTTAATTGAGTAGGTACCATTTCCACTACTCATTTAGCATGGAGAGTGAATGAAGGTGGCAGGTTCATGTTACTGAGAATAGGTAAATGCTTTAAAGTTTTATGTGGAAAAGCATGCAGCAACAAGCAACATTAAGATCTGGTCTGGTCCTGTGTATCTTCAAAAATACCTTTAGTACATGTTTTAACATTCATCCCATTTAGAAACAAAATTTCCTTGCTATACACACAAACAAAATAAACATAAAATGTATCTCAAAGAAAATAAGAGATGTGATTCAACAGATGTCCATCACCTATGATGAGATCTAGGATGAACCCCAAAAAAAAAAGACAAAAGTAGTAATATAATAAAGAAATTATTATATGACTTTTTTTTTTTTGGAGGTGAACGCTTCTATTTTTTTAAGGTTAAAACAGAAGAAAAAATAAAATAAAATCTACAAAAAAGTAACAAGTAAAAACTTTGAACATGAAAATAAACATGCCCCATACTAGTAAAATTTTATGATTATATGAATGAAAAAGGTTCAGCACTATGATAGCATGTGACAATACAATGAATGCAATAAAACAGCTTTATGCAGTAATACTGACATACCAGGCTGATATAAATGATAA
This sequence comes from Calamus simplicifolius, assembly GCA_900491605.1. NCBI lineage: Eukaryota > Viridiplantae > Streptophyta > Magnoliopsida > Arecales > Arecaceae > Calamus > Calamus simplicifolius. The sequence goes on from UESW01005107.1 coordinate 53,223, forward strand.
ATGAACAGAACTCTGGAGAAAATTGATCTAACGGGGCAGGTGGTGGCTGATCTACAATAGCCTCCAAGGGCTCATAAAAGCTCAGCTAACCTTCTTCTTGTTCAGATGGTACATAAGGAAACCAGCCTATTATGGCACACTCAAGTATTACCAAAACCAAATTCCATATGTCACTCTTATAATCAATCATATGAGCTTCCACTGATCTGCTCAGGTTGGTATTAGAAAGGGAAAACAATCCAATGCATCTATCAGGCATGCTAGGGTCAATTACTCCCATGGTTAACCATGGTTAACCATGGATTATCCCTTTGGTTAACTTTAGCTATCCCTTATAGTTATGGCTTTTGGGAATAAGAGGGGATATCCCTTGGTCATTAAAAGTCATAGAAGTTATAAAATAGTCATAATATCAAATTAATAAGAGAATGGGTAGATAGTAGATTGACATACCGACATATAATCCTAGATGCCTACAAACGTATCACATTGACCCATCGAGTTAGCAAGCACCACACTCACTCCAAAATCAGTTATCTTTATCTCACCCTTGTGATTTACTTACAAGTTGGATGGCTTTATAACCCTGTGAATTACATGTCTTTCATGGTGCAGATATACTAAACCCTTCAAAACATGAATGCAAACAGAAATCATGTCATTATTGAGCATATTATGAGCCCACAGCTGTGGAAGCATGCATATTATAGATCTGTAAGTTATCCCGGCCTGTTTGCAAACAATTGCAAGATATGGCTCAAGGATTGTTTTCACCTGTTTAATTACATCGGCCAAAGATCCCTAATCCATGTGTTCCAAGACGATAAATTATGCCATTATGATAGAAAGAATGGTAACAGTAACAAACAACAATACATGGGCACTGTGATGCTTGATTTATTTTAAACTCTTGCACAATTTGTTTACGAACTGTCTGTTGAATAGTCATCTGAATGCTCTGCAAAATGCAATGATTTATCATCAGTCCATCAGATCCTCCATAATGCTGTTTGGGAAAAACAGGTATGGCTTCATCAGGGCCTTAATTTCCCACTCTGTACCAAGACCAGCCAGGAAACTTTAAAGCGAGCCAATAATACTTGCCAGAGGCAGGCAAGCACCGGGTTCTCGTGCATTTGTGTGGGTGGGTGGGTGGGTGGGTGAAATTTTGTAAAATCCCAGACTATCGCTATTTTAAAAAAATTCTTTTCTTCATTCAAAATATCGTTCAGCTGCACAGAAAGAAAAACTCAAGGTACCACCTTATGGAGGCTCAGAATATTTTCAAAATTTTCTCACCCCTCTTGAGGATTTTCAGCCTTTGAATTTAGCCCACCCTCAGTCTTGTTGACAAAAATGAAGCCCGGGGGGCTAATATGTAATTCCACATTCAAGTTATACCAAAATTAACATTATTCAATGTATATTCTACAACTGCACAGAAAGAAACAGCAACAGCATTGCATGAATGAAGCAGTTTGAACTTTGAAATCCACTGCAACAGCTTCCAGCAAAAACCCCGCAGGTTCCACCCTTCATCTAGCTGCAGACTGAGCTTATCTTTGTCGGGGCCCCATGAACCTCATCTAGTTTACTCTTCTAGAGAGAATCCTTTTGTTGAAAGGTACATGATGCCAATAAAGTTGGCTGGCTGGAACTAGGTATACTGAGGGTGTTATTGCATAAGTAACATTATCCAGCCATAATTTTATAATATATACAAGAATATGCCCTCAGGTTAGTTCAATCTAACCATGTAGATAATAAGAAACCGGCTGTTCCAAAAAGACAAAGGGAAAAGAATGTACCTATTAATGCCTTTAGCTGAGAAAGACAAAGGGAAAAGAACGTACCAATTAATGCCTTTAGCTGAGAATCTACTAATACATCCCTTATGCTTATCCTTGTAGTCACATGTGCTTTCCCAATATATAGCAACCAAGATATTAGATATAACATCATCGTTGGTTGTATACCTTTAGGGCATACAAAGGTCCCAACCATTTACGCTGCGCAAGCTGAACAACACTTCTACTCCCCTTCCCAAGGACTTTGATGGTCTCAAGGTCTTCCAATGAGAACTAAATATCCTCCTCCTTAACATCTGGTTGCTGCACGTGGGCAAGGAAAAACTAACCATAAATTTAACCATTAGCTAAAAGAAAAAGAAAGGACAAGGATTACTACAGAGTAGATGTGTACACATACAGGTGATAACAGTTATGGGTAGAATCTTAAAAGTAAAAATATTCATAACCCTCGTTATCAAGCCTTATCCAACTATTTCAGGTCCGCTTTATGGATTCTCATCCACCAGGAATTCCTATTTAGGACCATCTCCTATTAATTCAACCATTGTCATACTTTTTTTTCTCACAACCTATCTTATATCTTCCTCTTTCCCTATATCTTTCAAACAAATTGAAGAAACTCTTCTTATTAGAGCCCTCTCAAATCTATTGTCCATCCCATAACATCTCAATAAATTCTCCATCACTTCATCGTTAATTTATGCAACTCTAATAACTCCTTTCTCAACTTATGCTTTCTATAGTTTGAATATATATCCATCTTAATATTCTTATTTTTGCTACTCTAAGGGAGTGTTTGAAATAGAGGATAAGAAGGGATATCCCCCTTATCCCCAAAAGCTATTACTAGAAGGGATATATCTGAAAAAGTTTAACCAAAGGGGATAACCCATGTTTAACCATGGGTTATCCCTGAACTTATTTCCTAGGGAATCCAGGAACTAAAGTATCCCTTGATGACATACTTATAATTTTAAAAAGGTGCTTATTCCCTCAGTTATCCTCTGAATAAATGATATCCTGTACATTTATCCGGGGATAGCTTTTGGGGAGTCAAACACTACCTAAAGAACTCTTATTAATTACCCAACATTGTGAGCCATAATCTATGCACATATTGTAAAAATACTATTGAAATTTTAAAAAATAAAAATTTGGAATATTTTTACTAATATAAGTTGGAGAACTTGCCAAGCCAAATAAGTGACATGCATAAGCATAACGTTAGAATTCAATATAATCAAATCATTGGGCCCATACCTTCTTTCTCTGATATTGATGTAGCTCTTAGTCATTATTTTGCCCAAGTCTAGTGATCGTCTATAAAAGAAAGCTCTTCATACATCATTGGGGCTACTCTATGCACTGGACATTTGTAGAACATATCAGAAAAAATTACTAGCTAGAAGTGATGACGCCCGGTCACTGGTCCTGGACGTCGGGAAGAAGGCTGATCCGCGAATCTTCGATGCGCTGAATGGCCTGCAAAAAAGTCCCAAGACCGGACGGGGGTCCTCCGGTGAGACCCTCCGACGCCCAAGTCAACAATCGGGGTCACAGTAGAGAAGGAGCTCGAGAGAGCTCTTGGAAAAGGGAGAGATCTCAGAAGGAACGGAATTTTCCTCTGAGTATTAGGGTATCAAGTGTGTAAACTTGCGTTACCTGGTTCTCGAAGTGATTTACCCTTTTATAGGGGTTGACGCTGGCACGATCACGTGGGTTTTCGTGAAGTCAGAATGTCTACCGAGCCCTTGCGTGAATCTGGGCTGGTTGGTGGGCTACGTCCCATCAGTTGTTTGGTAGGTGGGTCCTATCCCATCACCAGCGTGGCCAGTGGGTTGTTGGATCTGGCGCTGTCAGGCGGCACGCGTCAGAGAGGTGGTGCCCTGAACTGATAGGGCCATGCTGGGGCTGATCTGGCGGGAACTGGGAAATCCCGACTTATCAGGGCCGAGCTGGGTCGGCCCGAGATGGCTGGGGCCAATCCCGCTGGCAAGGCAGTGCCGAGGCGGGGCCGAATCGATGGACTTGGAGGCACCGGGGCCGAGTCGGGCCGGCCGGGGATGGCCTTGGCCGACTCGGTGGAACTGGAGGCGCCGGGGCCGAGTCGAGCCGGCCGGGGATGGCCTTGGCCGACTCGGCAGAACTGGAGACGCCGGATCCGAGTTGGGCTGGCCGGGGATGGCCTTGGCCGACTCGGCGGAACTGGAGACGCCGGGACCGAGTCAGGCCGACCAGGGATGGCCTTGGCCGACTCGGCGGAACTGGAGGCATCGGAGCCGAGTCGGGCCGGCCGGGAATGGCCTTGGCCGACTCGGCGGAACTGGAGACGTCGGATCCGAGTCAGGCTGGCCGGGGATGGTCTTGGCCGACTCGGCGTAACTGGAGACGCCGGGGCCGAGTCGGGCCGACCAGGGATGGCCTTGGCCGACTCGGCGAAACTGGAGACGCCGGGGCCGAGTCGGACCGACCAGGGATGGCCTTGGCCGACTCGGCAGAACTGAAGACGCCGGGGCCGAGTCGGGCCGGCCGAGGATGGCCTTGGCCGACTCGGCGGAACTGGAGACGCCGGGGCCGAGTCGGGCCGACCAGGGATGGCCTTGGCCGACTCGGCGGAACTGGAGACGCTGGGGCCGAGTCGTGCCGGCCGGGGATGGCCTTGGCCGACTCGGCTGAACTGGAGACGCCGGGGCCAAGTCGGGCCGACCAAGGATGGCCTTGGCTGACTCGCTTGGAGAAGTAGGGGGTCGTCCAGGAAGATGCCGGGCCGCCTAGGAAGATGCCGGGGCCGGCTGGGAGGTGCCGGGGCTGGGAGGTGCCGTGGCGGGGCCGGCCCGGCAGACTCGGTGATGCCCGGGCCGCAAATGTGTTGATTTCATCGAAATTACCCTTGTGGCTATACTTAGCCACATCAGATGCCCCCCCTCCCCTGAGCGCTAAGGACCATGCGCCTGCAGTCCTTTGGGCGAAAGGGGCGCGAAAATTCAAAAAGATGGTTGCACTTTAAATGGGTTGATGAGCTAGCGCTTTGTCCCGAGGCGACGTCGCTTCGAAAATCTTCCATAATCATGCGTTAGGTGGGATTGACGTTAGCGCTGTACGCTCCATGGAGGGAGCTCATTGGAGAATGGAAAAAGGCGAAAAGGTCATCATTGCCGCCTTGTTTTCTATGGCCTACGATTGGCCGAGGATCATGCCTTTCGAGGCAGATTGAGACGGCACGCCTTGGGGCACATGCGAGACTCTTGGCGCAATGGGCGCACGCCAGGTGGCGGAATTCTGGGTGGTGCTGGTTGGAAACGGGGCTATAAAAGCCTTCCAAGTGTTTGTAGAAACCTTTACGCTGCCTTTGCCTTCTTCTCTGAAAGTTTTCCTGCAACTCTTGCTTTCCCCTTTCCCAGGTTAGTTTCCGGCCTTTCTTTAACCCATGGACCGCGATGCCATTAGAGAGGGTAAGAGACCCGTAGAGGAGTCCTCCCAGTCCCGGTCTAATGACGAGAGTCATGCCCCAGTAGACCGTAGCCAGAGACCTCAATCGACGGGTGGCGTTGTCATCCGAGACCCAGTGAGAATAGCGGGTCCCCCGATTAGAGCCGTCCCACTATCTTCTCGCCGTTCGGCACTTCCGCTGGTGGTGAGCTCCGATCCCGCGGGTCCATCGGGAATAGCCTCGACCGTGACCCCTAAAGACGTAGAGGCCATTAGATCCAAGTTCCTTGTCCCTGACTTCATCGGCCTGTCTACGCCGGAGCCTGAAGACAGGGTGACCTCCGACTATCCTGGCCGGGTCGCTCTGTATGAGGAGTTCTTTCGGTGCGGATTGCGCCTTCCTTTTCATCCCTTCTTCCTCAACCTTTTAGATAGATATAAGCTGGTGCCGACGCAGTTAACTCCTAACTCAATTAGGATTATCTGTGCCTTTGTAGTTTTATGTCATTTGAGGCATTTTGAGGGGGTCCGTCCCGGGTTGTCCTTGTTCCAGGCCTTCTATAAGCTTCGACGCCAGGGTGAGGGGGCCTGGTGGGCTTTTACCGCCAGGCCGGATAAAGCCTTCCCCCTAGGTCTCTCTTCCAAGATTAGGGGTTGGAAATCTAGGTTCCTCTTCGCCCATGCCGAGGGGCTGAGAGCTGCCTGGAGAAAGCCTGACACCAGCTCCAACGATAACCCTACTGTAGAGGATAGGGATAAGGACCTGTTTACCCAGCTGTCCAACTGTCAAATCCCCAACTATAAGGAGCTCCTCTCCGAGGAGAACCTTATAGAGGCTGAGCTAGCTCCAGCAACTGGTGAGCTTGACGCTTGAATGCCTTCGCCTTGTTCTTTGATTTGTTACGCCTTAGTGTTAGTGCTGACCGTCTTTTCCTTTTGTGCAGCTATGAAGATCTCCGCTAGCGACTTCGAGGCTGCCTTTAGGCAAAAGAGGCAGTCAACCGGAGAATCGTCCAGGCCGGCGAAGAGGCCTCGGAGAAGAACCCGGACAGGCCGGCCACAGTCCCTGCAGCTCCGGCGCCTGCGGGAGAACCGGCCGAGAGAAAGCCGGTGGTGAGAGTGGCCCCACGACCTGCCGAGGTCGAGATTGAGGAGGGAGAGATCCCGGCCACCACCGGGGCGACGGTGGTGGTTCTAGATGATGAAGACACTCCCGCTGCCGCTGCTATGCCCGAGGCGGAGCGGGTGACGATCGCCGCCAACCCCCCGGCTGCCGCCGAGCCGGGGAGGGAGAGCGCTCCCCCAGCCGCCGGGGCGGGGGAGCAAGCCGCAAGAAGTGCCCGAGACGGGGCAGAGGCGGCGCCCGAGGCGCGGAGGGACGAGATGAGGGGCCCACCTTGGCAACCGCTCCGGGGCCGGGTCCGCCAACAAATCGAAGGTCCGGGGAAGGTATGGCTGGTCCACAGGATCGAGTCCATGGCAGATGCCGTGCAGGCCCATGGCCTCGTGGCGGAGGTTCGGACCGACGAATTTGCCGAGGAGATGCAGGGGATGAGCCACTCCGAACTCCTTGACATGGCTATGGTCTCCATTGTCCAGGTACAGTCTTGAACACCTTGCATTTTCCTCATATTTCTCCTTTCTGCCGTTGACACGTTTACTTCGTAGCAGATGGGCAATGCTGCAATCGGCCTTCGCGACGCTCTTGCCCATTCTTCGGAGACCCTGGGTAAGGCCTTAGCGAAGGCCGACAGGTATAGGAAGGAGAGCGCAGCACAGGCCGAGAGCCTGGCTCGCCTCCAACAAGAAACCGCGGCTCGAGAGGAGGGCATGGCCGGCCGGCTGAAAGAGATGGAGAGCCGGGCCGAGGCCACGACCAGCCGGGCATGCCGCCGAGGCCCGGGTAGAGCTGGTCTCGGAGAAGACGGCAGAGGCGGGGAAGGCGGCAGCGGAGGAGGTCCGTGCCGCTAAGGAGAGGGCGGCCGATGCGGAGAAGGCGGCCGCGGAGGCAATTGCCGAGAAAGCCGAGGCGGTGGCCTGCGCCGATGAGGCCAGCGCCCGCGCTGGGGAAGCTAAAGATAAGGCCCGGGAGGCCGAGACCCGGGCCAAGGAGGCCGAGGATAAGGCTCAGCAAGCTGAAGCCGGGGCGGGGCGAGCGGTTGCCGACTTCAAGGCCTTGGAAGAATTCAAGCAGGAGGTTATCGAGGCCAGCCTTGATGCCTACGCCAAAGGCTTTGAAGTCTGCAAGACCAAGATCTCTGCGGCCCTCGAGATCGACATCGCAGAACTCGAAGACATTCAACCCGGGGGGGCTGACGAGGAGCCGACAGAGGAGCAAGACGAAGCGAAACCCTCCCCCGGCGAGCCTTGAACCATTTCTTTTTATATGTAACCGGCCTCGGGCCTGACTCTGTACCTTTTTCCTATATTTAATGGAAAGCATTTTTTCTGAAATTCTTCCCTGTGTCTTGGTCTTTCCACTTTTTCTATTTCTGGGCTATGTCCGAGAAGGGTACCTTGCTTGCAATCAGGGTCAGTTGAAATTGACCAGGGCGAACCATGGCCGAGTTGGCCGACTTGGGGCCTTTAGAGTTGTCTTGACGGCTTGAATTCCACACATGGAACTGTTGGGAAGGGTACCACCGTGTCGGGGCCGAAGGGTGTTTCGTTAACCCTGGTGCTGGCGATCTCCTTTTGAACCTGCTCAGGGGTTTGCGTGGTGCCTGAGAGGCGACTTGATCGGGTACAGAGCTGCTAGGGTCTTAACCGACTTGGGGGCACCGCCGTGCCGGGGCCAAGTGGTGTCCTGTTAGCCGCGATGCCGGTGAGCTCTTTTTGAACCTGCTCAGGGGTTTGCGTGCCGTCTGAGAGGCGACTCGATCGGGTACGGAGCTGCTAGGGTCTTAACCGACTTGGGGGCACCGCCGTGCTGGGGCCAAGTGGTGTCCCGTTAGCCGCGATTCCGGTGAGCTCCTTTTGAACATGCTCAGGGGTTTGCGTGCCGCCTGAGAGGCGACTCGACCGAGTACGAAGCTGCTAGGATCTTACCCGACTTGGGGGCACTACCGTGCTGGGGCCAAGTGGTGTCCCTTAGCCGCGATGCCGGTGAGCTCCTTTTGAACCTGCTCAGGGGTTTGTGTGCTGCCTGAGAGGCGACTCGATCGGGTACGGAACTGCTAGGGTCTTAACCGACTTGGGGGCACCGCCGTGCCAGGGCCAAGTGGTGTCCCGTTAGCCGCGATGCCAGTGAGCTCCTTTTGAACCTGCTCAGGGATTTGTGTGCCGCCTGAGAGGTGACTCGATCGGGTACGGGGATGACGGCCTCGGATCCGAAGGAGAGACTGAAAGGAGTTTCACCCGTCGGGGCTCTGGGAGTTGTGTGGTAAGCCCATATCACACTGGGGAGTTCTTCTACCCAGCGTCCCTTGGAACCGTCTAGTCGAGTTCTGAGCCCTCTGAGGATGGTGCGGTTCATGACCTCGGCCTTCCCATTGGTCTGGGGGTGGCCAACAGAGGTGAATCGATGGCAAATGCCTAACTCCTCACAGAAGGCTTTGAATACCTCGTTGTTGAATTGGCGACCGTTGTCCGTGACGAGAGTGTGAGGCAAGCCAAAACGGCATATGATCGACTTCCAGAATAAAGCTTTAACTTTGCTCTCAGTCATTTTGGCCAACGCCTCGACCTCGACCCACTTGGTAAAATAGTCGATGGTGACTAACAAGAATTTCTGCTATCCTGAAGCTGGGGGAATGTTCTAAGGATGTCCATTCCCCATTGGGCAAAGGGCCACGGAGCCGAGAGTGGGCTCAGCGGGGTAGCCGGCTGATGTTGGATGTTCGCGTGGCGCTGGCAACCGTCACACTTTTGAACTAGCTTAGCCGCGTCCTCCTTCATAGTGAGCCAGAAGTACCCCTGACGGAGAGCCTTCTGGGCTAAAGATCTGCCCCCTAGATGGTTCCCACAAATGCCTTCATGGATTTCTCTGAGGATGTAGTCGGCATCGGTGGGGCCTACGCACTTAAGCAACGGGTAGGAGAATGACCTTTTGTATAGGCGCCCATCAAAGAGGATGAACTTGGAGGCTCTCCATTTGAGCAATCTGGCTTCGTTGCGGTCGTCAGGGAGGGTGCCGTCGGTGAGGTAGCGGACGTAGGCATCCATCCACGTAGGTTCCTGGGTGAGCGGAAGGACTTCCTTCCCATCCTCTATGCTGGGCCTTTCTAGATATTCAAGGTAGGCGTCCCTTGCCAAGCCATCGGCGGAAGTTGCCAGTCGAGAGAGGATGTCGGCCTTGGCATTTTCACTTCGGGGGATGTAACTGATACTGAAGTAAGGCAATGAGGAGGTCAAGAGTTGAACCTTTTTCAGGTATTGCGCCATAACAGGGTCGCGCGCCTCGTACTCTCTGTTGATTTGCCCGGAGACGAGTTGCGAGTCCGTGTAAGCTCTGAGGCGCTTTGCTCCAATCTCCTGGGCTAGCCTTAATCCGGCCAGCAGGGCTTCGTACTCCGCTTGGTTGTTGGTGGCTTCAAAAAGAAATCTCAGGGCGCACTCTGTTCTTTCTCCTTCTGGCCCGGCAAGAATGAGGCCGGCACCGCTCCCTTGAGAATTCGATGCGCCATCCATATGGAGGATCCAGGTCTCTCCATCACTGCTCGGCTCAGGCCTGGGCTGCTCCCCGGGAACCTCTTTGAGATCTTCTTCCGTTCAAGTGCACTCGACTAGAAAATCGGCCAGGACTTGGGACTTCAAGGCCGGTCATGCTTGGAAAGAGATATCGAATTCTCCTAGCTTGATGGCCCATTTAGCGAGTCGACCCGAAGTATCCGGATGGGCCAGGATGGCTCGGAGAGGTTGGTCCGTGAGCACCACGATGGAATGGGCTTGGAAATACGGGCGAAGACGCCGCGCAGAGACTATCAAGGAGAAAATGACTCTCTGTTTTGGAATACATGACCTCGGTGTCATGTAGGATCTTGCTCACATAGTAGACAGGCCTTTGGGTTCCGTCAGCGTCAAGGCGCACCAGGGCTGAGCTGACGGCTTCTGAGGAGGCGGCTAAGTAAAGGAAGAGACTCTCCCCTTTTCTTGGTTTGGAGAGGAGCGGCGGGGAGGACAGGAACGCCTTTAAGCCATCGAAAGCTTTCTGGCAATCGTCCGTCCACTCAAAACTATTCACCTTTCGCAGGGCCTTAAAGAAAGAAAAGCACCTCTCCGCCGATTTGGAGAGGAAACGACTCAGAGCCGCTATCCTTCCCGTTAGCTTTTGTACTTCCCTCTTGTTGGACGGCGGCCTCATGTCGAGTATGGCACCGATCTTCTCTGGGTTTGCCTCGATTCCGCGCTGGGTCACCATAAAGCCCAGAAATCTGCTTGCCGTGACCCCAAAAGCGCACTTCCTGGGATTCAGCTTGACTTGGAAGCGACAGAGATTGCTAAAAGTTTCTTCAAGGTCGGAGATGTGGTCGGCAGCACGGGTGCTCTTTGTCAGCATGTCGTCTACATAGACTTCCATGTTTCGGCCGAGCTGGTCCTGGAACACCTTGTTCATCAGCCTTTGATAGGTCGCTCCTGCATTCTTGAGGCCGAAAGGCATCACCTTATAGCAGTAAATGTCTTTCTCTGTCACGAAGGAGGTGTGCTCCTCGTCGCCGGGGTCCATCCTTATCTGATTATATCCGGAGAAGGCATCCATGAAGCTGAGAAGCTCATGACCAGAGGTGGAATCAACTAGCTGATCAATTCTCGACAGGGGAAAGCTGTCCTTTGGGCATGCCTTATTGAGGTCGGTGAAATCTATACAGATCCTCCAGCTCTCGTTTGCCTTGCGCATCATGACCACGTTGGCCAGCCAGCTTGGGTAGTGCACCTCCCGGATGTGGCCGGCGCTGATCAGCTTGTTGACTTCTTCATCAATTGCCTTTTGTCAGTCGGGGGCAAAGCTCCTCTTCTTTTAACGGATTGGACGGTGCCGCGGGTCGATGTTGAGCTCGTGGGTGATGACCTCCGGAGGGATGCCGGGCATGTCAAACGCTGACTAGGTGAAGACGTCCGAGTTAGCCCACAAGAAAGCTAAGAGGCGCTCCCGGTCTTCCAGGGGAAGGAGTCCGCCCACACGGACGGTCCTTACTGGGTCATCTTCGAGAGGGAAAGTCAGGAGGTGCTCGACGGGCTCTCCTCCTTTGTCGGAATCTCTAGGATCGGATGCTTCCAGGGCCGGGTCGGCCTCCAAAGGGCTTGACGCTGTATGATAGCAAGGTAAGACCAGGCTTATCTCTCTGCGCATCTCACCAACTCCCGCGCCAGTGGGGAACTGCACCAGTAGACGCTGGGTGAAGATAACCGCGTCCAAAAGATTTAGGTCGGGATGCCCAAGGATGGCATTGTATGCCAAAGGGACCCTCACGATCAGGAATTTCATGATCACGGTGCTTTGGCATGGTGGGGTTCCGGCCGTCACAGGCAAGGATATTTCGCCCTCAACCCTCACAGAATCTCCAGTGAATCCGACCAGCGGGGTCGCCACGGGCTGAAGGGAGTCAAAAGATAATCCCATCTGAACAAAAGCATCGTAAGTAAGGATGTCAGCTGAGCTGCCACTATCAACTAATATCCTTTTTACAGGGTGTTTGGCGATCGTCATAGCGACGACTACGCCTTCATTGTTTACATTTTCCATGACAGCAGTCTCCCCCGGGGCATTACATTATTTGGCGCCTCGTCCCCCCTCGGCCGCTTGGACGCAAAGGCTGATCCCCAGGACACCATCCCGACAGTCCGCTCCGTGGGAGTGTTGTCGATGGCGGCTTGAGCTGGTGGAGGCCCCATGATGGCCGGCAGCGGCTGTTGCATCTTCTGGACATACTTACCGAGGTAGCCCCACTGGATGAGCTCCTCGATGGCCCGCTTCAAGCTGTAGCAGCTATCGGTGTTGTGGCCGTAGTCCCGATGGAATCGACCATAGCGGCTTTTGTCGCGAGGTGCACCTTTCTTCATGGGGGAGGACGTTGGAGGTAAGGCTCGCCCTCGATCTCCATCAGGATGTGGGATCGAGGGGCAAGGAGAGGAGTGAGCTTACTCTCGTCGGGGACAGGGCTTCGACGCATGTTGTCGGACCGGCGAGGTGGGTCGGATCGGCGATGTCGGGGAGGTCCGCTCGGCTCAGGGCGAGCGGATTTGTGGCCGGAGCTCTTCGAAGACTCCCGGCGGGTGAGGTCGGCTTCATCTGCCCGGATGTACTTCTGGGCCCGGAGGAGGAGGTCAGAGTAAGAGCTCGGGGGCTTCTTATCCAGGGAGAAGGTGAAGCGGGACGGAAGGAGTCCCGCTTCAGCGCCAGGGTGGCCACCGCATCGTCGAGATGGTAGACCTCGAGGGCGCGGTCTTGAATCGGGACACAAAGTCCCGCAGTGACTCTCCTTCCTTCTGGCGGACGGAGAAAAGGCTGTCTGCCACCCTTGGGATCCGGCGGCAGGCATCAAAGTGGGCCAAAAATGCCCTCTCCAGCTCCCGAAGGAGTCTATGCTGTGGGGGGACAGGCGTGAATGCCATGCACGGGCGGCCTTCCACAGAGTTGCGGGAAGGCCTTGCAGAGGAGGGCGTCTGAGGCGCCCTGGACTTGCATCATAACTTTGTAACTCTCGAAATGGTCGAGGGGTCGGTCGTACCATCGTACGGGTCCACCTGGGGAAGCGGAACCTGGAGGGAACCGGTTCCTCTAGTATGCAGCGAGTGTAAGGAGGACGAGTGTCGAACTCTTCCTCCGGCTGATGGTTGATCTTCTTGGCGAGCTCGTCGAGGCGCCTGTTGTACTCCTCCAGGCGCTCCTCCGCCTGGCGGCTGATCGTCGGGGCCCTCCGAGATGGCTCGGAGGAAGAAGAAGAAGAAGAGGCAGAAGGAGATGGAGACGGAAGTCGGGACTTCCGCCTGGGTTCCTCGTGATGATGTGGCTTGAGAGGAAATTCGTTGGGGCCGTGGTCAGGGGACCATGGCGGCTTGGAGGGCTCACGTCGAGGCTTCCTAGGGGAAACTTGACGTCGGCCGGTCTCTCGCCGACCGGCCTCCCGCCGAGGAGAACCTCCCCTCGCCGACTGCTGACTGGCGGGGGAGCAGTCTGGTGCTGGGTGGCCACGGACTGCTGCTGCTGGAGCCATGGACCATGGCGGTGAGATTCTGACTTGCTGGGAGAGGGTTGCCAGCTGCTCCGCTGTTTGGACAGCGGCGTCCGGCGGCGGGCAGGTGACCGGAGGGTCGGCAGCAGGGGGATTGGCCTCCTGCTGTCTAGCTGGCGGGGGAAACCCCGCTGGGCAGCTGATGGAGGCGTCCTGAGCTCGTGTCACCACCATGGCTTCTGGAAGAAAAGAGAGGGGGGTCTCGTTCACTGAGATGTAGCACAGGGAGAATATTCGCTACTTTTCCTGTCCCCTTTCTGGCGCGCCAATCTGATGACGTCCGGTCACTGGTCCTGGACGTCGGGAAGAAGGCTGATCCGCGAATCTTCGACCGAATGGCCTGCAAAAAAGTCCCAAGACCGGAGGGGGTCCTCCGGTGGACCCTCCGACGCCCAAGTTAGCAATGGGGTCACAGCAGAGAAGGAGCTCGAGAGAGCTCTTGGAAAAGGGAGAGATCTCAGAAGGATCGGAATTTTTCTCTGAGTATTAGGGTATCAAGTGTGTAAACTTGCGTTATCTGGTTCTCGAAGTGATTTACCCTTTTATAGGGGTTGACGCTGGCACGATCACGTGGGTTTTCGTGAAGTTAGAATGTCTGTCGAGCCCTTGCGTGAATCTGGGCTGGTTGGTGGGCTACGTCCCATCAGTTGTTGGGTAGGTGGGTCCTGTCCCATCACCAGCGTGGCCAATGGGTTGTTGGATCTGGCGCTGTCAGGCGGCGTGCATCAGAGAGGTGGCGCCCTGAACTGATAGGGCCATGCTGGGGCTGATTTGATGGGAACTGGAAAATCCCGACTTATCAGGGCCGAGCCGGGTCGGCCCGAGATGGCAGGGGCCAATCCCGCTGGCAAGGCAGTGCCGGGACGGGGCCGAATCGACGGACTTGGAGGCGTCGGGGCCGAGTCGGGCCGGCCGGGGATAGCCTTGGCCGACTCGGCGGAACTGGAGGCGTCGGGGCCGAGTCGGGCCGACCGGGGATGGCCTTGGCTGACTCGGCGGAACTGGAGGCGCCAAGGCCGAGTCGGGCCGGCCGGGGATGGCCTTGGCTGACTCGGCGGAACTGGAGATGCCGGATCCGAGTCGGGCTGGCCGAGGATGGCCTTGGCCGATTCGGCAGAACTGGAGACGCCCGGGCCGAGTCGGGCCGACCAAGGATGGCCTTGACCGACTCGGCGGAACTGGAGACACCGGGGCCGAGTCGGGCCAACCGGGAATGGCCTTGGCCGACTCGGCGGAACTAGAGGCGTCGGGGCCGAGTCGGGCCGACCAGGGATGGCCTTGGCCGACTCGGGGGAACTGGAGACGCCGGGGCCGAGTCGGGCCAGCCGGGGATGGCCTTGGCCGACTTGCTTGGAGAAGTAAGAGGCCGGCCAGGAAATGCCGGGCCGCCTAGGAAGATGCCGGTGCCGCCTGGGAGGTGCCGGGGCCGGGAGGTGCCGTGGCGGGGCCGACCGCTGTGGTCGGGGCCGGCCCGGCAGACTCGGTGATGCTCGGGCCGCAAATGCGTTGATTTCATCGAAATTACCCTTGTGGCTATACTTAGCCACATCAAGAAGAATTATAATATAAAATCTACCAGAAGAGAAAATAGCAAAAGAAGAAAATTAAAAGATCAGTCAAAAATGCTCTAGTGGTCAATGAAAAGACCAAGGTTTGATTGCTTTAATGTTCAAATTTCAAAAGATATGGCCAATTCTAAGATGTTTAATCCATCTTTTACTAAAACAAATCAAACTAAAACAAGTCTCTGCAGTATACCAGATGGCAAGGTTCAAAAACTGATAAATGGTAGTATTTGTCTCATCCATGTTGATACAACATTCTGTCAGACAATTTAGATGATGCACCAAAATGCACATGTTAGCAGTTTTGAGTTTCTTTTCAAGACTCCAAGAATTGCAAGGAATAGACTTAGACTCCAGATATTAATGGTAAAAAATCAAGCTTGGTGAACGTAAGGAGTCAATGCATTTATTATGGTATTATGCCAAAGGATAGGATCATAGCTCAAGAAGGTTAAAGGGGCCCCAACACTCATAGTCCTGCAATTTTAGGATTTTTCATGTTATCAGATACTTTGCACTCGATAGGCTCCATATAAAAGTCTAAAACTTCAAAATGTTCTTTAGCAATCACAAATAATATAAAACTAGAGGAATTACTAAGCATATTGTTCTTTCCCAAGTTTGCTGCTCGCAAGTACCCTGCAATAAAGCAAATGCAAGATCTTTTGAAGCATAATTTCTGAAAAGACTTAGATAAGTAAATTTAACTGGAGTCAAATTCTATATGTTAAAAAATTGTTAATCTTGATATTAAAGATTCTAATATGATCAAACCAATAGTCACTCTCTTTTATGACTCTCTAGTAATCTTATATTATAGTGATAGCATCTTGCGTGAAATTTTCCGTATTGTTCTCTTGACACTTTACATTTCGGAACCTATCCAGTATTACAATACTAAATATGTGCAAAAAATTATTTACTATAAGATATGATTACAATGAACTTCCATCAAAAGTTTAAAATCTCATGAGATGAGGCCATCCTAATTTCTCCATAGGATGCCTCATACTCACCCTCTTTCAGCATCCATTCTGATCAAGCATCCTGATCGGTACCCTCTATCTCTCTCCCCCTTCTTATGCCCTCTTTTTCTTTTTTTTCTTCATTTTCTTTCTTTTTTCTTTTCTTCCTTTCTTCTTTTCTTCCATTCTTTTTTCTTCTTTTCTATTCTTTTCTTTCTTTTCTTTTCTTCCTCTTTCCTTTCTTTCTTTCTCTCTTCTTTTTTTTTTTTTTTTTCTTTCATTATTCTTCTTTTGTCTTCCCTTTCTTTCTTCTTCTCATCCACTCTTTCCTTTTCTTTGTTCCTTCAATTCTTCTTCTTCTTAGGTCCCTTTTTTCATTGCTTTCTTCATTTCTTTCTCTCTTCCTTTGAGTCTAATCATGATTTCACTTCTCATATGTTGGTTTTGGGGTCCCACCCCAATCCCAAATCCTGCTTCTCACAGGAACAAGATGGGTTGGCTGGGATGCCCCTTATCCCCTCCCATCTCCGGACTCTCCTTTCAACAGACATTAATTTGTTCAGCCATTATCCACATAAATTTTAACTCTCACAAACCAACCTCCAATAGTTTGTTGCTTTAATTTATCTGGTTCAATTTTTCAACTAATATTCCTCTCCCAGTCTCTTGGCACTTTTTTTGTTCTATTGGAGTCTGCCTACCATTTTTTATTTCAAATGTGCGAAAGGATAGATCATCACCCTGATTATAACCAGAAATTCTGTTAGTTGCTTCTTTACAATCCCGACTGTTTCATCATTATTCGATTTCTTCATACAACGACACTGCTTGCTGCTTTAATTTTCTGAAGATATTCTTTACTAAATTAGAGATTAGAAACTAGTGTTGGCATCGCCAAATGAACAGAAACAAAATGGAAGAAGAAATAGAACTTCAAGATTTGTGTGCTGGCTCTTATGATTGAGCTGATAACAGAGTTAATGTTTGCAAGTCGTAATCTCAGAATAAAGAACACTGAACAACTTCAGAATCTAATTCATTAATTCTAAGCATAACTTCTTTCTGTTCTGCTAGAATGGTTCCATTTAGACGTTAAAAAAATTAAATATGATTCAAAAACAGAAACAAGAAATCCAGATGAGCTTACACGACTCCCAGTTTCCTCGGAGATCAACCGCAATGCTTTCTGATTCAACCACATATCACCGTTCCTAAATGTCCCGCTCGCAGTTCTGAATTCCCAAGATCCCTAAATTTTCTCATAATCAAACCTGATATGACTGATCCCGCATCATCAGAATAAAAGGTAACAGCAGCTAACGGAAATCACCATCTCCCGACCTCGAGACCCCCTCCGGTCTCGGGGTGCACCAGCATCATTCCATCCCCGGGACCCCTTCCGGTCTCAAGGTGGGATCACCATCTCTCGACCCCGAGACCCCCTCCGGTCTCGGGGTGCACCAGCATCATCCCACCCCGAAACCCCTTCCGGTCTCGGGGTAGGATCACCATCTCTCGACCCCGAGACCCTCTCCGGTCTCGGGGTGCACCAGCATCATCCCACCCCCGTGACTCCTTCAGTCTCGGGGTGGGATCACCATCTCTCGACCCCGAGACCCCCTCCGGTCTCAGGGTGCACCAGCATCATCCCACCCCCGGGACCCCTTCCGGTCTCGGGTGGGATCACCATCTCTCGATCCCGAGACCCCCTCCGGTCTCGGGGTACACCAGCATCATCCCACCCCGGGACCCCTTCCAGTCTCGGGGTGGGATCACCATCTCTCGACCCCGAGACCCCTCCGGTCTCGGAGTGCACCAGCATCGTTCCACCCTCGGGACCCCTTTCGGTCTCGGGGTGGGACCATCATATCTCGACCCCAAGACCCCCCTCCGGTCTCGGGGTACGTCGGTATCATCAGCGATCAGCATGCGGACCAACCTTCGAACCAAATGACAGCTCCGGGCCACATGGCGCGCCGACGTGATTCTTCGTACGCCCGTGATTACGCCCCGTTACAGAGGGTCATGCCTCATAACGGCGTATGGCGCACTGCATGTTCCTGTGCGTGATCGTGCTCCATTACGGCGTACGATTCGCTACCACTTGCAACTGTGCGCGGTCATATCAAGCAACGGCGCGCACCAAATACAACCGCGGCTGTTAGACACGTGTGATATCATGTTGACAGGTAGCACGGGATGCCTTCGGCGCGTACAGTGATGGTACGACGGCGATCTTCCGAAATAGTAAAATGGGATATTCTGACATGTATAAAATACGCGCCCGCACTGTGAGTAGGGATCCGAACTCTGGTTTTCTAGCTTTCTTCCTCCTAGCAAAATCCTAACTGTTTCAGCTCCCTTTCGCTGAGCGGTTCTTGTCTGATCCCAAGTGACTGACTTGAGCGTCGGAGGGTCCCCATCGGAACAACCGGTCTCCGGGAACTTTTCTTGCAGGGATCCGAGAAGAAGGACGTCTATTTTTTCCGACGTGTGAAGAAGATGACTTTGCGTCATCAAAACCAAAAAACCAATATATATATATATATATATATATATATATATATATATATATTAGAAAAATGATCTGGTCATATTTGGAAAAGCTTTTCAAGAATCCAAAAAGAAAGAGTAGCTACGGCTCAATTTTTAATGCGATTTTTAGCCCTTAAAAAAAAAACTCGAAATGGGAAAAGGAGACCTACCTTCCTAGATGGGGTATCTCGAAAGAAACAAAGAAGGAGACTGATCCTGGAGGAATACTGCCGACGGGGGTTTCTTGCTCCGGCACGGAGACCTTGAGCTGCTTCAATGGCTTCGGGCCCTTCATGATCCAGATTCTAGGGTTTCGCGAGGGCAAATTCGGGCAAGGGTTTCTAGGGTTTCAACGAGAGAGGTAGAGGGAGGGAGATCAGGACTGATCAGGGGAAATTTTAACAAAAATATAATTTTGATAATAATAATAATAATTAAAAAAAAAAAGCAAAGAGAGCCGGCTCGATTATAAATTCAAATATCAGAAAACCGCCAAACGGTAAGTCATTTTTTTTGGGAAATTTTTTTTTTTTTTTTTTGATAACAAGATGATGATAAGATTGGCCGTGGATCCCGGACATGTTGCGCTCTTGTGTGAGCGGGTGTAGAACTGGGTCCACGAGACGGGGGGAGTCAAGATTCGGATCCGATAACGAGCGGGTGTGAACTCGGGAACCCAATAAAGAGACCCTGTAAGGAGAGCAGCGCTTGGATGACTCGCACGTTGACTGTCTGTTTGACCAAGCGGTCTCGTGCAACAAGGACCTGTAGCGGAACGTAAGGTGGGGAGGCCACGTGACATCCACAAATCTAATTTGACGGGTAGTTGTCTAATTCGACAATTAATGAATTATATATATATATATATATATATATATATATACATATTGAGATGTCACTTATATTAATTTTATGAGACGTAAGGTATTAGTTTTGTTATACATAGAAAGCTTATCAACGAGATTAAGGGGAGAAAATATCAAAACCATACAAAACATTGCAAATGATAATGAAAAATATAATTAGCATTTAAATAATTATGATTAGGTTCTCTGTTTTTTTTTTTTTTTGGATTGAGTATATGAATGAATATATCCTACATCATATAATGATAACAAATGGTAATTTTGTTCTCAAAATACATATGATGGATTGAAAATATCATCAGTGTTAGAAATAGCATGCAATTTTTCACTGCCCTCGCTAAAAAATAAATAAATAAATCTGGCTCCACCCCAATTTCAGAATTTTTGTTATATATTTGGGTGTCATGCCCATAAATAGATTGAGAAGAGGGGCTGTAACGGCGGTGAATTGCTCGAATCCAGTTATCAGGGAGACCCAAAGTGCATTTTGGACGCATCATTAGGTCCATTTGTTATGGTGACAGCCACATTATCCCAGCAACCATCACAGATGGCAACATTAAGGCCTACAATATTGTTATATGCCTTAATATTCGAGTGAGCGAACTTGAGGCAAAATGAAGCACGCATTACCCCAGGTTGTGGTTCTCGCGAACATATGTGCTCAAAATAGGCAGTTTTTAGACAATCTATATCTGTACATTTAATCCCCCTCAGGGTACAATTTGGACCGGGCCAGGTTTAAAACTTGAATCCGGCCCGTCAAATCCAATTTACAACAGCATTTAAACTCGTGTTTGCCCAATCTAAACCTAAAAGATCCGAGTTTAACCCAGTCCGATTTGCAATTGATCCGGATTCGAATTGATCGTAATCCGAACCCGAAATAATTTAAACCCGAAGATTATCCGAACGGAGGGTAGCTCTTTATTGGCACCATGTTTTGAAGGCATTGGGGTCGGACGAGATGATCAACTTGAGAGCGAGGATGGTAATGCCGTCGGTTACATACGAGAAAAGAAAGACAAACATAAAGGCGAATCATCCGCACATTTCGTTTCATTTTCCGTCTCCTCCTCTTCTTTATTTATGGCACCTTCTCTTTCTCGTTGTTTCATATAAGACCTTTTTTTTTAATACAATGTTAAAGACCCGAGTCTAGCTTATACGTTCGGTAAGGAATTTTATTTTTTTGTATCTGGGATTCATAATTAGGTGTTTATCTACTTTAAAAAAGTATTTTTTTTTCCTATCAACACGAATTTTAATCCGAAACTCAATCAAACCCGATTTTTAAAAATAGGGTTAGGATTGAAGTTTATAAATAGGATTAAAATTAGGGTTTTAAATTGATATTTTATAAATAGGGTTAGAATTAGGGTTGAAAAAAAACTTAAATTTTATGAGCATGAGTTGGACCTATCTTCATATTTTTAAAAAAATTTATTATCACTAATCAGTTATTACAGTTCAATTTTTTATATTTTTAAAATTATCATATTTTTAAATGTTTGAGCTGGTAATCAAACTGTAATAATTAAAAGTATAAAAAATCTGAAGATTATAAAGGATTAAAATGAATTAAGTAGTATCATGTTATAATTAATAACATTTTTAACTTTAAATAAACAAATAAATAGATAAGAACGGCTGTTCAAGCCTGACACAAATACGGAATGCTGGTCCTTGAAAAGAAATCTCCGCCTCATGCGGTACCATCGGTAAGCGCACGAGGTGAGAAGAGGCGGTGCCCGCTCTTGCCATCCAGCTAGCCGTCACCCGCACAAGTTTGGTCGCATGCAGCTGTCAATCTCCATCGTCCGATCCACCGTTCCCCTCGACCTCGAATCCACACCAATCGCCAGAACCACATCAAAACTCCACCGATCAGACGGTAGGAATCATCACCAAGTCTGATTCTCGGACGCTCCAAAGCAAAAAGACATGCACCCTGCTTTATTTTCTTTGCCGCTGGAGGGGGCATGGAATGGAACGGATGCACGTCTGCGCCTTCTCGTAAACTAAAGCCCATGATGCCCATCAATTCCGGACTCCAGACCCCTCTATAAAGCCCTATCTTATAAACCACTCCAAGTCCGGTTCTGGGACGCTCCTCTCTCCTGGTCTCCAGGCCAGCCAGCGAATCCGTACGTCTCTCTTCTGAAGCCCTGACGAGTGGATTTGTGTCGAGCTGGGGCCTCGGAAGCCCGCGGTTGGGAAATTTTTCTCTCTCCTATAAGGAGGGCATTCTGGGAAGAGGATGGTGGGAGAAATTTCCTTGGGGAAGGAGAGGGAGCATTTTGGGAAGCTTTAGGGAAAGAGAGCCATCTCAGCTTCTTCCATGGCGACAGGACTCTTTGCGATCCCTCTGCTGCTTCTCTTGTTCTTCGCTGGTCAATAGTCTTCGCTTTGTGACCTTTGTCTTCCCTTTATTCCAAGTTTTTTTTTTCTTTCTTTTATTTTCCACCGTTTTACTGTTGTAAAGAGTAAAGGAACTCAGCACCTCTCACTTCAAAAAAAAAAAAAAAAATCACAAATTTCTGCTAGCCTTTCGTTTTGTGATCAAAGTTTAGATTTTTACTGGTATATTTCCGTGATGAGACATTTCATTACCATTCCTGAAGAAAATATTGAGTGCACTAAGAAGGAGGCGCACTCATCTAGCAACGCACTCCCCTTTTTTCGCCTCCCTTTTTAATCTCTGAAAACTAGAACCAAAGTTTGTCTGCTAACCAGTCGTGCCATGATGGAAAGGGACCAAGAACAGAGGGGTTTCTTGAGTCCAAATGCTTGTATTTGACATTTTGAGGATCCATTAATCTTCAAGCTCCCCTTCTATTCACAAAAGTTTTAAATTTTTGGTGTTAATCTTTTTTTTTTTTCCCTTTATCAGATATATCACAACCATTTTAAGGAAAATTTTAGCATGCCAAGAACCACAAGGGTTCATCAGTGATTAGTGAAGCAATGCATTTGTTATTGAAGATGTTATTGCTTTGTTACTCATATTTCATTTATAATAAATACTCTGAGAAATCCAACTACTGTGGCAGAGCTTTGCAGAGGGAGCAAAATTGGCGTCTGCTACGGCCGGAATGCTGATGACCTCCCTACACCTGACAAAGTTGCACAACTGGTTAAGCTTCACTCGGTTAAGTATGTTAGAATCTATGACTCCAACATCCAGGTCATCAAGGCCTTCGCCAACACCGGCGTGGAACTCATGGTCGGGGTCCCGAACTCGGACTTACTTGCCCTCTCGCAGTACCAGTCCAATGTCGACACCTGGCTTAAGAACAGCATCCTTCCCTACTACCCGGCGACTATGATCACCTACATTACAGTAGGCGCCGAGATTACTGAGAGCCCTGTGAATGTCTCTTCTCTTGTCGTGCCAGCCATGGTCAATGTTCAAACTGCTCTGAGGAAGATCGGTTTGCATAAAAGGATCAAAGTGTCAAGTACTCATTCGCTTGGAGTGTTATCTCGATCCTTTCCACCATCCGCTGGGGCTTTCAACAGCAGCTATGCTTTCTTTTTGAAGCCAATGCTGGAGTTTCTTGTGGAGAACCAGTCCCCATTCATGGTGGATCTCTATCCTTACTATGCTTATAGAGACTCTCCGAGCAAAGTCTCCTTGAATTATGCACTGTTCTCATCATCGTCTTCAGATGTCATTGATCCAAACACTGGTTTGGTTTACACCAACATGCTCGATGCTCAGCTGGATGCCATCTTTTTTGCGCTCATGGATCTAAACTTCAGGACTTTGAAGGTTATGGTTACTGAATCAGGTTGGCCTAACAAGGGCTCTGCCAAAGAAACTGCTGCAACTCCAGATAACGCGCAGACCTACAACACCAATCTCATTCGCCATGTCATCAATGATACAGGGACTCCGGCAAAGCCTGGGGAGGAGATTGATGTCTATATATTTTCATTGTTCAATGAGAATAGGAAGCCTGGGCTGGATTCGGAAAGGAACTGGGGGCTGTTTTACCCTGACCAAACTAGCATTTATAGTCTTGACTGGACTGGTAGAGTGAATGTGGATATCATCACAGGGGCAAACATTACAAGTTCGAATGGGACGTGGTGCGTTGCTTCAAGCAATGCTTCAGAAGCGGATTTGCAAAGTGCCTTGGATTGGGCTTGTGGTGCTGGCAATGTTGATTGTTCGGCGATTCAGCCTAGCCAACCTTGTTATCAACCAGATACTCTGGCTTCTCATGCCTCATATGCTTTCAATAGCTATTATCAGCAGAATGGGGCTACTGATGTTGCTTGTAGCTTTAGTGGTGCCGGGCTAAAGACCACAAAAGATCCAAGTAAGCATGCCTGTATTATAACGTGCGGATTAAAATATCATATAATTGGAGTATTTTTTGTTCCAAGGTCTTTAATCCAACTGATTGAATTTTCTATAAAACAATCATCTTTCTCACATGTCATCACTGCATATCACCTTTAGCATGAATGGATATCTAATTTAGTTTGGTGATAAGTGGAATAAACCTCACACTATAATAATTAATAAAATTAATCATACCATCTATTACTCATGTAATAGTGATTTCTATTGTCAAACATATCCTAAACATTCCATAACTGGCAGGTGTACAATACCAAATAGTGCAGTGGTATGGAGTATTGTTAATGGTGTAGAACTTAGGAAAGATAAATTCCATTCTTGATCTCTCATTATAGAATGATATTATATGATCTAACAGCCTACAACACAATGACAAAGTTTGTAATGATGTGAGAAGGCACGCAGCTTGTACTGCATGTAGAACCATATCTACTGGCCAAATTAGACATTATGGACACTGTATCATGCAGAAACTACTAGCAGTTTGTTCTGCAAACGGTTTGAGTTGATTGTGCAAGCCAATAGTTTGAAAATTTCTGCAAAAATATGTTGAGTGTCTTGCATCTATATGCATTGCCCATGTTTATTATTTTCCAGTATCTGCTATTGATTTGGTGCCTCCTGTTTACAACCATCACTAATCTTGCATCATTAATCATTCATACAACTTTACAGGGTCACCATCAGAACTATTCTAATTGTTGCCAATATCACTTGACTACAATCACAACAACAAGTCACATTGCATTAGCATAAGCTTAATTCGATGACTTCCTCATGGACAAACAATGTGGCATTTAGTGAAATTCCAAGCATCTACCTTACTTCAATTAGGATTTTTCAAGCCTTAAGCCTTCATCGGAATTCCAATATCCGATATATTTTGAATATATCGCATCACTTCATAGCTAAATCATTCACTTTTGAAGCCTAGTCAAATATCAAGGTGAATCTCAGATGATCCCTCATGCTAGCCCATATTGTGGCTTGTTGAGTAGGGCATGGGTGATCAGCGTGCCCTACTCAATGTGGCATTTAGTGAAATTCCAAGCAATGTGGCATTTAGTGAAATTCCAAGCATCTACCATAGTTCATTAGGATTTTTCAACAAGCAATGTCCATGATCCTCATGGACAAACAATGTGACATTTAGTGAAATTCCAAGTATCTACCTTACTTCAATTAGGGTTTTCAAGCCTTAAGCCTTCATCGGAATTCCAATATCCGATATATTTTGAATATATCGCATCACTTCATAGCTAAATCACACTTTTGAAGCCTAGTCAAATGTCAAGGTGAATCTCAGATGATCCCTCATGCTAGCCCATATTGTGGCTTGTTGAGTAGGGCATGGGTGATCAGCGTGCCATGGCAGGGTGACTATAAAGGCGGCATAGTGGGTGGAAAGGAAGAAGTATGGTTGCTCTTAGGTTGTCCAACCTTCGCAATGGTATGTGGAGTAGAGAAGTGGAAAAAGCAAAAATAAAGGACATCTAGCACTTGGCTAGGTTGGGATAGTTTCTAGAAGTCTGCTAATGGTTGAAGGGATTGGATCAATGTACATCAAAATACCAAGCTGGTCTTGTTGGGCAAGTGGCTTTAGGGACTTAGGGTCAAGTAGAGTGATGGGAGTATCATATCAAAGTTTTATGGGATCCTTGCGTATCATGACCATCAAAGTTTTAGGTGAATTCCAATTTTAGATCACAATCTAGCATGAAAACCTCTTAGTTTGTTACTATTCAGAAGTCAAAATGAAACTTGTGGAGCACGTCTTTCTTGACAATTAACTATATCTCAAAAATCGCTAAATTTCTTGAAATGGCATGATTAGTGATTTTTGGCCATGAATACTTGCAGGGTTTGTTATATTGTTAAGAAAGTGCGACAAATTCTTTTGCCTTTTTCAAAATTCTTATTAAATTAACTACTCCATATACTGATTAGTGTGAGCTTTTACCGCCTTCAAATTTCTATATTATGCTCTCAACAGCTTAATGGAAAAATCAGTCAGAATTTTTCATATCCCCCATTTACTGCAGTCCACATATTTTGCTCTTAGTGACTATTGATTGAATGATTAAAGTTGTACATATCCTTCAATGTTTTTATTGTGAATTTATGTTGCCCTCTATTTTACTGGTTCAAGTTATCCTAAAATAACCTGTGTGTCATTTTGTAGCAATCTTCATTATGATTTAAAGTTTGCAATGTATTTCTAGGACCAGAAAGCTACCTAAGTTTTCTTCATGAGGCTTAATTTCCTACATTTGCACCACTATAAGAACATTTAGTGCCATTTTCTCGATGCTGGTAGGATGATTAGTTGTTGCTCTTTCAATTATTTGTCACATGATAAATCCTGAACATATTAATTTGTCTGCAGGTTATGACAACTGCATTTATGCAACCTCAGGGTGTGTATATATAAAGTCCTTGTTACCATTTAGTATATCAAAGCTATCAAACTTAACTGAAATGGTTTCTCCTTGCATTCTTACAGTAAAATGAGCAATGCAAGTTCTACAACTTCGGCTGTTTCATCAAGCGCACACAGTGGTACACAGAAGAAGCTTATGGCAGCCTTGCTGTTTATGTTATTTGTTCCTGTTTCAGGCATTGTGTGAAGTCCTCATTGATGGGGTTCCTCTTGAGGAGATTTTTGCTCGACAGAAATGGATGAATAGAGGAGGGGGAGGGAGGATCCAGCCTTAAAAATGAAATGTTGTTTTGTGTCTCATGATGATGAGAGGTTGTATCCATCCATGTGTATGTACATTCATTGTCTGATTGCGTGCTGGTTGGAATGGCTTAATTGTAGATTTTTTTGGGGCAAGTTGTCTTCTCGTAACATGCGAGCAGGGAGCTTTTGAATGCTGTGCTCTGGACATGGAAAAATTTGGAGCATCCGTAATCTTGGAGACCGCCATTTTCTGGTCCGGGCTTAGCCAACCTGAAAAGTTACCCACAGCTGTACTGTGGTGCTTAAACTGATTTAAATTAAAACAACTCATTAAATTTAACCAAACCAAATGGATAGATTGCTAATCAAGCTTGGTTTCTCGGCAGCGTTTCATCAAACATCTTCTTCCCATTAAATGCATCTTCCATTCTGAATAAAATTTTTAAACAATAATCCTGACCAGCTTATTTTAATGATGGCATTCAGGGTTATATATATATATATATCCTAGCAGCCGAATCCAGTTCTTTGCTTCTTCCTGTTCTTTATTTTCATCTCCACCTCTCTTTTCTTCTTCTCCGGTTCTTGGAACCTTGTTAGACCTCACCGGAGTTTGAAATAGTGTCGGTAACAAGATAAAAGTTAGATTTACGCTGCATCGAAAACTCTTGTTTCATAACTCATTCTTTGTTTTTAATAGGGTTTTTTACTATTAGAGAGTTTTTTAAATCTATAAGATTTTCTAGATTTTCTTGATTTGAAGAATCTGATTTTAAGAAAAATTTTTGATTTTAGATAATAATTTATTTTTTTAATTATACATTAGTTTTGGTTTCTTTATATGATGTATTTAGTGTTTTTTTGAATATTAGTATTTTAGTCCCATAAATATGTAACAGTCTTTTTAATTTATAATAATAAATAATATTATTAGTTTCTTTTGTTTAAGGATTATCTAGTTCCTATTATAAAAAAATCCTTGCTTATTGTTGCTACCTCTGAAACCGATCCAGATCTTATAAAAACAACAAAAAAAAAAAAATCAGTCTTATTTTCTATTTTTTTCCTCTTAAAAAAGAAAACTGATCTTCTTCTTCTTTTACTTTTTTTTTTCGTTGTCACCGCTAATCTTTTCTATGATCCTTTGACCGTGCCTTTATCAAGTGATCGAAGCCACCTTCTTCTACACTCGACTCTCGACTACATTGAAAGCATGATAAGCCTATAACCTACCTACAAAGAAAATTCTGGTTTAAAAAAAAAGAGAGAGAGAGAGAGAGAAAGAAGAGAGAAATATCAAAAAAAAAAAAAAAAGGAGGGAGAGTGAGAGAAAGAAAAAAAAAAAAAGAAGAAGAAAAAAAAAGGGGAAGAAAAAGTTGAAAAAAAAAAGAAAAGAGATAAAAGTTCTTTGAGTTTTGTTGCTAAGATTCGTAAAAATATTATAGAAAATAATTATCGGTAATAATGAGAAAAGCTATAGAAAATGATATAAAAAGTTTAAGAAAAACGATAGAAGCATATGTATTTGAGCTATAAGAATCTAATAAGCAGCTAGTTAATACTTTGACTAATTTGAAAAAGATAATTATGGGTATGAGAAAAGAAAATTTTGATGAATCAAGTGGTAGCCATCAGATCCGACAACAAGCCTTCTATCACTATACAAAAATGGAAGGAATGATTTAATTCCGAACCTCATGCGATGAAATTTCCTATTTTGACGAAGAACTCGTCAAGTTGTGAACAATTCATTAACAATACTATAGGGTTAACTAAGAATTTTTTGCAAGTTGCTTTGTTGGTGGACTTAAAAGAAGAAATTAAGCATCCAGTTCATATGTTTCAATCAACTAATATGACTGAAGCTATTGAGTTAGATAGGTTCAAGGAAAAGTAACTGCTTGCTTTATGCAAGTAAGAAGATAGCTATTATAGTGCAAAGAAGCAAGTTGGCTCTGAACCTAAATCCAAAGAGATGTACATAATTTTTGGTATTGGTCTAGAACACCATGCATCAATTATTCCATCTCTTGATAGTATAAATCATATGAAATTTAAACAACCTAGTAAATAGGACAGGATGATCACCATAACATTATTGCACTAGATGGCCAAGATCTACATTACTCAAACCTACAAACTGAAGAAGTTGATGGTGTATTTAAAAAAAATTAGCAGTGCTTCAACGGCATGTATTAGACTTCTAATTATTTTCTTGGTAGAAACTTTACTCCTCTACAAGTATCTATCATACAATAGCTTCTTCTCAAATAACGGGAGCTTCTATTTGCACCACCTAAATTACTCAGTACACCCCCCAATTTTTTTTTAAAAATAATTTTTAAACTACCCTTAAAACCATCGCCCTCCTCCCCCGAACGCTCCGACTGCCCCTCCCTCTCCCTCCAGTTCGCTCCGGCAACCCTCCCTCCATCTTCCCCTCCACCTTCGTACGCTCCAGCAGCCCCCCCTTCCCCTTCCTTTCATGTTCGCTCTGTCAGCTCCCGCCCTTGGTTCGCTTCGGCAGCCCCCTCCTTTTATATTCGCTCCGGCGACCCTCCTTCCGAGCATCGACCCCCCTTTTCGACATAAAACAGTCATCTATTATTGCAAGATTCTCTAATGCAAGATGATACCGGTACTATAAAATTAGATGATACTTCTATTTTAATATAAGTAAGAGATTGATTATTGCATATATTTACTTTTGATCCTAGCTTGCAAAAGTTACTGCATCATCTAACGGTGACCTCACAAACTTTATATCTATTGTTTATGGTTGGACCTCAGTGGGTATCTATAGACTAAGGTTTTATTTTAATAGGATTGCAAATAAGGATAATAGAAGAAGCCATACGAGTACTTCAATAAGCAGCGGAAGAAGTTTCTTGATTTTCAACCTTAAAAACAAGATTAATTTAAAAGGGATGGAATGTTAGGATTTCCTATTTTTAGACATCTTTTCAAATTTATAAGATTTCTTGGTTTAAAGGATCTAACTATTAAGAAAAACTCATGATCTTATATAATGATTTATTTCCTTATCCATTCATTATTAGGTTACTTTATATGATTGTATTTAGCTTTTCTAGAATAATTAAGGTTTTCACCCTATAAATATAAAATAGTTCTTTTGGCTTATAATCATTAAATAGTATTATTGATTTGTTTTGTTTGAAAGCGTTAGCTCCTTAAAAGTGGGAAGTGGTTATTAGAAGATCTGAGACCCTTTTTGCTGGGCTAATTCGGTTGATCGCCACCGTTGTGAATTGAACAGCCATCACGTAGGCCAAACGAACACCCCCGTTTTCTTTTTTGATTTAGAAGTAGTTTTAGCTAGTTAATGGGAAAGAGACCTAACGGGAAATCCATGGGTTTGGGGTTTGGGTCATCGCCGTCGATTGGCAAGAAGGAGGAGGCAGTCGGTGAGCATCTGGTTGGATTTTGAGCTCGATCGTTGGGGTGATCGTCGGAGTTGCTGTCGCCGGAAGGAAATCTCCGCCGTGGGCGGTGAAGGATCTGTTTTGGATGGGTGTGGGTGTCGGCTGGAGGTACAAGATGAGCTGGTCTGCTTGCAGCCAGCTGGTAAGTAGAAGAAGACGAAGGTCTCCTGGAAAAGGTTGTGACCAGCTGGGAAGAAGAAGAAGAAGACGAAGGTCTTCTGGAAAAGGTTGTGAACCGGCTAATAGATGAGCCAGGTTCACATTGGTCCAAGCCATGTTCTGAACTGGTTTGGTCCATTTAGATTAATCCAGTTATAGATTGGGCTGATTAAATTAGTTAGGCTCAACCTATTGGTTTTTTATCAAGTCAAAACCATAGTTTAATCTATTGGATTTTGACCCCAATTAGCGTTGAACCTAATAACATTGGGAAAAAGTCTTTGTGCATCACCCAGTCCAAGACACGCAAAGCGCATGCATTGAGGGTATTTCTATCCTTTGCGCATCGCACGCATGGTTATACGCACGTATAGGGCCAATCATCATATGTGATGCATGCGCTTCTGCATCGCACGAAATGTATTAAGTGTTTTTCTAACATTGGATGGGCTCGAATATTTGTTTTGGTCCAAGAAGTCTAAGCCCAAGACGTTGTTGGATTGAAACCAAAAAAATTGTAGCAATGAGCTCAGGCTTTGGATCAGTTGCTGAACTACAACATCAGAAACCAGATTTTGGTCCAAGTATTGTATTAATTGCTGAAATTAATTTTATAATAACCAGAATGTTAATTATATTAGATTAAAAATTGGTTTAGGTACATCAGTGTTGGGTTAATCTAATTAAGCTCTATTTATGCTTTCTAGCTAGTTTCTCTAGCAACCTAATTAATTCTGTACTGGTCCAATCAATTACTGATTAGAAATATTGATTAGCTAGTGTTTTGTAACATTTGAATAATGATTGGAGTATATTTTAAGATGATTGAGCATAGGTTAGTAACTAGCAGAAGAAGGGGTAATTTGGTGATTAGTTAATTAGTAATTCTTGCAGTAAGTTAATTAAATTACCAGATGATCTAATTAAGCAATAAATAATCTAGCTAAGTATCATTAGGAAGGGTAAAATGGTAATTTTAAAAATATAGGCTAGAAGGGCATAGTAGTAATTTTTAATTATAATTTTTTAGTATATAATTATTGTTTATGTTTAATTATAGGTGATTAGTGATTGATTTGATTGATTGAAGAGATTATTGAAATTGGCAATCCAAGGTATTAGTTGTATTATTATACAATATGTTTTATGTCTTGTATATCTACATATATTATGGATTTATTGTTGGGTAAAGTTATTATATATATATGTGTGTGTGTGTGTGTGTGTGTGTGTGTGTGTGTGTGTGATGTTATATTATTTTGGTTATGAAATGATTTTTGTTTTGATTTAAGGTATATGAGTATTATATGTTGAGATATGTTGTTTTAATTATGATATGGTTATGGCTTTAATGGATATGTAATATAATGATGTGGACATGTGGATTTGTAATTGAAATATGGTAGTGGTGGCATTGGGGAAGGATAGGTTGCCAAGAGAAGCCAATGTGAAACCAGTCATGGTTTGTCGATGTGATATGATTAAGTTTGAAGCACTAGATATTGATGATTTACTATTGATAAGTGGTACTAGTTCTATCAAGATTAGCCTACACCAATGGCATTAGTGTAGAACCAACTATAGTCTGTGAATATGATATGGTTGAGTTTAATACGCTAAATATTATTATGTGAACCAACCTGCACGTGCATGTATCGCTAGGTTAGGTTGTTAGACACGGATTATTGGCATGAGTTTTGTTAGCATCCATCTTCAGTATGCTGATGTGTATAAGAGTGACTTAGTCTAATGCATGCATGTTTGGAATTAATGATTTAATATTTATTGTTGATACATAGTACTATTTCTAGCAAGACTATTCTAAACCGACAGCACCATGAGAGGGTTGAAGGTCGAGAGAGTCGATATAAAATCAGTCATGGTTTGTTAGCTAAGTTTAATACGCTAGGCACTAGTATGGGAATCAATCTGTTTGTATGTACCATCAAGTTAGGTAGTTAGACATGGACTACTGGCATGAGGTAAGTTGTATGCAAATGATTATAGTGTGGATATGGTTATGTTGGAGATTTTGGTATTTGATATGGTTTATATTGGTATTTAGTATTAGGTTGGTTTTTATGATTTTATAGCCGGTTTCGTTGATATGTTATGCTACTTTCTATAAAAATTATTTTGATATACAATTCCTTGTAAATTTTCGTCGTATATTCATGATGATATGCGTAGAATTTTTATTGGACTTTTAGCTCATTATCCCTTCTTATTATATTTCAAAGGATGATGATGACGCTAACTTGTTGGATCCAAACTTAAACATGGAACATCAGGAATAAAATTAGTGTTTAGTTCTTACATCATTTGATATTGTAGATACCATGATATGTACTTGAAGGTTGACATTTAAATTTTTATATATGTACTAGTATGATGATCCCGTAATAGCATTTTGAGATATATAAGATTTAGCTTGTGTAAATATTTTTATAATATGCTTATGTTGAGGTTTGTAGGTCTTGTGTACTCTTATGATATACTTAACAGAATGCAGCGGTGTTATGATGTTTTTAACTAATTTTTGGATTGAAGGTTGCGCCATGTACTGAGCTCAAATCCAATACTTTGGAGTCACTTTGATCCAGGCTGGTCTCAGGCTTGAGGTTTAGGCACCGGGCGCGGGTAGATTTGGACGTGCATGGTGTGGTAAAGAAATCTTCACCTCAACTTTTTCCTGCTTACCATGAACCGGTTGAACTGGATTGCCATTTTGTTCTATTGATATTTATTATTGGAATACTTTAAATTCTTTCTCCATTTGCATCCTCTCATGGCTGGGTTTCTGATACCTTCATGGAAGGTTAGCTACGAGAGGATGCAATAAGGACTATAATAATAATAAAATTTTAATCTTATGTAAAAGGTTTTGTTAGAATTTATTTTAAAATTTATAAGTTTAGAAAGGAAAAGCTGTTTATATCCAAAGTATAACTTCAACCTTGCTTGATATATATATATATATATATATATATATTGGGGTACAAACGGTTGATAAAACACGTCTAGTATGTATCAACCCAGAAACATCAGAATAAAATTTACCTCAAAATAGTAGGATAAGGATCACCCTGACTCCAAATCCAGTAGTCAGAATGCTGGGCCACTGAAGCCGCCACCCAATCAGCAGCCGCATTGGCTTCATGGTATATGTGTCGAATCTGGGCAGATTCAGCTTCCTGAAGGCTGGACCATATGTCCCAGAGAATCGGATTAAGGGGGGCAACATGGACATTTTCCTTCCAAAGCCACCTAATGACCGTCATAGAATCACCCTCGATCACAAATCTTTGGGCATGAAGAATCTGAGAAGCATAAGTAATACCAGCCCAAGTAGCATATAGTTCGGTCATAGGGACAGAGGAATCCAGAGAACCAAATCCACCCGCTGCCATCATATGACCATGAGGCCTACGGATGATGAAGGCCGAGCCAGCAAGTCTACCACGGACGCTCCCATCAAAGTTAATTTTGACAAACCCTGGAGGGGGCTCCCAAGAAAAGAAAACCGTACGCTGGTTCGCTACCAAAGCAGCAGGGGAACCTCAGAGGCCAGAGGAGTCAGAACCAACCGAAAGCAAAGCACGGGCATAATCCATAGACAATGATATGATCTTCCTCACAGTCTCTGTGAAGAAATAAGATCCTTCGTGAATATAAGCTGGTTCCTCGAAAGCCAAATCTGGTAAGCCGTAACCGCCCAAAGACCACATAAATGCTGAGGGGCCCTTCGGAGATCATGAAAGAAGAGGGAGCGAGGGGAACCTGAAGCATCCACTCTACCAGTATAACCCATCAGGTGCCAAATCTATCAAGCTCTAGGACATAAGAAGATAGCATGATCGGAAGACTCGTCCTCCATCCCACACAGAGGGCAAATCGGCTGGATAGGCATACCCCTATGAGATAGCAAGGCACTCATCGGAAGACAGTCCCAAAGAAGCTTCCAAATAAACAGTTGAACCCTGGGGAGGGTAGGGAGCGACCAGATCCAAGAAGCATCCTTCGTACACTGTGACTGAGGCCTAAAAAACTTCATAAGGTCCCTGAAAGGGGCCCTAGATAGAGAAGATCTCTGCCAAAGCCTGACATCCGCTAAGGGACTAGAAATGAGAGGGATCGAGAGAATCCGCTGAGAAAGTTCCCTACCGAAGAAATGGTCACCGTGGGGTATGCCAGGTATGAGAATCTGGAGAAATCAATCCTTAACCCTCAAGTCAGAGGGGACATCAATGCTGATAAATGAGGGCCACCGAGATAGAGAAAGCTCCGCAATCCAAGAATCCTGGATAACATCAATAGACTGACCATCACCAATCATCCAAGAAGTGTTCTTCAGGATAGAATTCCCATACTGACACACCTCCTTCCAAAAGGAGGAACACCCTTGGGGTGGTAGAATGTACTCCCCAGATCTTCAGTCACCATATCTTGCCCGCATCACAGAGCTCCACAAACATTGCGGCTCCAAAAGAAAGCGAGATGCATGTCTAGCCAAAAGAGCTTGTCGCCTAATCAACAGGGATTGAATTCCAAGACCACCTTCTTGGATGGGCATACAGATCGTGTCCCAAGATAGAAGGTGGATGCCGTGACCATTTTGTATAAAGGCCCATAAAAAGTCCCTAAACCATCTCTCGATCCTCCTTAGAATAATAATCGGGATGGCTGCATTCGAAAGCAAATAAAGAGGAAGGGAGGAAAGAACTGACCAATAATGGTGACCCTAGCCATCATAGATAAACCAGTGACATGCCACCCATCAATCCGCTGACGGACACGCCTCTCAAGGTCCTCATAGTTAGAACATCGGGGACATCTACCGGTCATAGGAATCCCCAGATACATCAATCGGTCAGTCTGAGTTGATATCCCCAAGAGATTCATAATAGCTTCTCTGGTGGGTCTGGAAGTTTTAGGGCTAAAACAAATGGAAGACTTAAGAAGGTTGACCTTCTACCCAGAAGCCTGAAAATAGGACTGAATAATGGAATCGAAGGAAGCTGCATTATCAGAGGAAGTCAGACCCAGAAGAATACAATCATCTGCAAACAGGAGATGAGAGACAGAAGGGCCCCCTGCCCCTGCCAGAAAAGGAACAATCCTCCGATCCTGCTCAGCCTAAATGAAAGCACGGGAAAGATCATCCGCAGCCAAAATAAACAGAAAAGAAGATAGAGGGCAGCCCTGACGTAATCCCACAGCAGAATGAAACTCCCATTAATAATCAGAGAGAAAGAAGGCCTCCAAATATAAGCCATAACCCACTCAATAAATAGCTCATCAAATCCGAACTCCTGAAGAGTTCGGTGCAAGAAGGCCTAATTCAGTCTATCATACGCTCTCTCCATATCAAGCTTGACAGCCATAAGACATCGGCTAGCTGGGGCTCTATGGAGATTATGCATAAATTTTTGAGTGATGAGAACGTTATCCGAGATAGAACGACCTCTGATAAACGCCCCCTGTTCCACAGAAATAAGGCGGGGAATAACCGAACGGAGGCGACTAGCTAAGAGGCGAGCACATACCTTATATAAAGTAGTGCACAGACTGATCGGCCTAAAATGCTGAGGAAGCGAAGCGTCCGAGCGCTTAGGCACAAGAGTGATAAGGGTCTGATTCCATTCCAAAGGAATATGCTTTGATTGGAAGACATTCTAGATTGCTTGTATCATCTCCTGCCCTACGATATCCCAATAATGACGAGAAAAGAAGGGTGGAAAACCATTCGGCCCAGGGGCTTTGTTCGGACCAAGCTCCCAGAGGGCCCTACGAACCTCGTCCGCATGGATCGGACTGACAAGCATGGCATTATCCAAGGATGAAACCTTTCTGGCATCAGAAACTTGGGTGACCGAGGCCCCATCACCAGTGGAGTCAGACCATCTAGATTGAAAAAAGTTAAGAAACTGAGTCCGAATCGAATGGATGTCCTCCAGAAAATTCCCCTCCGCATCAGCAACCCTTCGAATCCTGTTAGCTGCCCAGCGCTTCAGAGTGGTCTGATGGAAGAATCTGGTATTACGGTCCCCTTCTCGGATCCACTGCACTCTGGACCTCTGACTCCAATATATCTCCTGCTGTCGTAGAAGGGAGTGGTGGTGAGCAAGACTCGCGTGCAACGAGAAGAGATCAGCATCGACAAGAAAACCGTCCTGGTCCTCCTTCACCTGAAGAGCATTAATAACTGCTTCAACCTCCTCCACTTGCCGAACCAGATCACCTACCTCCAGCCTGTTCCATCTGGACAGTCTACGACTGGCCAGCATAAGATGACGAGATAACCGGTAAGCAGCGTTATCCCTGATAGGCATATGCCTAACCTGAGATATGATAGTCCGAGCATTAGAATGAAACGTCCATAACCGCTCGAATCTAAACTGTTTCCTCTGATGCAGATCAGTCACAGTGGAAATCAAAATAGGATAGTGATCCGATGCGATCCTAGGAAGATGAGTAACAGAGACCGCAGGGAACCTGTGAATCCAATCAACATTGGCCAAAGCTCTATCCAATCTCTCCCAGACCCGCGCTGATCCCTGCCGATTATTACACCAAGTGAATTGTGGCCCGAATAACCCAGATCCATCAATCCAGAGGACCCAATAAATGACCTGAATTCACTTATGTCAGCAAAGCCAGTGACTCTTCTACCCCTCGCTTCTCACTAGCCTCAGTGATACAGTTAAAATCACCAGCAATAATAGAAGGAATCTCCTGAGCAAAGAGGGAAGACAGCTCCGCCCAAAGGACCGTCTCACATGATAATCAGTGCTGGCATAGACCGCCGATAGGAGCCAGGGGTCAAAAATCCCATCAGAAACAACAAGCCCGATCAGCTGATTACATTGATGCAATATATCAACCTTAACCACTGAGTCACACCATATGGCCAAAATATCACCAGACAGACCCTCAGCCTTCACAGCATAAGAAGACCACGACCGGGCAATCTGTCTCCGAAACCGCGCCAGACTGTCTCCTGACAGCGTGGTTTCTAACAGAACACATATGTCAAAATTATGTAACTGCAGTAATCTACCGAAAGGAACGGAATGAGGGCTTGTTAGCACCTCTCACATTCCACAGTAAGATTTTCATTGATTAACTGGAGATAGAGGGGACCCCCTGATCCTCAATCATAAAGTTGTCAGAATTACACCCTGCAGTCCGAATACCATCCGGAGAATCCAAAATGGGACGGGCCTGCATATCAACTGACTTGATATAATTTTAGAATTTAGAAGATAAAAAAGATGTTATTTCATACTCTTATAGGACTCTAGTTGAAGTCTATAAAAATATTGAATATTCATGTTCTATATAAGTACTTATAGTTCTAACTTTCTAAATAATTACGAGTAACTTAGAAAGTAATTATGAATACTCGGGAGAGAATCCTATGGGATGTATACGAGTATAAATATTTAAGAAAAAATCTGATAGGAAAGAGATTCTATTAATCTTAAAGTTTGATGAGGAATAATTCTTTCGATCTCTAATTATTCTTGATAATGAAATTCTTTACTCTCCTTTGTTCAAGAACGTAAGCCTGTTTGGTATGTGGTATTGGATTGGATTGTCAATCCAATCCAGCTTAGGATTAAATCCCACTGGCCCAATCAAAAATTTGGGTTTTGCATGCCAATTGAGATCGGATTGCATAACCCATTACCCCTCACATGTTTTTGACGCTGAGCCTTGGCATTGAGGATGGCATTGAGGGTTAAATGATGCAATTGCCCTTCAATCCTTTCACAAAGAACTCATATTTTAGGAATATTTTAATTAAACCAATATTTTTATTTTTTATTATTTATCAATTAAAAATAGATTTATTTTATAAAAAAATCTAAAAATCTAAAATCAGTTATAAAATATTATTAATATAATACAGAATAAAATAGAATTATATAAATTATAAATTAAATATTATTTTAATTATGTAAATGTTTTTGATTTAATAATATTTATATTAGTAAAACATATTATCAATATTTTATTCAATAAATATATTGTTATGTTTAATAAATGTTATTTTATATAAGCAAAATTTATGTATTGTTAAATAAATCATACTTATGTCATAAAAATAGTTATCACTATTACTTATGTAAATATTAATAATAAAATTTTACTATTTTAAATAAAAAATATCATATAATAAATATTTAATAAGTACATGAAACAAATTAATACAATTTGGAAAAGTAGGAAAGGAGCATTTTAGGAAAACTAAAGCTAATCCAAATCAATCCAATTTTTTAATAAGTTTTTCGATGCTCTCATAGGATTGCCAATTCAATTCAATTCAATTCTATATTCCAAACTGATAGCGCCAAGTCACCTTCCTCAAACGTCGGGGAAGGACGGACGTCCCTCTCCTGAAGTCCTGCAAGAAAAGTCCCCGGAGACCGGTGGCGCCGGTGGGGACCCTCCGACGATCAAGTCAGTCACTTGGGCTCAGACAGAGAACCGCTCCAGCGAAGAAGAGCTGAGGCGGTTAGGGTTTTTGCTGGAAGGAAGAAAGTTCAGAAAAACCAGAGTTTGATGCCACTTACAGCGCTAGCACGTGCCTTTATATTTGTCCGAATACCTTATCTTGTTATCTGGGGAGATCGCCTTCGTACCATCGCTACGCGTGCCAGAGAAGTCCCATACCGCTCGCTGACGTGATATCATACGCGTCCAGCGGCCGCGAGGGCATGCAGTGCGCGCCGTCGGCTGATATGACCAAGCACAGTTGCAGGTAGTAGCGAATCGTAAGCCGTAGCGAGGCATGGTCATGTACAGGGACATGCAATTCCCAATACGCCGTTATGAGGTATGGCTTTCCGTAACGGGGTGCAATCACGGACGTACTGAGAATCACGTGTGAGCACCGTACGACCTGGAGTTGTTGTTTTTCTTGGTAGTTGAGTTGCATGCTGTTGACCCAATTGATGATTTTGATGATTAAAAAACTATGTGAGTATAATTTTTGAAGGCTCTAATGATTTTGATTTAGTGTTTCAGATTATAAGACTATTGAATGATCAAAATCAGGAGTTACAATGTGTTCTGGATCGAATCTAATGTCTAGGTAAGAATTGCAGACATTAGAGTCGACTCCGAGAATCACAGAGCCGACTCCGGAACTGGCACGGTTAGAGTCGACTCCGAGACTGTTAGAGTCGACTCTCACAGAAGAAGCAGAAAGTCGATTTTTCTGGCCCCAACCTAGAGTCGACTCCGGGTAAGTTAGAGTCGACTCCGGAAAAGTTTCTTGTCGACCCCAGAAAAGCCAGAGACGACTCCAGAAATATCGTTTTAAATGCCTCGAGCTAGAGCCGACTCCAGAAAAGTTAGAGTCGACTCCAACCCACCTGGAACGAAAAATCAAAGTTGCCAGATCAGCTCTAACGGTAATATTTCTATTTTACCTTATTTCTAACGGATATATTTTGATACAAGGTACACTCCAACGGATAGTTTTCTTCCAAAAATGGTGTGAAAGAAATCTATAAAAAGGGAAGTCTATTGTTCAAAAAAAAGAACGAAAAAAAAAAAAAAGAAGAAAAAGAAAATCTGAGATAGACAAATCCCATTTCAAAAATCCGAGAGCTTGAATCTTGAAAGGAAAACCTTCTAGCTCAAATCCACTCCACTCCAAAAAGCTCAAGAGGAATCCAAGCATTCAAATCAAAGTTTTGGTGGATTTCCCAACTTGGAGAAAGAAGTTCAGTTTCTTGCTTTTCAACTCTTCTCAACTGCTTCAACTGTGAAGAATCGGAGCTGAGGCTTGATTCAACCAGCAAGGAGAAGAAGAAAAGAAGAAAAGAAGAAAAGCTCAAAAGCCAACCATCTACAAATCAGGCTTTTCTAAACTTGTTATTATTTGATTATCTGCTCATTAAGGAGCTTTGTATTTGAAAAACATATTTATTTGTTTGTATCTAGTTCAATCTGGGGGATTGAACTAGTGGAGGTAGTCTTACCTCGGTTCAAGCTTGGTAAGCTTGTGTTAGGGTTTTTGTGCTGGTGAGCCCTTGAAAACCAGCTGGGTTCGTTGTGCGCCCGGAAAACAACAAGTTTGAGTTGTGAGCTTGTAAAACAACTCGGCTGTAATCTAGAGATTATAGTGTGGACCCAAGTGAATCTTGGGAGTGGACGTAGGTGTTGGATACACCGAACCACTATAAAATCTTTTGTGTTTGCCGTGTTCTATTGTCTCTTCTCTATCTCTATTTATTCACTGCACTTTATAGTTACTTTGCATTTGCCTTCATTAATCTCAAGCAAACTATTTTAAAAAGGCTAATTTTTTAAAGAACCCAATTCACCCCCCCCCTCTTGGGTTGCCATCTGGGCCAACAATTGGTATCAGAGCTAGTGCTCATTAGATTTTGATCACACGATCAAGAGCTAAAGTTCCAAATGGCAACACAAGTTGGTTCTTTTGCTGAAGGTCATTCTACGAATAGACCTCCACTTTTTAATGGCTCAAACTATTCTTATTGGAAAGCTAGAATGAGGATATTCATTCAAGCTTCTGATTATGAGCTTTGGGGTGTTATAATTAATGGACCTAGTACACCCACACACTTATTGATGGCACTATTGTTCCTAAGCCCGAAAGGGATTGGAATGATAATGATAGGAGAATGGCACAGCTTAATGCTAAAGCCATTGAATGTTTATATTGTTCCTTAGACGCTAATGAATTCAACCGAATCTCCACTTGTAATTCCGCAAAGAAATTTGGGATAGGTTGGAAGGTTACCCATGAAGGAACAAACCAAGTAAAAGAATCAAAATAAATATTCTTGTTCATAAATATGAATTGTTTAAATGGAACAATCTGAAACCATCACATGCATGTTCACTAGATTCACTGATATTGTGAATGGTTTGAAAAGTCTTGGTAAGACATATACTAACTCTGAACTTGTTCGCAAAATTCTTAGGTCATTACCAAGATCATGGGAAGCAAAATGACTGCAATCCAAGAAGCAAAGGACCTCAACACTTTACCCTTAGAGGAGCTTCTAGGATCTCTAATGACCCATGAGCTGACAATGAGGCAGCATGTTGAGGAGGAACAAAGAAAAAGAAAATGATTGCCCTCAAAGCTGCAAAAGATGAAGAGAGCAGCAGCATGATGATGATGATGATGATGATGAGACTGCTCTCTTAGCAAAGAAATTTAAGAGATTTATGAGGAAAAAGAAACCCTTCCACAAGAAAAAATTTGGAGAAGTGGGAAGGAGAAAAGGAAAGATAAGGACAAGGACAAGAAAAAGAGAAAGACCCCTTGACTGCTATGAATGTAAAAACCGGGGCACTTTAGATATGAATGTCCTTGAAGAAAGCCTACAAAAAAAGAAGAAGGCTTATATGGCAACATGGAGTGACAGCGAGGAATCTTCTTCCGAAGAAGAAGAACAAAAGGAAGTTGCAAACGTATGCTTCATGGCGGACGACAACGATGAGGTAAGTTCCGAAACCCCCGATGATGAATTTACATTTGATGAAATGTTTGAAGCTTTTAATGAATTGATGATTGATTTTAAATTTTGAAAAAGAAATATAATTTTGAAAAATGAAAATTTTTAAAAGAAAAATGAATTAAGAAGTTAAGTTAAAATAACTCAATTGAAATTGAAAGAAAAATAAAAGAAAAAGAATCAATCTCTAATGAAAATGATTTTTAAAGAAAGATGTTAAAAATATAAAGACATTGTTGAGAAATTTACTTAAGCTCAACTAAACTAAACATGATTTTAGATAGTCAAAAAGCAGTTTTTGACAAAGCGGTTTAGGGTATAACACTTTAAGAAAACAAAAATCTTAAAAATATTTTTGTAAAAGCCAACCAAAGTAATATTACTTGTTTTAAATGTAATCAAAAAGGACATAAATCTTTGAATGCAAAATTTAAATAATAAAAAATTAAATTAAAGAAAGAAAATATGGGTTCCGAAAGGAACAATTTTGTTGCTACTAACCATGAAGGACCCAAGAAAGCTTGGGTACCTAAACATAAAGTTTGATTATATTGCAGGAATGTCTTGTAGCCAAAAGATCAAAGAAAAAGTGGTATCTTGATAGTGGCTGCTCAAGACATATGACGGGTGACAAAGAGAATTCATCACCCTGAAGAAAAGAAAGGTGGAGTTGTGACATTTGGCGATAATGGTAAAGGTCAAATTTGGGCCTTGGTAAAGTTCGCATAACTCCATCTACATTTATTGATAATGTACTTTATGTTGATGGTTTAAAGCATAATTTAATTAGTATAAGTCAATTATGTGATAAAAACTTTAATGTTTCATTTAAATCTTCTTTATGCACTGTACTAATTCCATTGATGATAGCATTGTTTTTACTGGTTATAGAATGGCAATGTATACTTAGTTGACTTAGACAAATTATCTAAAGTATCATTGCTTAATTGCTGATAATGCTAACATAAATGATATTGGTTGGTTGTGGCATCGTAGATTAGGTCATGCAAGCACACACCTTATTTCAAAACTAATTAAAATGGATTTAGTTAAAGGTTACCTAAATTAGATTTTGAAAATAACAAAATATGTGATGCATGTCAATTTGGAAAACAAACTAGAAGTTCTTTAAATCTAAAAATATTGTTTCAACTTCTAGGGCATTAGAGCTACTTCACATGGACCTTTTTGGACCAACTAGAACCACAAGTCTAGGAGGAAAGAAATATGGTCTAGTGATTGTAGATGATTACTCTAGATATACTTGGGTAATGTTTTTAGCTCACAAAGATGAGACTTTCTCGATATTCCTGAAATTCTTCAAGAAAGTCACAAATGAGAAAAACACTACCATAGTATCTCTAAGAAGTGATCATGGAACAGAATTTGAAAATCACTTATTTGAAAGTTTTTGCACTGAAAATGGTATTAATCATAATTTTTCAGCCCCTAGGACTCCACAACAAAATGGTGTAGTTGAAAGAAAAATAGGACTCTAGAAGACATGGCCCGTACCATGCTATGTGAAAGTAAACTACCAAAGTACTTTTGGGCGGAAGCTATTAACACAGCATGTTACATCTTAAATAGAGCCTTAATAAGACCAATTTAAAGAAAACACCTTATGAATTATGGAATGAAAGAAAACCCAAATATAAAATACTTTCATGCATTTGGATGTAAATGTTTTATTCATAATAATGGTAAAAACAACTTAGGAAAATTTGATGCTAAATCTGATGAAGGAATTTTTTAGGTTATTCAACAACTAGTAAAGCATATAGAGTCTTTAACAAGAAAACCTTAATTGTTGAAGAATCCATTCATGTAGTTTTGATGAATCTTTAGCATCTAGTTCTGAAAAGATTGATGATGAGGAAGATACAAACATAATTGAAAAAGATCTTGAAAAACTTAATATTGAAGTATCTTCAGATCATGAACAAGAAGCTAAAGATAATGATTCACATAAGGACGATGATGTAATATTGATCATAATGATATAGATCTTCCAAGAGACTGGAGATATGCTTATAGTCATCCCAAGGAATTGATTATAGGTGATCCATCTCAAGGAATAAGAACTAGATCATATATGAGAAATATTAGTAATCATCTTGCATTTGTTTCACAAATTGAACCTAAAACTATGAAGAAGCTGAAAAAGATAATAATTGGATGTTAGCAATGCAAGAAGAATTAAATCAATTTACTAGAAATAATGTATGGACATTAGTGGAAAGACCTAAAAATCATTCTGTAATAGGATCAAAATGGGTTTTTAGAAATAAACTAGATGAAAATGGCATAGTAATTAGAAACAAAGCTAGATTAGTTGCAAAAGGATATAATCAAGAAGAAGGTATTGATTTTGATGAAACCTTTGCACCTGTAGCTAGATTAGAAGCCATTAGGCTATTACTTGCATTTGCATGTCACATGAACATTAATTTATTTCAAATGGATGTTAAAAGCGCATTTTTAAATGGATTTATAAATGAAGAAGTTATG
The DNA here is from genome assembly GCA_900491605.1 of Calamus simplicifolius. Lineage (NCBI taxonomy): Eukaryota > Viridiplantae > Streptophyta > Magnoliopsida > Arecales > Arecaceae > Calamus > Calamus simplicifolius. Next base: position 97,237 of record UESW01005107.1, read on the forward strand.
TAGAACAACCACCAGGTTTTGAAGATCACGAATTTTCAAATCACGTTTTTAAATTGCACAAAGCATTATATGGTTTGAAACAAGCACCTAGAGCTTGGTATGATAGACTAAGTAAATTTTTAATTGAAAATGATTTACAAGAGGAAATGTTGATAAAACATTATTTTTGAAAAGAAAAAGTAAAGATTTACTTGTAGTACAAATATATGTTGATGACATTGTTTTTGGTGCTACTAACGATTCTCTATGTCAAGAATTTGCTAAGTTAATGCAGGGAGAATTCGAGATGAGCATGATGGGAGAACTCAACTTCTTCCTTGGACTCCAAATCAAACAAAGCAAAGAGGGTATCTTTATCAACCAAACAAAGTACACAAGAGAATTCTAAAGAAGTTTGGTATGGAATCAATTAAACCCCTCGGAACACCAATGAGTCCTTCATGCAAGCTGGACAAAGATGAAGAAGGTAAAAGGTTGATCAAAATATTATCGAGGTATAATCGGATCCCTTCTTTATTTAACTGCAAGTAGACCAGATATTATGTTTTCTGTATGTTTATGTGCTAGATTTCAATCAGAACCTAAAGAATCACATTTAATAGCTGTTAAAAGAATACTAAGATACTTAAGTGGAACAAAAAATGTAGGTTTATGGTATTCTAGAGACTCCACATTAAATCTAATTGCATACTCAGATTCTGATTATGCTGGATGCAAGTTAGATAGAAAAAGCACAAGTGGTGCATGCCAATTTTTAGGAAGTAACTTAATCTCATGGTTTAGCAAAAAGCAAAATTCGGTTGCATTATCTACTGCTGAAGCAGAATATGTTGCAGCTGGAAGTTGCTGTGCTCAAATCCTATGGATTAAGAGACAACTTGAAGACTATGGTATCACACTTGATAAGACACCTATAAGATGTGATAATACAAGTGCAATAAATCTAACTAAAAATCCAATTCAACATTCAAGAACAAAGCATATTGAAATAGATATCACTTTATAAGAGAACATGTAGCCAATAATGAAATTTGTCTTGATTATGTGAATACTGAAGAACAACTTGCAGATATATTAACAAAACCCTTAAGTGAAGAGAGATTTTGTTATCTTAGAGGAGAATTAGGAGTTTGTGATCCTTTGGAATAGTTTTCTGAAACTCTTAAGGACATCTATCTAGATTTCATCATTTTCTTGAAAAATCTTGATATTTCAATAAGGAAATCTATCTAGATCTTGATTCATTGTTTCCCCAATTGCTAAAGAACATTAATCTATAATTTGATGATTAATTTGAATAGTTTCAAATCTTGAAACTTAATTTTTTATCTCTGAACTGTTAGAGTCGACTCTGACAGTTTGTGGAGTCGACACCTGAGTTTTTGATGTTCTGTCTAAGTGATTAGAGCCGACTCTGGCTTTTGTGGAGCCGACTCTAATACGAGCGCTGACAGATTTTCTGGTTCGGAGCCGACACCCAGTTTTCGGGAGTCGACTCTAAGTCGAGCTAGGTCAAAAATAAAAAGGCGGAGTCGACCCCCAATCATTCCAATCGTCTCCTAAACCTTCCAAGAACTCCAAAAGCCTTTCCAACTTCCCCAAATCTACTCAAAACCCTTGATTAATCTTCCAATCTTCTCAATGGCACCTAAGAGGCGCGGATTCGTCGGTGGAGCATCCGTTCCAACGAGAGACGCACTGTTCGGAGGCAACCCTCGCCTTCTTCCTCTTCGGCCACTCAAGAGGATTCCCCTCCTTCACCCTCATCCCAAAGGTTGATCATTTAGCCGGTAAGACCATTACCACTGGGAGGAAAGTTAATTTTGATTTATTTGAATCGGAAGGTTTCTCTATTGGAAGAAATTTGAAGGAAATGGGATGGGAAAATTGCTCACTTAGATTACCCACATATCCAGCTTAGTAAGAGAGTTTTACAACGGATTAAGCAGAGGAGAAGGTGGATTAATAAGCATAGTAAGAGGAACAAGAGTTATTAACCTGAGATTCTTGGAAACCTATTAGAAATGCCCACAATCGGTTTATGGAATATCAACATGAGGATAGAAGTGGTGCACTGACAAGAATGCTAGGGAGAGATGTGACTGAGTTTGAAGAAATCTTTGCAAATCAGTTAAATCTAGAACTCAGATTATTGCATAATATCTGTGGAAGAATCTTATTTCCAAAAATTGGGAGATTCGAGTATGTCTCGGAGCGAGACGTTCTGTTGATGGACTGCATAATAACTGGAAGGCCAGTCAATTTAGCTGGCATGATGATTGGATACATGGCAGAGGCAGCTACAAAGAAAAGATCAACACTGCCATACGGTATGATTCTGACACTATCTTTAGAAGCCAAGGTGTGCTCATTATGGAAAATGAACCTTTAAGAAAACTGAGACACACTGATTATTATAGCATTTCTACTATTCATCGGATGGGCTTCAAGAAAGTAAATGGTGTTTGGATGAGGAGAGAGGAAAGAGCAGAAGAGATGGGCAGAGGGAACCAGAGTAGAAGACATCCCGGGACCATCCACTGAGGGACCATCAGTCCCTGATCCATCTATTGCGGGACCTTCTTCAGCTGGACCTTCAGAGGCCGGACCTAGTTCTATTCCCTCACCTCCACATCAGCCTATAACAAATTCTGGAGATTCTCTGATGAACAACTTGATCAGTTAAGAGTTTGCTTGCTGAGTATGATAGTCACAGATCAATGAAATTAATCAATTAAAAGAAGACTTTAATCAGTTGAAAGAAGAACTTAAATTCGAGACTGGACATGCTATCCTTTACCTTAGGCATTCTGTTGAATCCTTTGGTGCTGAGCTTCACAAATCTTCGAAAGGATGGAAGGCATTGCCGATGGATCAGGATCTTATGTTCATGCAACGGGTCAATTGAAGAAGGACATTGACCTTGCAGTCTCTCAAATTGAAGCTTGCCTTGAAAACTTTAAGAAATCACAAAAAGATGATGTAATGGAAATCATAGGTCATCTGAAGAAAATTGTATTCAAACACATTTGACCTTGATTTTGATTTTGATAGTTTGTACTTAGGAAGTTTTTGAATATCTAATGTATTTCATTTTGAAATGTAAATGAATCAACTAATGTAATGGTTCTTGCTTATGAAATACAATTTCACATTTTCAAATATTGATTGCTTGGATCCTATGCTTTATTGAGTTATAAATTTTTCTTTACTCTCCTTATTGCTGATAACAAAAAAGGGGGAGAGATGGTTGTGTATATGCAAAGAAAGAAAGATTATATATGCATAAAGAAAGAAAGAAAGGGAGAATTAATTGTTTATGCAAAATGAATTGAAATGTTAATCCAGATGAGCTGCATCAGGGGGGAGCTTAACAAAAAGCTCATTTACAATTTATGCACATTAAGTTTAATAATTGATATTCACAATTTTAAAAGTTTACATTGAACATTGGCATCAAAACCTTAATTTCAATGTTTAAAGTTAAAATGACTATAATCCTTAGTTTGATTGAATTTTTGAATGCATATACTCAAAGTTTTTGTTATCATCAAAAAGGGGGAGATTGTTGACCCAATTGATGATTTTGATGATTAACAAAACTATTGAGTATAACTTTTGAAGGCTCTAATGATTTTGATTTAGTGTTTCAGATTATAAGACTATTGAATGATCAAAATCAGGAGTTACAATGTGTTCTGGATCGAATCTAATGTCTAGGTAAGAATTGCAGACATTAGAGTCGACTCCGAGAATCACAGAGCCGACTCCGGAACTGGCACGGTTAGAGTCGACTCCGAGACTGTTAGAGTCGACTCTCACAGAAGAAGCAGAAAGTCGATTTTTCTGGCCCCAACCTAGAGTCGACTCCGGGTAAGTTAGAGTCGACTCCGGAAAAGTTTCTTGTCGACCCCAGAAAAGCCAGAGACGACTCCAGAAATATCGTTTTAAATGCCTCGAGCTAGAGCCGACTCCAGAAAAGTTAGAGTCGACTCCAACCCACCTGGAACGAAAAATCAAGTTGCCAGATCAGCTCTAACGGTAATATTTCTATTTTACTTATTTCTAACGGATATATTTTGATACAAGGTACACTCCAACGGATAGTTTTCTTCCAAAAATGGTGTAAAAGAAATCTATAAAAAGGGAAGTCTATTGTTCAAAAAAAGAAAAAAAAAAAAAAAGAAAAAAAGAAAATCTGAGATAGACAAATCCCATTTCAAAAATCCGAGAGCTTGAATCTTGAAAGGAAAACCTTCTAGCTCAAATCCACTCCACTCCAAAAAGCTCAAGAGGAATCCAAGCATTCAAATCAAAGTTTTGGTGGATTTCCCAACTTGGAGAAAGAGATTCAGTTTCTTGCTTTTCAACTCTTCTCAACTGCTTCAACTGTGAAGAATCGGAGCTGAGGCTTGATTCAACCAGCAAGGAGAAGAAGAAAAGAAGAAAAGAAGAAAAGCTCAAAAGCCAACCAATCTACAAATCAGGCTTTTCTAAACCTTGTTATTTATTTGATTATTTGCTCATTGAGGAGCTTTGTATTTGAAAAACATATTTATTTGTTTGTATCTAGTTCAATCTGGGGGATTGAACTAGTGGAGGTAGTTTACCTCGGTTCAAGCTTGGTAAGCTTGTGTTAGGGTTTTTGTGCTGGTGAGCCCTTGAAAACCAGCTGGGTTCGTTGTGCGCCCGGAAAACAACAAGTTTGAGTTGTGAGCTTGTAAAACAACTCGGCTGTAATCTAGGTGATTATAGTGTGGACCCAAGTGAATCTTGGGAGTGGACGTAGGTGTTGGATACACCGAACCACTATAAAATCTTTGTGTTTGCCGTGTTCTATTGTCTCTTCTCTATCTCTATTTATTCACTGCACTTTATAGTTACTTTGCATTTGCCTTCATTAATCTCAAGCAAACTATTTAAAAAGGCTAATTTTTTTTAGAACCCAATTCACCCCCCCCCCTCTTGGGTTGCTATCTGGGCCAACACATGCTAACCGCTGATGACTTCCCACCCTGAGACCGGAGGGGGTCCCAGGGGTGGGAGAACGCTGGCGCACCCCGAGGTCGGTGAGAGTCACGGGGATAAGTAAATGCCAATGCGCCCCAATCTCGAGGGGGTCCTGGGGTCAAGGACTGATGGCCCCACCCCACGACCCTGAGCGGGTCCCGGGGTGGGGGAATACTGATGCACCCCGACCCCGAGAGGGTCCCGGGGTCAAGGAAGATGGCCCCACCCCACAACCCCGAGGGGGTCCCTGGGGTGGGGGAATACTGATGTACCCCAACCTCGAGAGGGTCCCGGGGTCAAGGACAGATGGCCCCTCCCCACGACCCTGAGGGGGTCCCTGGGGTGGGGAATACTGATGCACCCCGACCCCGAGAGGGTCCCGGGGTCAAGGACTAATGGCCCCACCCCACGACCCCGAGGGGGTCCGGGGGTGGGGGAATACTGATGCACCCCGACCCCGAGAGGGTCCCGGGGTCAAGGACTGATGGCCCCACCCCACGACCCCGAGGGGGTCCCGGGGGTGGGGGAATACTGATGCACCCCGACCCCGAGAGGGTCCCGGGGTCGATAGCTGTCGTTACCTTCTATTTTGACGACACGGGATCAGTCATATCAGATGCCCCCTCGCCCCTGGGGCGAAGCGGGTCCCACCGCTGAGGCTCAAGGGGCGTTCTCCACGTGGCTGATCCCGTCCTTGTCTTTTATGCGGACGGTGCGGGGAATGTAAGGAGGCGGCCGTACACTGCCTGCCACGATCGCCCTCGAAAGTGAGGACTGGCTCTTCGGGGCTCGCGCGAAAAGGCGCATCATCATTTCCTTTCATTACGGCGACGTCAGCGGGGTCCCACCACTGGCTGGGGGCGTGCCGCACCACGCGGGGCGTTCCTCGAGGCGAGCCAGCGTATGGCAAGGAAGCCGCGTGGCCGACGAGACATGGCGGGACGTTTTGAAAACCCGATAAAGCTAGTGAGGGGGGGGGAACTGACGCCATACCGCCTTCGCCATCGTCTTCTTCCTCGCTTTCCCCAATCCTCTGCAACCTGCGAGCCTGCGCCTTTTTTTCTTCCAGGTCAGCTTTTCCCATCTTAATTCTCTTTTATGAGTTCACCCTCTTGGACCTCGGAGGACGGTTCTGAGGACCGTCCTCCCTCTGTGAGGCCTCGATCTCTCCTCCCTTCTCCCCCATCGAGTGGTCCTCTGATTCAGAGGACCACATCCCTCTGGCCCGGCGACGGGCCACCGGTGGAGCCCCATCGAGGGGCCACCGCCGGAGGGCCGGTCCTCGAGGGTGGAGGAGTCCCCAGAGGGGACAGCCTCCTGACACGGTTGGACCTGGAAAGGATCCGGGCCCGCTACAGGATCCCTCGGGAGGTCGAGTTATTCCCGCCAACCCCCGACGACCGGGTCATCTCCTCCCGACCCGGTCGAGTAGCTCTTTACGAGATCTGCCTACAGGCAGGTCTCCGCCCTCCCTTTCCCCCTTTCTTGTCAATCTCCTTGACTTCTATTCTTTGACCCCTTCCCAGCTAGTCCCAAACTCTTATCGTGTGTTAGCGCTTTCGTCATTCTCTGTCACCGCCTAGGCGTACTCCCGAATCAGTTGTTTCGATTTCTACTCCCTCCGAGCCCAAAAGGGTGGTGGCTATTCCAGCCCCGACCCAATAGGGTCCTAAGCTTCTTTGCCTTCGTCAATTAAGGGGTGGAAACCCCGCTTTTTTTTGCCAATGTCGACCAAGTCCGGCCCCGGTGGGGGGACCCCGACCTCCGAGGGAATGCCGTTGCGATCCAGCCTGGGGACCGGGAGGCGATTGGGATTATTGCTACCACCGAGATTCCCCGGTACACCTGCTGCTATCGGAGGACAACTTTGAGTGGCGGGCCTCATCTCCCACCGGGGTAATTCTCCATACTTAGCCAAAAACTTCTGCTTTTTCTTCTTTTTTTTTTTTTTTTTTTTGTTCTGAAAACCCAACTTATATCATGCAGCGATGAAGATCCGGCGGCAAAGTGTTGAAGGCCTCCAAGAAAAGGGCCCGGGAAGGGCCATCCAGGGTCAGCAGGCCCCGGCCCCGAAGCGCCCGTGGTCCGGCCTCCCCTCCGGCACAAGTCTCCCCACCCCCGGCTCCGCAACATGTCCCGGTTGTCCCGGAGGTCGACCTCACGGCCGACACTCCACCAGAGGTGGGAACGACCGCGGGAGCACCGCTGGAGAGCCAGTCGCGAGGGAGTCCATACCGGCTGAAGAGCTCCCGGCTCCGGGAGATCGACCCCACCAGACGCCGCCAGGGACTGGGGTGAGGGACCATCTGGCCCCGCGAGTCCACCCCCGAGGGGTCCCCAGAGGTGGCCCGCGCAAGAGCCGGGGACATCCGAGACGGCGGAGGGAGGCGAGGCGAGCCAGGCCGCCCCGAAACTCCCTGGATGACGGCCGCTGGGCCGAGCGGTCCTGGGCCCAGTCTTTGATCCTAGGATCATGAGGACCTCAGCCACCAGAGAGCGGGCGTGTTCTTTCGGGACTCCTATGCCGCCGTGGTCAGGGTAAGCGATCTTCTTGCCCTTACCTTTTGTTTTATATATATACATTTTACCTGCTGACCTGGGGCTCGTGCAGATCGCGCACTCCCTAAAGGCCGCCAGGGAGGTAATTCACGGAGGGAAAAATCTTCTGCGGGAGACGCAGAAAGAGGTTGAGGAGGCCCAGCGCCGTGCGGAAGGCGGCCGAGAAGGCGCTGGAGCGGTCAAAGACACCTGTGCGAGCGAGGTGAAGGCCGCCCAGAGCCGGGCGGAGATTGAAGCCGACCGTGCGCGCGCAGCGCTCTCTCAAATGACGGAGGCTGAGAGCGCTGTCATGGCCAGAGACATGCACATCTCTGAGTTAACCTCAGCTCTCCGGGAGGCTGAAAATCGAGCGGGCGGCGGCGGAAGAGGCAAGAAGGGAGGAAGGAGGAGAGGCTGGCGAGGGAGGAAAGAGGAGGTAAGCCAGCTCGGGAGGCTGAAAGGATCGCGGCGGAAGCCCTTGCCGCAGAGAAAACCCGAGCTGCTGGGCTTATAGAGGAATACAAGGCGTCCGAGCGCTTCGCAGACGACCTGGCCGAAGCTTCGGCCGCTGTATTTCTTGACGGGTTCCAGCACGGCAAAGAGAAGGTGGCCAGGACCTGAATTTCCCCCGGGCCCTGGAGGTTGAATTGGAGCCAGACTTGGCCCCTTCGATGATGAGCCCGCACCGGCAGAGCCATGAGCTCGCACTTGTGATTTTGCTTTTTTTTTTTTTTTTGTAAGCCCGACTACGTCGGATTTTGTAGTCTCTTTCAATTAATGAAAATACTCTTCAAAATGCCTTCTGAATGTATTGACTTCATCGATTGATATGTGGCCTTACACCTCATTAGTTCTGATAGTTTCGGGGGAACTCCCCACCCGAGCCATTCCGTCCCAGCTGTTTAAACCCTTAGAGCTAGGGAGGGTGAATTCTCGGAGCGGACGCCGCCGGTCAGGGTTAGGTAGGTAGGCTCCTTGGGGCTATCGGCACAACGCCCTGACCAGCGGGACTGTGCTGTCGGGTGTCGGGTCTTGGTTGTGAAGAGCCGGTGGTGCACCGCTCCGCCAGTGGCACTGGGCTTTATGCCTGGCTAGTGCAGGGCTTTGAGTGCCGACGGGGTGCCGGGCTTTTGTTGTTGAGAGCCAGTGGTACACTGCTCTGCCAGTGGTACACTGGGCTTTATGCCTGGCTAGTGCAGGGCTTTGAGTGCCGACGGGGTGCCGGGCTTTTGTTGTTGAGAGCCAGTGGTACACTGCTCTGCCAGTGGTACACTGGGCTTTATGCCTGGCTGGTGCAGGGCTTTGAGTGCCGACGGGGTGCCGGGCTTTTGTTGTTGAGAGCCAGTGGTACACTGCTCTGCCAGTGGTACACTGGGCTTTATGCCTGGCTAGTGCAGGGCTTTGAGTGCCGACGGGGTGCCGGGCTTTTGTTGTTGAGAGCCAGTGGTACACTGCTCTGCCAGTGGTACACTGGGCTTTATGCCTGGCTAGTGCAGGGCTTTGAGTGCCGACGGGGTGCCGGGCTTTTGTTGTTGAGAGCCAGTGGCACACTGCTCTGCCAGTGGTACACTGGGCTTTCTGTGAAGATTTAAGTAGCTAAATCGAATCTCGTTAATATTGAACAAGGGGCGAAAACCCAATGAATACAGGGATGATACTTAACATGAAAGGAGGAATACATTACTGATAATACCGCGGAGGTTATCCGCATTCCACGTCCTAGGGAGTGGTGTCCCATCAAGTTCTTCAATTTTATAAGCTCCGTGCGGAGCGTCTCGGTGATCCGGTAAGGCCCCTCCCAGTTTGGGGCTAGCTTGCCTCCCTCAGTTGGCTTGAGACCTCGGCCCGTCGAAGGACCAGGTCTCCTGGTAGGAACGTCCGGGGGCGCACGCGAGCGTTGTAGTATTTCGCGGCCCGTTGTCGGTAGGCTGCCATTCGAAGCCGCGCCCGATCTCGCACCTCCTCCACCAGGTCGAGGTTGGCTCGCAGTTGGTCAGGGTTACCTTCCTCACTATAGGCTTCCACCCGGGGGCTGGGTGCACCGATCTCCACAGGAATAACAGCTTCAGAGCCAAAGACTAAGCTGAACGGCGTTTCACCAGTGGGGGCTCGCGGCGTTGTATGATAGGCCCATAGCACGTTGGGGAGCTCCTCTACCCATCGTCCCTTGCAGCCATCCAGTCGAGATCTCAGCCCCTGGAGAATGATCCGGTTAGTCACTTCAGCTGCCCCGTTGGTTTGAGGATGCCCGACGGAAGTGAACCTCTGACAGATACCCAGCTCGGAGCAGAACTCCCGGAAAGGCGCATTGTCAAACTGCCGGCCATTATCAGTGACTAGTGTGCGCGGCAGTCCGAACCGACATATGATTGACTTCCAGAAGAAAGATCTCACTTTGCTCTCGGTAATCTTGGCCAGAGCCTCAGCTTCAACCCACTTGGTGAAGTGATCCACCGCCACCAAGAGGAACTTCCGCTGCCCGGAGGCCGGGGGAAATGGACCTAAGATATCCATGCCCCACTGGGCGAAGGGCCAAGGTGCCACCAAGGGGGTCAGGTGAGACGTCGGCTGTCGCTGGATATTGGCATGACGTTGGCAGCTATCACACTTCTTGACAAGCTCGGCCGCATCCTCCTTCATCGTCAACCAAAAGTACCCTTGGCGCAGGGCCTTGTAGGCTAGGGCTCTGCCCCCCAGGTGACTCCCGCATATGCCTTCGTGGATCTCCCTAAGGATGTAATCCGATTCAGTTGGCCCCACACACCTGAGGACTGGGTATGAGAAGGATCTCCGATAAAGCTTCCCGTCCATCATCAAGAATCTCGGGGCCCTTCGCCTGAGCAGCTTGGCCTCAGCGGGGTTCTCCGGGAGAGTACCGTCAGTCAAGTACCGGATGTAGGCATCCATCCAGGAGGGCTCCTGCTCCACTGGCAATGCTTCATCCGCGGCCTCATGCTTGGGACTTGTAGGTGTTCCACATATCCTTCCCAACGTCCCGTCGACCGAAGTGGCCAAGCGGGACAGCGCGTCAGCCCTGGCATTCTCCGCTCTGGGGATATAGCTGACACGGAAGTAAGAAAAATGAGACGCCTGGGACTGCACCTTGCTCAAGTAGCGGGACATGGTTGGGTCCCTAGCCTCGTACTCCCCGGCGATTTGTCCAGAAATGAGTTGAGAGTCCGTGAAGGCCCTCAGCGCCCCGCGCCTAGCTCCTCAGCTAATCTCATCCCCGCCAGCAAGGCTTCGTACTCCGCCTGATTATTAGTTGCTGGGAACTGGAATCTGAGAGCGTACTCCACTACGTCTCCCTCCGGGCTGCGAGAATAAGTCCGGCTCCGCTCCCTTGAGAGTTCGCCGCTCCATCCACATGCAGGATCCAGTCCTCCGCCTCCTCAGATGAGGGAGAGTCCACATGCTCCTCCGGTCGCGCCTCCTCCATGTCCTTCTCGGTCCAGGAGCACTCGACCAGGAAATCCGCCAACACCTGGGACTTCATGGCTGACCTTGGCCGGATGGACAGGTCGAACTCACTTAGCTTAATGGCCCACTTGGCCAAACGGCCGGAGGTGTCGGGGCGAGACAAGATAGCTCGTAGGGGCTGGTCCGTAAGCACCACGATGGGATGGGCTTGAAAGTAAGGCCGAAGGCGCTGAGTAGAGACCACCAAGGCGAAGATAATCTTCTCGGTTTTGAATACCTGGTCTCAGCGTCATGGAGTACTTTGCTGGTATAATAGATTGGCTTCTGGGCTCCGTCAGCATCCATGCGCACAAGTACGGAGCTAACAGCCTCGGGGGAAGCGGCCAGATATAAGAAGAGCTCTCTCCATTTTCAGGCTTGGACAACAGCGGAGGAGTGGAGAGAAACTGCTTCAATTCTTCAAAGGAGCCCTGACACTCTTTCGTCCACTCGAAGCCGTTGATCTTGCGCAGCGCCTTGAAGAAGGGCAGGCACCTCTCCGCCGACCTTGACATGAAACGACTCAAGGCCGCCACCCTCCCCGTCAGGCGTTGCACCTCCTTCTTGCTGGCTGGAGGCCGCATCTCCAGGATAGCTCTGATCTTGTCGGGGTTGGCTTCGATCCCGCGCTGGGTCACCATGAAACCCAGGAACTTGCCAGCTGCTACTCCGAAGGCGCATTTGTGGGGGTTGAGCTTCATCCGGTACCGGCGCAGATTGTTGAAAGTCTCCTCGAGGTCAGCTACATGGTCTTCTGCATTGGTGCTCTTGGTCAGCATGTCATCCACATATACCTCCATGTTGCGCCCCAGCTGATCTCAAAGACCTTGTTCATTAATCTTTGATAAGTGGCCCCGGCGTTTTTCAATCCAAAGGGCATCACCCTGTAACAGTAGATCCCTTTCTCCGTGACAAAGGAGGTGCTTCTTTCAGCCGGGCTCATCTTGATTTGGTTATAGCCCGAGAACGCATCCATGAAACTGAGCGTCTCGTGCCCGGAGGTGGCGTCTACCAGCTGGTCGATTCGGGGCAGCGGGAAGCTGTCTTTGGGACACGCCTTATTGAGGTCGGTGAAATCCACGCACATTCTCCAGCTTCCACTGGCCTTGCGAACCATCACGACGTTCGCCAACCAGTCGGGGTAGCGCACCTCGCGGATGTGACCAGCCGCCAGCAGCTTCCGCACCTCCTCGTCAACAGCCTTCTGCCGGTCCGGGGCAAAACTCCTTTTCTTCTGTCTGACGGGCCGGCACTCCGGTCGAATATTGAGCTGGTGTGTAATCACCTCCTCTGGGATCCCGGGCATGTCGGACGCAGACCATGCGAAGACGTCGGCGTTGGCCCGCAGAAAGGTAAGGAGCCGGTCACGAGCTCTCTCCGGAAGTAAGGCTCCAACTCGAACCGTCTGCACGGGGTCCTCCCCGAGGGGGAAAGTGAGCAGCTGCTCGGCCGGTTCCCCCCTCCTCTCCAAGTCTCGCGGGTCAAGGGCCTCGGGTCGGTGCAGATGGCGGTGCAGGTGCTGCCTCCTGGGGACTAGGGGCCAAGTGATAGCAAAGTGCCGGTAGGCCCTGCTCTCCTCGCATCTCGCCGACCCCTCTGCTGGTTGGGAACCTCACAAGGAGCCGCTTGGTGGATATGATGGCGTCCAAGAGGTTGAGCCCGGGCCTCCCAAGAATCGCGTTGTACGCCAGGGGCACACGGACCACCAAAAATTTTATAAGGACAGTGCTTTGGCACGGAGCCGTCCAGCCGTTACGGGGAGAGTAATTTCCCCCTCGACCCTTACGGAATCTCCTGTGAATCCCATCAAAGGCGTGGCGACAGGTTGAAGCAGATCATGCGACAGGTTCATGCGAACAAAGGCATCGTAGTTCAAAACATCTACGAACTTCCACTGTCGACTAGGATTCTTTTTACAGGGTGCTTAGCAATCGTCATGGATACGACGACGCTATCATCATCTTTATTTACAACCCCTCCAAGTCCCTTTCGAAAAAAGGAATTACAGTTTCCGCTCCCCCCTCCCTTGGTCTCTTCGATGGGCCTCCTGCCCCCCAGGAAATCATCGCCACCGTCTTCTCCGTCGGGGCGTTATCGATCACTGGCGGCGCGGGCGCTGATGGGCCAGGAGCTCCTGGGTTGTTCCTCTGGACGAACTTCCCCAGGTGGCCTGTTGAATGAGGTCTTCAATGGCTTTCTTCAGCTGCCGGCAGTCGTCGGTGTTGTGGCCATGGTCCCGGTGGTAGCGGCAGTAGAGGTTCTTGTTCCGGGGGATCTTCGGGTTGATGGGAGGAGGGCGTTGCAGATAAGGCTCCCCTTCAATCTCGAGCAGGATCTGAGATATTGGGGCAAGCACGGGGTGTAAGGCCCGTCTCTCGGTGCAGGAGGTCGAGGACGGTTGTCTGGTCGGCGAGGAGGCTCAGGCCTCCTGGGGCGGGCTTCTGCAGGTTCTGGCTGGTTGGCTTCCTGGGGATATTCCCACCAGCTTCACGCCGGGAAAAGTCGGCTTCGTCCGCCCGGATGTACTTCTGGGCACGGATCAGAAGTTCGGAGTAGGAGCCCGGCGGCTTTTTGTCAAGAGAGTACGCGAAGCGAGAAGGGCGAAGCCCCCGCTTCAGAGCCAGGGTAGCCACTGAGTCTTCCAGGTTGTAGACCTCCAGGGCGGCCTCTTTGAACCGGGCAACATAATCCCGCAGAGGCTCGCCATTCTTCTGCTGAACGGCAAACAAACTGTCCGCCACCCTCGGGATCTTCCGGCAGGCGTCAAAGTGGGCCAGAAAGCCCTCTCCAACTGGCGGAAGGAGTCGATGCTTCGTGGCGGCAGACGAGAATACCAAGCCCGGGCAGCCTTTTTCAGAGTAGCCGGGAAAGCAACACACATAAGTGAGTCAGTGGCCCCCTGAACTTGCATGAGTACCTTGTAGCTCTCCAAATGGTCCAGGGGGTCCGTAGTCCCGTCGTATGGGTCCAGTTGAGGAAGGCGGAACCTGGTGGAGATGGGCTCCTCCATGATGCGGCGAGACAGGGGAGGCCGACTGTCGTAATCCGTCTCTGGCAGGTGGGTGATCCGACGGCTAAGCTCCTCCAGCTTCTGATTACACTCCTCCAGTCGACGCTCAGCTCGACGAGGCATTCGGCCATCAAAGGAGCCCTCCCCGAAGATTCAGAAGAAGAGCGAGGGCGGCGATGGGCGGGCGCTCCGCCTCCTTTCCGTGCCGCCGTTTAGGAGAAACGCTGGCGTGGCGAGAGGGAGACCGGAGCCTTTTGGATGCTTCGCGGTGATGTGGCTTGGCCGGGGATTGGCGGCGATGATCTGCAGGAACTGGCGATCTCCGGCGGGAGGAATGCTGGCTAGGCTGCATCACCCCCGGGATAGATGGGTTCAGCTCCGGCTGCCGCAAGGCCGCTTGCTGGTGCTGCAGGCCCTGAACCATCGCCGCCAACGACTGGACCTGCGTGGCCAGGGCAGTGAATCGATCCTCCTGGAGTTGTTGCGGAGCAGACGTAGGAACGTCATTCTGTGGAGCAGAAGGCCCTGCCCCCGGAGATGCAGAGGCTCCGGAAGACTGGATGCGAGAGCCGGGGGGCCTCCGCGGGTGGACCAGCCCCGCAGCGCTGCCCCCCAGCGCGACCGGCTGAAACTCCTTTCGTTCGAGTCGTCACCATGGCTTTAAGAGCTCGAAGACAGAGAAGAAGAAAGCTGTTGGTTCGACGTCTTTCTTACACTCCCCCTTCCTGGCGCGCCAATCTGATGGCGCCAAGTCACCTTCCTCAAACGTCGGGGAAGACGGACGTCCCTCTCCTCGAAGTCCTGCAAGAAAAGTCCCCGGAGACCGGTGGCGCCGGTGGGGACCCTCCGACGATCAAGTCAGTCACTTGGGCTCAGACAGAGAACCGCTCCAGCGAAGAAGAGCTGAGGCGGTTAGGGTTTTTGCTGGGAGGAAGAAAGTTCAAAAAACCAGAGTTTGATGCCACTTACAGTGCTAGCACGTGCCTTTATATTTGTCCGAATACCTTATCTTGTTATCTGGGGATATCGCCTTCGTACCATCGCTACGCGTGCCAGAGACGTCCCGTACCGCTCGCTGACGTGATATCATACGCGTCCAGCGGCCGCGAGGGCATACAGTGCGCGCCGTCGGCTGATATGACCGAGCACAGTTGCAGGTAGCAGCGAATCGTACGCCGTAGCGAGGCATGGTCATGTACAGGAACATGCAATGCCCCATACGCCGTTATGAGGTATGGCCTTCCGTAACGGGCGCAATCACGGACGTACTGAGAATCACGTGTGAGCACCGTACGACCTGGAGTTGTCGTTTTCCTTGGTAGTTGAGTTGCATACTAACCGCTGATGACTTCCCACCCTGAGACCAGAGGGGGTCCCAGGAGTGGGAGAACGCTGGCGCACCCCGAGGTCGGTGAGAGTCATGGGGATAAGGAAATGCCAGTGCGCCCCGATCTCGAGGGGTCCTGGGGTCAAGGACTGATGGCCCCACCCCACGACCCTGAGGGGGTCCCGGGGGTGGGGGAATACTATGCACCCCGACCCCGAGAGGGTCCCGGGGTCAAGGACAATGGCTCCACCCCACGACCCGAAGGGGTCCCTGGGGTGGGGGAATACTGATGCACCCCGACCCCAAAAGGGTCCCGGGGTCAAGGACAGATGGCCCCACCCCACGACCCCGAGGGGGTCCCTGGGGTGGGGGAATACTGATGCACCCCGACCCCGAGAGGGTCCCGGGGTCAAGGACAGATGGCCCCACCCCATGACCCCGAGGGGGTCCCGGGGGTGGGGGAATACTGAGGCACCCCGACTCCGAGAGGGTCCCGGGGTCAAGGACTGATGGCCCCACCCCACGACCCCGAGGGGTCCCGGGGGTGGGAGAATACTGATGCATCCGACCCCGAGAGGGTTCCGAGGTCAAGGACTGATGGTCCCACCCCACGACTCCGAGGGGGTCCCGAGGTGGGGGAATACTGATGCACCCCAACCCCAAAAGGATTCCGGGATCGATAGCTGCCGTTACCTTCTATTTTAACGACACGGAATCTGTCATATCACAAACATTTTCATCTAATCTAATCCAATCTAATCTAATCTAATCTAATCTCATGGGCATGGGGTACTATAGATTTGGTAATAGTCTGCCACTCATGCTGTGAACCAAGTGGGGCCTTCAAGGACATTACTGGATCGAATTGCGATCCCAACCTCAAAACCGCATCTGGCCTGGCCCCATCGAACGTGACCAATTACTTGTAAAGCGAAACATTTGTGGGCCCGCTCTGAGCAAGCGGGTGCGTCTCATCACATCACCCCCACCCACACCGACGGTCCTTCGATCCTAACCTATCATATCATATCCTATCGTGGTCCCACCACGGCCTCTAATCAAATCAATCTAGACCGTTGGATGAGCAAAAGATACACTAGAGACTCCCGTATTGGCTTCACATCAGAAGTTCCCAATGAGGGCTAGCTTGGACTCGTTCGTAAATTGGGGGCAAATCGGGGGCGTAACGTAATCCGGCGGCATAAATTTTCGCCTTTATTAAAGCCGGACTTGAAGGGCACTTATTCAATCGGGTTGAATGGGTTGTTGAAGTAGCAAATATTCCTTCTCATTCCTCGCACCATTTATTTCCCACTTTTAAGAATTAATTAGAACCCGAGCGACCCCATAGCGCGAAGCCAACCCTGCGAGCAAAAGAAGCGGAGCGAGGGCGGGGAGAGACCACGAGGAGGAGAGGAGGAGAGAAAGCGAGAGAGAAATGTCGTGGCAAACGTACGTGGACGAGCACCTTATGTGCGAGATCGATGGGCAGCACCTCACCTCGGCGGCGATCATCGGGCATGATGGCAGCGTCTGGGCCCAGAGCTCGTCGTTCCCTCAGGTGTAATCTCTTTTGCCTTCGTCAGATCTCTCTCTCTCTCTCTTGATTTCTTTGTGATTTCTTACGGATGTGATTCGATCTGGATCGGATACGAGGGGCATTTGATCCGAGCGAGGGTGGCGGACTTGACGATCGATATTTGAACGTGCGTGCATGCTGGATCTCGATGAATTTAATATTTTTTAATCAAAGTGGATCCGGTGGATCTTGTTTTGGTTCATTTGATAGTGGCTTTGCGCAATGGCTTTGGTCGAGAGTAAAGCTGATTTTGGTTTTGAAGGCTAATGCTTTGATTCGATCTAGTTTGGATGCAGTGGATTTATAAATGTGGTTAGAATGGTGGTTATGGGCTTTGCACGCAATATCTTGTTCGGTTGACTTGGTTTCAGATAGATGATGTAATTAGATATGGCAATTAATTTTCTGTAATAAGTTCTGGAGCAATTTTCTTCTCTCTCGCATGTCAAGATTGGTAATTCTTCAGCATTTTTTTGATGATTATAGTGTCTCCATATGGAATTAATTGTTGCAGCATAAAATCTGATGCCAAGTTGCAATTTTGAAACAACATGGCATGTCGACCTGATGCAAAGGATACAACACCTTTCTAAAGGGCAGCCAGTGCGTGAGATTTTTTCATGGGGTCTAGGGATGATCAGATGTACGTAGCCTCATGCAGAGGCTTTTTAATATTCGAACCATGATATTTAGGCCACAGTGGAGCAATCTTAGCGCTGCCCAGATTCATCTACCATTAGCACCTTCATAAGTTTATCTTTTTCAATGAAACTCGCCGAAAGTCTGTTATAAAGTGTCAAGAGAATTGAGAAAAGAGACGCATCATCTGTTGGTTGTAACTTATCGATACTCTTGAGTGATGTAGTTATGCACAGTACCTCGAATCATTTTTCTGCTTTGAGGGAAAAAAATAAAGAATACGACATGAATATTTAGATCAAACTTATGGTTTAGAGTGCTGGTTGTGTGGATGGGCATAGTTTCTGCATCGTTTGGAGTAGTTCTCCATATTAGTTTCAGTAATCTGGGTAGCTTTGCCTGACTTGTGGCTTGGGCACAAAAATTGGTGAATTCCAAAATTGTGTTTCAGCATAACTTGTTGCTTCCCCTAATAAAAGAAATTGTTTCTTCATTGTGATCTTTTTGCAATATTTGGGAAATAATTCTGTGTCATATAATTTTCTGGTGTTCTGTTCTTGATTGTTATGGATATTCTTGCTGCCTCTCCAGCTGCAACCAACATTTATTTCTTTAAGATATAATCTGTTAGTTTGTTGATTTTCTGCTCATTTGTACATATCTCGCAAATGGTGTTCTTCTTTTACCATGTTCTTTATCTTTCATTGATTAAGAGGGAGTTTTTCTTTCTTCATGTATGTAGTTCAAGCCAACAGAAATTTCTAATATAATGAATGATTTTGCTGAACCGGGATCCCTTGCTCCAACTGGCTTATATCTTGGGTCAACAAAATATATGGTTATCCAAGGAGAACCTGGAGCTGTTATCCGTGGAAAGAAGGTGAATATTTCTTTCTTTTATGCTTCCTTAAGAAATATGTTCATCACTTATTTATGTGCTTTCTTGAAATTATTCACCTAAGGAAAATCCAACAAGCAATATGATGAGCATCCAAAAATATCTTAGATGGGTTGATAAATGTGTTTTTTTGTTACATCTTATAAATTAACAAAAAAATTTTTTGATCAATTCCACCTTAACCCATTTTTAATATAAATAAATACTCTGGGTAACAGCAACATGATGCCCCTGATAATGCATTTGTAAAATTATACATATTATTTTATCTGTGGTTTCTTGCATTCATGTCTCAATAGCTGTTAATTTGGTTTTATTTATATCTTGCCCTTTTTTAAGTCATAGATTCAAAGGTTGTCTGACTGAATTCATTAAAATTTAAAACTACAGATCTTTCACTGAAGATGTTCATTCTGCTTCTCATTTTTCCTTTTTCTTTCCTTTGTTTTGTTGCCTTTGCCTATTTACCGTCCACAATCTGCACTACTGCTAATGATGCACAGCAGCTGCTGCTGCTGCTGTGTTACAAAATCTTCATTTTAAACCCTTTTCATCTTAGAGTTAGTTGTAGGGCGCCATGTTTTTTTTTCCCCTTTCTTTTTGGTATGCTTATTCCAGTATGTCAAACACTAGTAGATGCACTGGAATTTCATAGAAAGTTACCTATCAATTAAATTGTTCATCCAAATGGACCAAATTGCTGCATGGTAAACCAAGTATTCTTGCTGTAGCACCACTTATGGTAATGATTGAGGCATCTGTTCTCAGCGTTTAAAATGCTCTGCTGTTTGTTTGATGCCTTCATAATTGAACAATGAATGAAGCTTTATCCAAAGTTTTCTACTTTCTCAATTTTGATGCATTTATACTGATACGCATCTCACTTGTACAATTGCCTTTCAATCTTTGTGGTACTTCCGTATCCATCTTTTATTTGAATTCCTTTTGGTGATTAGTTTTCATGAATGTGTTGCTTATTTTAATTATAACTACACTGATTGGCAAATTTCTTTGATGATCTGGTTGTTGCAGTTTTTCTATTTTCAAAATATCAGTCAACGTGCATTACTTGATGATTATCCAGCGAAGTTAAAAATTAATGTTTAGTACTGTTGCAGTGATCGATATCAAATATATGCTTCTCATGTATACACAAGTACTTTACGTAAATTCATTACTGTTTGAGAGACCAGTGTCAAATGCATGTTTATAGTGATTATAATGAATGAGTTGTAGTATAGTTGCAAAATTCCCAAAAATGGAACTAAGAAGAAGCACTTGCTATGGGCTGGATGTAGACACATGGCCCTCTATTTTTTGTTTGCTGCAACATTGAACATGTTCCCCATCAGACTTTCAAGGACTTTTGTGATCCCATAATATGCTCAAATAGGGCAAGATGTCCAATTGAAATCCCCATGAAGTTCTGCTTCATATGCTGCTTTTGAAATTAATTTTGAAATTTATGCTTTCTGACCCTTCCTCCCTTCCCCCTTCCCCTTCTCATCTGGTGGTCTGCTAGTAAGAATTGACAGATAAGTTTTATTTTCCCACCATTGAAAGGGTGTTACTAGGTGCTCTTTACTCATATGTCTTTTTGCTAGGGGAGCTGTAGCATATGAAGTCGATATTTCTTGCATCCTTTACCCTCATAGTTTGATGTTTCTAAGAGGTTTTACACGCTTGTATGTGCTTATAACAATCATCAGTTCATGACAAGTTTCCACCAGGCTATCATCTTTCTGCTATAAGTGCATCATGAACATTCTAGGGCCCTTCATATCCTTTCTGCTGTGAATTCGACAGCTTAGCAAATCTTACCATGTCGTGGGAGTCTTAGCAATCCTTGGGAGCTTTTTTATGTTTCAGAGTTGTCATGTCTGCTTATTTAGGATACATGGGACATGGTGATTGCATGAGTTTTTGTACTAAAGACGTGCAGTGTTGATATTGTGATTGCAATGTAGTTTCCTTGGTTCTTATTTAAGTTGTTCTTTGAACATATGCAGTTTATGTTAGGGATCATGCTTCTGCAACTTTTGCTATATTTGCCTTCTATTCTTTTTTCGTCAAAATATAACTTCTCTCTTTAGACTTCTGACACTGTCATAGCAGCCCTAAGTAGTCCTAGGATTTAGGAATTATATTTTTCTTGATGTTTTCTAACATGTTTGTCTTCTCCATTGTCCATAATCTTTTTGAGTTTGTCATTTGATATATAATGTCTGCTCTCTTGCCTTTTATTGTTGATTTTTTGTATTATGTTTGTGTACGTAGTTGGGTTCATTCTATTTGCCAAGCTCTGATTGTTACCCACTATGGATGTTTCGCCAAGGGCATGCCTTCTGATGGGTTTTTTGTGAGATTGATGATTCTCTTCACACACCAATCATGCCCACGTACGTAATGATCTGGATGGTGTTTCTTTGAGTCAGAGCAGTCACTGTCATATCCTTCATAATCCCTTTTTTATAACACATTCTCGTAGGAAACTTTGATTCAAAGATTTGGTCATGTTAATATATCTTTTTTTTTCAAAAAAATTTTTTTTTCTTGTCATTGGAAGATTAGCAGTGGCATTTTGCTGGGAAAATATATGTAAAAAATTTGCTCATTGGAAGTAATAACTGATAAAGACACTTGCATGAATGTCAGAAAGATGAAATTGCACCCCATATCCCCGTTCTACGCAAGTAGTATTGATTGATTCTTTTTTGCCTTGTAGTTGAATTAATGTCTTTGAAAACTCCTTTCTTTGGCAGGGATCCGGTGGCATTACTGTAAAGAAGACTAACCAAGCACTTATTTTTGGTATCTATGAAGAGCCCATGACTCCAGGCCAGTGCAACATGGTTGTAGAGAGGTTGGGTGACTACCTACTTGATCAGGGCCTGTAGATTTGACTGCCTGCATGCCTCCCTATCCATCTTATGTGATTGTGACTTTCATTGTTTCAACATGACCAAAACCTGGTTTTTTTTTGGGCATTTGTTTTGGGTAATAATCTTGTGAACAAGACAGGATTGTTGGTGTCATTGAGCTGTTTGTATAATCCCTTATATGTTCTTAATGTTCATTCCTTCTTGCTCTGGACTTGATTGGCTTTTCTAAAAAATATAATGCCTTTCAGTCCATGATGGTTTTGGTCCCCCCACCCCCCCCCCCCCCCCCCCCCCCCCCCCCCCCCCCCCACCACACACACACACACATAGTCTAAGCCCTCTCCTGAATGTATCGAAGGTCCCGACCCAAATATAGGGAATTTTGGTCTGAGGCAATCCTGAGCTCCATTCTTGCTGCTGCCGGGAGATTTGTCTTCCTTGATTCAGCAACCAAGGAGCGGAAGCGAGGTGGGTATGCTAGAGCCTGCGTCCAGGTTGATCTGAGGAAGCCGTTGCGGCCAGGAGTTAGGGTGCGAGGTACGGGTCTCCCCTTCTGGCAACCCTTCGTCTTCGAACACTTAGAAGGGATTTGCACCTTGTGTGGTGCTCTGCACTCTTCTGTGGGGTGCCCCTCTGATACTGTGTCATCCCCGGCATCCCCTGTTCCTCTTTATGGGCCCTGGATGGCGGCGGTTAGGCGTCGGAGAGATCCACAACCGGTGCCAAGGGATTCTGTGTTTAAGTCGCAGAAGGCTTCTGTGTTTTCCTCTCCCAGCTCAGTTGACGGATGGCAGTTACCGAAGAAGACGGCTCGCAGGCAATCAAAGACGTTGGCCAGTTCCTTGAGGCCGGTGGTTTCTCCCTCTGTGAGGCCGGGTGGCTCGGGGAAGGCTACGGACGACAGCTCTCTTAGGAGTCCTGCTGGTGTCTTTGGGAGTTCTGTCTCAGGAGATGGGATTCATTCTGAGAAGGAGGCGTGCCAATTACTGTTTCCTGTGCCGGTTTTGGCCGAGAGCAGTGGGGAGCCTGTTGCAGCTCTGAAGACTAACTCAATTCCAATCTCAGTTAACCCATTTGGCCTCTTGGGTTCTGATAAAGCGGCAGGGAGGCCGAAATCTCGGAGGAAAGCTAATCCGGGGTCACTGAAGCGGGCCCGCCCTATGGAACCCATTACCTCTAGAGATGGCTCTAGAGCCCTCAAAGGGAAGGGAAAAACCCCTGATGTAGGCATTCAAGAGAAGCCACCCACTCTCTCCTTTGTTGCATCGCTGAAGGTGTCGAAGGAAGAGGGGCTTCCGGCTCCTCAGGGATCCTTGTCGGTCCAAGCTTCGGACATGCTGTCCTCAGCTATTTGCGATAAGGACTCCCAGTTGTGTTCCCCGGTGCATCGCTCTCACGACTCTGTTGTTTGTCTTCTAAAGAAGGCCATGCAGGGGGTTGGGGACGGTGTAGCTATGGTTAGTCAGAGTCAGTGCACCCTGGCAGATAACCCTATTGATAATGATTCCCTTGACACTGAGATGACAGGGGATCGGGAGGACTCCCCGATCCAAATGAAGATTATTATATGGAATGTTAGAGGAACATTGAAACCATCGTTTCGCTCCTCTTTTGGGAGGCTCATGCAGCTCCATAAATGTGATATTTGTATTTTGGTGGAGACTCGTTTATCAGGGCAGAGTCTGGCCTATGTTAGGAGATAGCTGTCTAGATCGTGGTCTTCCTATGCTATAGAATCTGATGGTTTATCTGGTGGCATCCTGGCCTTATGGCGTGCTACTGACATTAAAGTTGAGGGGTTTCATCACTGCGGTCAGCAAGTGGCTCTGGTTATCTCTGAAGGAACCTCGGCCCCCTGGCTTCTTTTCGGTATTTATGCGAGTACTGATTTTCGGACTCGTCGTGCTCTTTGGGATGAGCTGTTGTCTTTGCTTTCTAAAGGTGTTCCTTCTTTGGTGGCGGGGGATTTCAACTGTATCACGGGAGCGAATGAAAAGAGAGGCGGAAGGCAGTTTGTGGAGTCTTCAGGAATATCTGAATTCCGATCCTTCATTGATTCTGCTAATCTATTGGACTTGGGGTTCCAGGGTACTCAATTCACCTGGTGTAACAACTATCATGGTTCTGCCCGTGTCTGGGAGAGATTGGATAGGGCTCTGGCTACTGATAAATGGCTTCAGCTCTTTCCCTCCGCTTTTGTTTCTCATTTGTCCAGGATTGCATCTGATCATTGCCCTATTCTTATTTCTACTAATAGGGATGATCAGTGTAGGGGCCAGTTTAAATTTGAAAAGTTCTGGACTTCTTATTCGGGTGCCCAGTCCCTTATCTCCCAAGTTTGGCATATTCCTGTTAGAGGTAATGCCACTTATCGCCTATCCCGGCGTCTGGAAATTGTTCGGCATAGACTTCTGAGATGGAATCGGGAGGAGGTCGGTGATATCTTTAGACAAGTTGAGGAGGTGGAGAATGTTATCGCATCTCTTCAAGACAAGGAAGATCGTCTTGGTTATCTCCAGGATTCTGATCTGTCCACTCTTCGCTCCAGTCTTGGCCTCTACCATTCCCTTCTTCGTCAGCAGGAGATCTATTGGAGACAACGATCTCGGATTCAGTGGATCAAGGAAGGTGATCAAAATACTAGATTTTTCTATCAGATTACCTTAAAGCGCCGGGCGGCAAATCGGATACGTCGGCTCATTGATGACTCAGGGAACATCCAGGAGTCTACTCAGGGTATTACTGACCAGCTATTCCATTTCTTTCGCTCTCGGTGGAATGAGCTCTCAGGCGATGGTTCCTCTGTTCATCCTGTGCCTTCCTCCCTTAAGGTGACGGCGGTGGAGAATGATGCTCTTACCAGCCCGATTACTTCTGAGGAGATTCGGTTGGCCCTTTGGACCCTCGGCCAGGATAAGGCCCCAGGTCCGGATGGGTTTCATCCTTTCTTCTTTCGCCATTATTGGCCTATTGTGCGACAGGATGTTGAGCAGGCCATTCAGCTGGTCTTTAGATCCCGATCCATCCCTGCTGAGTGGAACAAGACTCTTGTTACTCTGGTTCTGAAACGTCATGATGCTTCTATGTTGCACCATTTCCGGCCTATCAGCCTTTGCACGACTTTATATAAGGTGTGTGCTCGGCTTTTGGTTTCTCGGCTTAGGATGGTGATCCCCCGCCTTATCTCTCTTGAGCAGGGCGCTTTCCTTGCTGGTCGGTGTATCTCGGATAATGTTCTGTTAGCTCAAGAGGTTATGCATGATCTTCACAGAGCCCCTGCTCGCCAGTGTTTGATGGTTGTGAAGCTGGATATGGAGAGAGCTTATGATAGAGTGTGTTGGGATTTTCTTTACCGTTCTCTTCACGAGTTTGGGTTTGCTGAGTTATTTATTGCATGGATTAAGGCTTGTGTTCATCGGCCGTCCTTCTCTCTTATTGTTAATGGTGGTCAGATGACCTATTTCCACTCTGCTGTGGGTCTTAGGCAGGGATGTCCCCTCTCCCCTTTTTTATTTATTCTGTCTGCTGATGCTCTGTCTAGAGCTCTTCACCAGGCCCAGCAGGTTTCTTGTCTTGACCCTTATAGAGCCGGGTCCCAAGGGCCTTCATTATCTCATCTGTTGTTTGCTGATGACTGCATCCTGATGAGCAGGGCCACTTCCAGAAATGCTTCTGCTTTTGCTTCAGTAATCCAGTCTTATTGTCGTGCTTCTGGACAGAAAATTAATACTGCTAAATCCATGATTTCTTTTAGTCCGAAGACTAGAGCTGCCACCCGCGAGTCTATCATGCACATTTTTGGTATTAATGCCCGGGCAGATAACCTCTCTTATCTGGGGGTCCCTATTACGGGTACGAGGCCTCGCTGCTCTGATTTCATCGAGTTGGAGCGCCATGTTCATGATAGATTGGATGGATGGCAGGTCTCTGGTTTATCCATGATGGCCAGGCTAACCCTAATCCGATCTGTTCTCACTGCTCTTCCTCTCTACATCCTCCCCAATGCTGCCATTCCGATTACCTGTTTAAAAAGGATGGAGAGATGGTTCAGAGATTTTCTCTGGGGTTCTAGGCAGGACGGCCATAGGATTCACTTACTGTCCTGGGACTCTGTGTGCATGCCTATTTCGGAGGGGGGTCTTGGGATTCAATCCCTCATTGTCAGAAGAGCGGTGTTGATTACTAGGCACGCATTGCGATTCTTGTTGGATCCAGGATGCCTGTGGAGTTCGTTCATGCGTGCGAAATATGGTGATTGGTCTGTCCAGAGTCATCCTCAGTCTATTCGCATGTACTCTTTCTTCTGGAAAGAGGTTTGTCATTATGCTCTAGCCGTTATTAGCCATTTATCGTGGATGATTGGAGATGGCAACTCTGTTGATGCCCTTACTGACACTTGGCTAGCTGAGCTCCCTCTGATCCGCTGGCCCACCTTTGTTAGTTCAGACCTTCCTATTGGTCTGAGGGTCTCGGACCTTATCAATCAGGATAACAAGGCTTGGAACGGTTCCCTAGTGGTCTCTTTATTTGGTGAGGAGCTCGTTCAGCATATCTTCTCTATCCCCCTTCTTCCGGACCACACTGAGGATATTAGATTATGGAGGAGGACATGCTTGTCCCGAGCGCCGATTAGAGACCTCATGCAGGATTTGAGATCTCAGACGGGACATACTATGGATGGATCTTGGATTTGGCGGCTTCCCATCCACCCTAGAGTTCGCCTATTTATTTGGAAGATGGCTTGGGGCTGTCTTCCTACGTGTTCTTTGCTCTCTAGGAGGGGTATGGTGATCTCTCCTACCTGCCCGTTATGTGGGACTGAGGATGAGACTACCAGTCATGCCATATTTACTTGTGGTAGAGCGAGATTAGTCTGGCAGCTTGCGGGGTTTCACCGAGGGGGTGAGAGTACAGTTCAATGTTGTACCTCTTTTCTATCGATGATTTGTTGGGATATGCGGAGGGACCACGGTCATTTCAGCTCTTTGGCAGCTTATATTGCTTATCAGCTATGGCTGTCCCGGAATCGTCACATTTTTTCTGATGTCTCTTATTCTCCTCAGCGGATTGTCAGGACTGCTCAGCTCCTTTCTGATGAGTATAATATCCACCAGTCTGCCCTTGACTCTGACAGCACTAGCATATGGGGTTCCCCTGCTGCTTCTGCAGCGCATCGGCATACGGTTTTTATTTATTGGGAACCCCCTCCACTAGGGTTTGTCAAAGTCAATTTTGATGGCCGTGTTCGTGGTCGCCTGGCGGGTTCGGCTTTTATGATCCGCAGGTCTGACGGTGATATGATGGCGGCTGGTGGGATGGGCCTCCTTGACCTCTCTGTTCCGGCTGCCGAACTGCATGCTGCGTGGGTGGGTATATCCCATGCCATTCGCAGTTTAGGTTATCGTAGACTTATAATTGAGGGTGATTCTATCACTGTTGTGCGCTGGCTTCGTCAGGATCTGGGCGGCCCTCTTTTAACCAACCCTCTGATAGGTGACATTTGATCGATGTTTCAGTAGGCTGACATGGTTCAGATTCGGCACATTTTCTGGGAAGCTAATTCTGCGGCGGACTGAATGGCTGCCCAGGTTGCACATCATTCTGGACCATGGGTTTGGAGACATGGTGATCCATATCCGCCTATGTTTTTCTAGATTTTGTATTATGATAAATTGGGCTTGACTCAACCTAGGAAAGTTTGATTGCCCGCTTGTAACAAAAAAAAAAGGAGCAAAAGATAGGCATGAGCCGTCTGCCCATTTAATTTAATTATACAAGACCTGCAACAAATTCGTCTATATAACCATTGGATGAGAATTGAAGAGGACTTCATACACGTGTGACGAACCATATAAAAGAAAACAGCTAGAATTGATGAGCACATGTACTAGAAGAATTCGAGCAAAGAGGCTGCCGCAATTAACAATTGCCTTAAGTTCGTCTGTTAATTAGAATTGAAATGAAAACAATTCAAGACCGTAGGTAGGCAACTTAAGGCAATTGTTAATTGCGGCAGCCTCTTTCCTCGAATTCTTCTTGTACATGTGCTAGTTCTTCTGCTAATCAATTCTAGCTGTTTTCATTTATATGATTCGTCACACGTGTAGGAAGCGTCCTCTTCAATTCTCAGCCAATGATTATATAGACGAATTTGCTGCCGGTCTTGTATAATTAAATGGGCAGACGAGTTAGAGGCTGCTTGGGTTGGTATCACCTATGCTGTTCGCATTTTATGCTCTCATCGGATGGTTATTGAGAAAGATTCTCTCACGGTCATCTACTGAATTAGACAGGATGTTAATCTATGCTCTTCCTATAATCCTCTTATCAGTGATATATGAGCTTCTTCAGTCTACTTATGCTCTTTTGATCCGCCATGTATATAAGGAAGCCAACGCTGTAGCGGATTGGGTTGCTTCGACTGTGGCTTGCTATTCTGGTAAGTGAAAATGGCATCCTGATGACCTCTGTCCGATTTTAAAGCAAATTATGTATTCTAATACTTCATGTTTGACTCATCGTGGCTGCCTAAAATAAATAAATAAATAAATAAAAACAGGTGGCACGGCTCATGCCTATCTTTTGCTCTTTCTTTAAAAACAGTATTCCCTAAATTTTTAAGAGAGAGTTTAGACCAAGTGGTATGCATAACAAATCTCTCTATCTCTGTTGCCGCTGAAATCTGTCCTCCGGCTCGGACGCGATCGGGCTGCAGCGCGGGCTCCCTTCGGGGCGGACCTGCAAGATAGTCCTCACGCGTGAGGCGTTGGGGGTGGCCCTCTGCGAAAGACCCTCCGACGCCCAAGTCAGTGGAGACCAGCAATCAACAAATATAGGGAGAAGGATCCCCCGGGAAGAGTTCCTCCGAGCTCTCGTGGGAGCTTTCATGGCGGAGTATGAGAACTGTAAATGAAAAATGGGCGTAGAATAGCCGTACATGAGAGGCTTGAGGGTGGTAGTATTTATAGGTGGTCACCTGACTTCTTGGACGTACTCTGGATGAGGTCTGAAAGTTGTTGGGATTCGAAATGGATTCGAATCAGATTGTTACAGGGCCAGTAGGATCCGTATCTGGTTAGTTAGAGGATCGACGGTTGGGAGGCGGGGAGAGCTGGCCGATGGCTCAAGACTCAATGGCTGCATGGTCCCTAGGCCACTATTGTAGGTCCTAGGCCACGTCTTGGCATGATTCCTTGTTTGGAATCTTATTCTGTTACCGTGAATTTGAACTCTCCCGCGCCAGATTCTGCAGAGGTCTGAAGTAGCTCGGATCGAATGGCCGAGGAATGGTCTGGCCTTGATGGCAGTAGCATAAGAATAGCTCGGGTTGTCGAGGCATAAGGTTGGCCGAACCTGCCGAAGTACAATGTGGTTGGCCGAGTCGGACTTCTGTGAAGCATGGAGTCAAAGAACTCTTTGTCTCGGCTTTATGACGCCATCCTTCCTTACACAAAAAGTGCAAGGGGGCAACATTGCAGCCATAAATGCATTAATGATGGAAGGAGATAATGCATTAAATGCCTTAAAGCAGGTAAATGCACATGGTCTTTATGAGGCCATAATTGCGTTGGTGCGAAGGTCATAGCGCGGTTGCGGAAACCGAGCTAGAGTGCCCCGATGCATGTTTGCCGAAGTATATTTGCCGAAGTATATTTGTCGAACTATATTTACCGAGGCATGTTGGCCGAATTATACTTGCCGAGGCACCGAACTATACTTTCTCTTCTCTTTTTATTCCATTAAATGCTGGCCAAGTCATTATGACCGTTTTTGCACCATTGAATGCTCCGGCTTATTGATTTGACATATATTAATGAGGGGGCCATTGGGAGAACCCACGCACATGGCGTGACCCTTTTTTCTCTCTTGTTCTCTTTCTTCATAATGAAGAGACTCTTGTCGCTAGAATATCGTGCCAGCAGGGCATTTGGACTGGGCGTGACTCCATCGCTGATGTGAGCGGTCAACAATGCAATGACGATTGTACCCCTCATCACATGCCCCCCACTCCCTAGTCCGAAGTGTAATTTTGGATATAGGGAGTAGAATTCTGGAGCAATCTTATTCAGGGGACGTGTCATTCGATCCTCTGTAGAGGAAGTATTTATCTCTGTGTAGGTTAGAGAAAGGCCTGGGCGGCCCTCTTGCTAAAGTAAAATAAGGTGCTTTAGTTGCACTAGAGTGTCCGAGAAATTATCCGGCTAGGACGAAGCTTTAGTGCTGTATCACTCGGATTGGCCGAGGCTGCAGAAATATATCACTCAGTCTTTGGCCGAGGCTTTTGATAATAAGAGATGCACTTCGGCTCTAGCCGGGGCTTTTTATGACCTGCTTCTCATTGTGACTTTCAAGGAGAGTTATAAAAATTTTGCAGGCCTTTTAAAAACTAAACTTAATTCAATGAATAAAAATGGGTCTAGAAAGAGCGTACTTTTATGGATGAATAAATTACTCGATTGTTGCCGAGCCTTTAGAAATATATCACTTGGTCTTTGGCCGATGCTCTGGAGACTTATTACTCGGTTGTTGCCGAGCCTTTAGAAATATATTACTCGGTTGTTACCGAGCCTTCCCAAGATGCTACTCGGTTGTAACCGAGGCTTCAAATATTAATTGCTACTCGGTTGTGACCGAGGCTTCAAATAATAAATTACTCGGTGTTGCCGAGCCTTCCAAGGTGCTACTCGGTTGTAACCGAGGCTTCAAATAAAATACTCGGTGTTGCTGAGCCTTCCAAGATGCTACTCGGTTGTAACCGAGGCTTCCAAATAATAAATTACTCGGTGTAGCCGAGCCTTCCAAGATGCTACTCGGTTGTAACCGAGGCTTCCAAATAAATTACTCGGTGTTGCCGAGCCTTCAAAAATGCTACTCGGTTGTAACCGAGGCTTCCAATATTAATTGCTACTCGGTTGTGACCGAGGCTTCAAATAATAATAAATTACTCGGTGTTGCCGAGCCTTCCAAGGTGCTACTCGGTTGTGATCGAGGCTTCAAATAATAAAATACTCGGTGTTGCCGAGCCTTCCAAGATGCTACTCGGTTGTAACCGAGGCTTCCAAATAATAAATTACTCGGTGTTGCCGAGCTCTTCCAAGGTGCTACTCGGTTGTAACCGAGGCTTCAAATAATAAAATACTCGGCGTTGCCGAGTCTTCCAAGATTATATTTTACTTGGCGCTGCCAAGGTTCGGAGACCGTTACTCGGTTGTAGCCGAGCCTTCAAGATTATATTTTACTTGGCACTGCCAAGGTTCGGAGATTTATTGCTCGGCCCAGTCGCGGATTTATACGACCTACTTATTGCAGCTTTCAAAGAGAGTTATAAGAATTTCGCATGCCTTTAAAAACAGAATTTAATTCAATGAATAAAAATGGGTATAGAAAGAGCATACTTTTATGGATGAATTTATTACTCGGTTGTTGCCGAGCCTTCAGAAATATATCACTCGGTCTTTGGCCGATGCTCTGGGAATTTATTACTCGGTTGTTGCCGAGCCGTTAGAAATATATTACTCGTTATTGCCGAGCCTTCCCAAGATGCTACTCGGTTGTAACCTAGGCTTCAAATATTAATTGCTACTCGGTTGTGACCGAGGCTTCAAATAATAAATTACTCGGTGTTGCCGAGCCTTCCAAGGTGCTACTCGGTTGTAACCGAGGCTTCAAATAAAATACTCGGTGTTGCCGAGCCTTCCAAGATGCTACTCGGTTGTAACCGAGGCTTCCAAATAATAAATTACTCGGTGTTGCCGAGCCTTCCAAGATGCTACTCGATTGTAACCGAGGCTTCCAAATAAATTACTCGGTGTTGCCGAGCCTTCAAAAATGCTACTCGGTTGTAACCGAGGCTTCCAATATTAATTGCTACTCGGTTGTGACCGAGGCTTCAAATAATAATAAATTACTCGGTGTTGCCGAGCCTTCCAAGGTGCTACTCGGTTGTGACCGAGGCTTCAAATAATAAAATACTCGGTGTTACCGAGCCTTCCAAGATGCTACTCGGTTGTAACCGAGGCTTCCAAATAATAAATTACTCGGTGTTGCCGGGCCTTTCAAGATGCTACTCGGTTGTAATCGAGGCTTCAAATAATAAATTATTCGGTGTTGCCGAGCCTTCCAAGATGCTACTCGGTTGTAACCGAGGCTTCAAATAATAAAATGCTCGGTGTTGCCGAGCCTTCCAAGATGCTACTCGGTTGTAACCGAAGCTTCCAAATAATAAATTACTCGGTGTTGCCGAGCCTTCCAAGGTGCTACTCGGTTGTAACCGAGGCTTCAAATAATAAAATACTCGGCGTTGCCGAGCCTTCCAAGATTATATTTTACTTGGCGCTGCCAAGGTTCGGAGACCGTTACTCGGTTGTAGCCGAGCGTTCAAGATTATATTTTACTTGACGCTGCCAAGGTTCGGAGATTTATTGCTCGGCCCAGCCGAGGATTTATACGACCTGCTTCTTATTGCAGCTTTCAAAGAGAGTTATAAGAATTTCGCATGCCTTTAAAAATAGAATTTAATTCAATGAATAAAAATGGGTATAGAAAGAGCATACTTTTATGGATGAATTTATTACTCGGTTGTTGCCGAGCCTTCAGAAATATATCACTCGGTCTTTGGCCGATGCTTTGGGAATTTATTACTCGGTTGTTGCCGAGCCGTTAGAAATATATTACTCGTTGTCGCCGAGCCTTCCCAAGATGCTACTCGGTTGTAACCGAGGCTTCAAATATTAATTGCTACTCGGTTGTGACCGAGGCTTCAAATAATAAATTACTCGGTGTTGCCGAGCCTTCCAAGGTGCTACTCGGTTGTAACCGAGGCTTCAAATAAAATACTCGGTGTTGCCGAGCCTTCCAAGATGCTACTCGGTTGTAACCGAGGCTTCCAAATAATAAATTACTCGGTGTTGCCGAGCCTTCCAAGATGCTACTCGGTTGTAACCGAGGCTTCCAAATAAATTACTCGGTGTTGCCGAGCCTTCAAAAATGCTACTCGGTTGTAACCGAGGCTTCCAATATTAATTGCTACTCGGTTGTGACCGAGGCTTCAAATAATAATAAGCTACTCGGTTGTGACCGAGGCTTCAAATAATAAAATACTCGATGTTACCGAGCCTTCCAAGATGCTACTCGGTTGTAACCAAGGCTTCCAAATAATAAATTACTCGGTGTTGCCGGGCCTTCCAAGATGCTACTCGGTTGTAACCGAGGATTCAAATAATAAATTACTCGGTGTTGCCGAGCCTTCCAAGATGCTACTCGGTTGTAACCGAGGCTTCAAATAATAAAATACTCGGTGTTGCCGAGCCTTCCAAGATGCTACTCGGTTGTAACCGAGGCTTCCAAATAATAAATTACTCGGTGTTGCCGAGCCTTCCAAGATGCTACTCGGTTGTAACCGAGGCTTCAAATAATAAAATACTCGGTGTTGCCGAGCCTTCCAAGATGCTACTCGGTTGTAACCGAGGCTTCCAAATAAATTACTCGGTGTTGCCGAGCCTTCAAAAATGCTACTCGGTTGTAACCGAGGCTTCCAATATTAATTGCTACTCGGTTGTAACCGAGGCTTCCAAATAAATTACTCGGTGTTGCCGAGCCTTCAAAAATGCTACTCGGTTGTAACCGAGGCTTCCAATATTAATTGCTACTCGGTTGTGACCGAGGCTTCAAATAATAAATTACTCAGTATTGCCGAGCCTTCAAGATTATATTTTACTTGGCGCTGCCAAGGTTCGAGACCGTTACTCGGTTGTAGCCGAGCCTTCAAGATTATATTTTACATGGCGCTGCCAAGGTTCGGAGACCGTTACTCGGTTATAGCCGAGCCTTCAAGATTATATTTTACTTGGCGCTACCAAGGTTCGGAGACCGTTACTCGGTTGTAGCCGAGCCTTCAAGATTATATTTTACTTGGTACTGCCAAGGTTCAGAGACCGTTACTCGGTTGTAGCCGAGCCTTCAAGATTATATTTTACTTGGTGCTGCCAAGGTTCGGAGACCGTTACTCGGTTGTAGCCGAGCCTTCAAGATTATATTTTACTTGGCGCTGCCAAGGTTCGGAGAATTTGTTGCTCAGCCCAGCCGAGGTTCGGAGAATTTGTTGCTCAGCCCAGCCGAGGTTCGAAGATTTTTACTTGGCCCTGCCAAGGTTCGAAGAATTTTGTTGCTCGGCCCAGCCAAGGTTCGGAGATTTTTACTTGGCCCTGCCAAGGTTCGGAGAATTTGTTGCTCGGCCCAGCCGAGGTTTGGAGATTTTTACTTGGCCCTGCCAAGGTTCGGAGAATTTTGTTGCTCGGCCCAGCCGAGGTTCGGAGTTTTTTACTTGGCCCTGCCAAGGTTCGGAGAATTTGTTGCTCGGCCCAGCCGAGGTTCGGAGATTTCCTGTGCAAATAGGCAACTCGGTAGTGCCGAGGATTGGTGAGCAGCACCTGTTTCTTTTCGCAATCTTTGGCAACATAATGTGTGATGATTCACGTTGCAAATTACGAAAATACATGCCGACAGGAAGGTATAATAAGGCATATCAAAATGGACTTATAGAGGACATACCCTATTGATAATACTTACGGAGATTATCCGAGTTCCACGTCCGGGGGACAAACTTTCCGTTTAGATCTTGCAGCTTGTAGGTTCCCGGTCCAATGATCTCCGCCACTTGGTAGGGGCCTTTTTCCTTGCTCCAGCGGTTTGGAGACAGATGCTTTCCGAAGAACAAGGTCGCCGGGCGAGAAAGATCTCCCTTTGACTCTGGAGGCATGATAGCATCCGCGGATAGGGGGGTCCTATCTCCACGGGGATGACAGCTTCTACGCCGAAGGCCATCCGGAATGGGGTCTCGCCTGTGGGAACTCTCTGTGTGGTGCGGTAGATCCACTGGCCAAGGTTGAAGCTGGACGTTGGACTTCTGTGAAGCTTGGAGTCAAGAACTCCTTGTCTTGGCTTTATGACGCCATCCTTCCTCACGTAAAAGGTGCCGGAGAGATGGATCGGGCCCGCCGAGATCTGGGGAGATCCTTGTCGCAGCCCCCTTGCGGGACTAGTCTGACCTCCTTAAGTTGATATGGGGGGTCCGCAACTCCATGCGGACCAGGAGAAGTGACTGGAGAAAGAGGAGTTGCGGCCTCTTCGAGGAGGCATGGAGCAGGGGCAGCTATAACTGGATGGGGAGCTGTAAGGCGCTCCTGAACCAGACAGGTCAGGGCTTGGACCTGCTGGATCAGGGTGGCGAACTGGTCCTGGGTCACTGGGACAGATGGTGGCGACGAAGTCTCAGCTGGTGGCGGTGGCAGTGCCATGATACTCATCGGATCGGGTCTCTGGGAGGTGACCCGGTCCTGGGCTTCAGAAGTTTCCCTTCTCCGATTAGCCATTGGAGAGGTTCTCTTCCAGATCGAGATCCTTGTCTCCTTTTTTCAAGTTTAACGGGACTTGAGACCCTTCCTCTAGCGCCAATCTGTTGCCGCTGAAATCTGTCCTCCGGCTCGGGCGCGATCGGGCTGCAGCGCGGGCTCCCTCCGGGGTGAACCTGCAAGATAGTCCTCACGCGAGAGGCGTTGGGGGTGGCCCTCTGTGGAAGACCCTCCGATGCCCAAGTCAGTGGAGACCAGCAATCAACAAATATGGGGAGAAGGATCCCCCGGGAAGAGTTCCTCCGAGCTCTCGTGGGAGCTTTCATGGCGGAGTGTGAGAACTGTAAATGAAAAATGGGCGTAGAATAGCCGTACCTGAGAGGCTTAAGGGTGGTAGTATTTATAGGCGGTCACCTGACTTCTTGGACGTGCTCTGGATGAGGTCTGAAAGTTGTTGGGATTCAAAATGGATTCGAATCAGGTTGTTACAGGGCCGGTAGGATCCGTATCTGGTTAGTTAGAGTATCGACGGCTGGGAGGCGGGGAGAGCTGGCCGATGGCTCGAGACTCAATGGCTGCGTGGTCCCTAGGCCACTATTGTAGGTCCTAGGCCACGTCTTGGCATGATTCCTTGTTTGGAATCTTATTTTATTACCGTGAATTTGAACTCTCCCGCGCCAGATTCCGCAGAGGTCTGAAGTAGCTCGGATCGAATGGCCGAGGAATGGTCTGGCCTTGATGGCAGTAGCATAAGAATAGCTCGGGTTGCCGAGGCATAAGGTTGGCCGAACCTGCCGAAGTACAATGTGGTTGGCCGAGTCGGACTTCTGTGAAGCATGGAGTCAAAGAACTCTTTGTCTCGGCTTTATGACGCCATTCTTCCTTACACAAAAAGTGCCAAGGGGGCAACATTGCAGCCATAAATGCCTTAATGATTGAAGAAGATAAGGCATTAAATGCCTTAAAGCAGGTAAATGCACATGGTCTTTATGAGGCCATAATTGCGTTGGTGCGAAGGTCATAGTGCGGTTGCGGAAACCGAGCTAGAGTGCCGAGGCATGTTGGCCGAAGCATATTTACCGATGCATGTTTGCCGAAGTATATTTGCCGAACTATATTTGCCGAACTATATTTACCGAGGCATGTTGGCCAAACTATACTTGCCGAACTATATTTGCCGAGACATGTTGGCCGAACTATACTTTCTCTTTTCTTTTTATTCCATTAAATACTGACCAAGTCATTATGACCGTTTCTGCACCATTGAATGCTCCGACTTATTGATTTGACAGATATTAATGAGGGGGCCGTTGGAAGAACCCACGCACATGGCGTGACCCTTTTTTTTCTTCTTGTTCTCTTTTTTCATAATGAAGAGACTCTTGTCGCTAGAATATCGTGTCAGCAGAGCATTTGGACTAGGTGCGATTTCATCACCGATGTAAACGATCAACAATGCAATGATGATTTTACTCCTCATCAATCTCTATATTTTTTTAACAAGAAATTACCATTTTTTTGAGAAACTGCAGCCTTCGTCAGCCATTTTGACTAATGCTCGCAAGCTGGCCTTCTGGTACCTCTTGAACTTCAACATTTCGTGTCCCCACTCAAGCAGCAATGCTTCCATCATATGTATGTAATCCCATAAATAGGCCTTTTACCTGCATGCTCTCATCTTAACCGCAGGTGCTGCTGCACAGCCCAGCCTTGTTACCCTTGTAGCGGCCGTTAAAATAAAATTTTCTCACGAGCTCTCGATCGGGACGACGAGAGCGTTCGCGCAACGGGGGCAAACGACGTTTTCTCAACAGGGGAATCTTGCAGGTGGGCCCTTCACTTGTTCATCCGAGGTGTCCCTTCGCTGTGACTCGACTTTTTTTTTTTTTTCTTTTCTTTTAACCATGTGGTAAGAAGGGGTGCAATTTGGGCTCATGAAACTTGGGTTTCTTTCAATCCTAATCTTAACTCTATTTGTAAAATGTCAACCCTAATTCTAACCCAATTTGTAAAATCTTAATCTTAACCCTATTTTTAAAAATCGGATTTAGGTTAAGTTTCGGATTGAAATTCGGATTGATGAGAAAAAAAAAAAATCAAAGTAAATAAACACCTAATTATGGATCCCAAAGACGGAAAAATAAAATCCCTTGCCGAACGCATAAGCTGGATTTGAGGCTTTAACATTGTATTAAAAAAAAAAGTTTTACCTAAAACAAAGAAAAGGAGGTGCCGTAAACAAAGAAGAGAAGACAAGAAGTGAAACGAAATGTTTGTGGTCCGCTTTTATATTTGTCCTTTTTTTTTTTGCTAGCGATCGACGGCCTTGCCCTTCTCGCCCTTAAGTTGGCCATCTCGTTCGATCCGATTGGTGCCTTCAACGCCTTCAAAATCTGATGCCGATAAGCTATCTCCATTCGGGTAATCTTCGGGTTCGGGTTATCTCGGGTTTGGGTTGCGATCAACCCTAACCCGAATCAATTACAAATTGGACCGGATTAAACTCGGGTCTTTTGGGTTCAGGTTGGACAAACATGAGTTTAAACACTATTGTAAATCAGATTCGATGGATCAAGTTCGGATTGAATCTGACCCAAGTTGCACCTCCAATGGTAAGGTCCTTCGCCCTAATTTAAACATTCTTCATGCTTCGAGGCCCACTTCAGTACCAAAAAATTGCCCTCATGCGACTCCTCTTAACAAAATTGGTGGACAGACCAGAGCAATTCCCCACCATCGACCCGTCAATTGCCCCAGTAGCCCGATACCAGGCGGGAATCGCTTATTGGAATTGTTGCGTTCGGTAAAAGATTACTCAATCGGAATCGCCATCTGGACTATAAATAGCGAACCGGGTGACGGGGTTAGCTACTTCGACGTTCTCGCGACGTGGCGAAGGGCGGAGAGACAATGTCGTGGCAAACGTACGTCGACGATCATCTGATGTGCGAGATCGACGGCCAGCGTCTCACGGCGGCCGCCATTGTTGGCCACGACGGCAGCGTCTGGGCCCAGAGCGAGACCTTTCCTCAGGTATCCAGTTAGGGTTTGACCGATGGATGGGAAACCCACCTAGATCCTGCTACTCTCTATCGACTTTTTTTTTCTTGTTAATCTTTGAACCTTACTTGATCTGAATCGTTTTCCATGGACTACACGGATGACTAGGAATCGGATTTTTGTTTTTGTTTTTTTTTTGTTTTATTCTAGATAGATCTGGCGATGATATCCGATGTATTTTGTTTTCCATCGGAGTTTCCTAAAGAAATCCTGGTTTTTATGCGGTTTCTTGCTTTTGCACAGCTCAATCTAGTTGTATTAGTTTTCAGTGACTTTTATTTTTATTTGTGGCCTGGAATGAGTCTACCTCACGTTTTCCTGTTTATACGCACACACCCCATAGCTGGAGATCTTGGATCCTGTCAAACTGTGGTTTTTTTTTTTTTAAAAAAAAAATAGTTCCTTTCTTTTTTTTTTTTCTTCGATCAAGAATCGTGCGCCATGATCCATTGAAATCGTCTCAAGCCACTGATGTTAAGTTTCTGGAATTGGGGGCCAAGCTCGAGGAAATGGTCATGTCAACTCGATAACATTTTCTATACCGCAGTTGCTTAAGCTTTTCGGGAACTGTCTCAGAGGAGCTGCAGTATGTTAGTTTAACAATCAATCACTAATTCAAGGGCTGGTTTAATGAAGTATATAAGATGTTAGATTTTGCAAAACTGATGTCTCCGGTGACAGGAGGTTAGTGGTGGAGACCGAGTCTTGGGTCGTCCCCTGCAAAGTTCTCTTTGCTTCGTGATAGCAAGGTGATCCAATTTGATGGTTTTTTTTCTTGAACAGCCTTTTCCCCTTAATCTAGTGATGGGGATGACATCAAAATGGTATATTGATTTGAGTAATGACATAGAATTCCAACATGAGAGGAGATCGAAGAAGTTCTCATCATGCTTATAGGTCCCCAAATTACATGAATGTGATAGGCAAATTTGCAAGAATCCACTAAATGATAACTATTTTATGCAACTAGAGGTGTTTATAAGCAATAATCTAGCTGATTTTGTGGCAGACAAAGTGATGTTTAGTTAAAATACAGTGCTTTGCTTGGACATTTACCATGACATTAAGATGTAAAAAAAAAAAAAAAACTAATGCGATGATAATGTTGGCTCTTCTGCATAACTGTAGCAATAATGGCTTAGTGCTTATGCAAAGAGGTAGAGGCCAAGGCATGCCAGAAAGATTCCACTGGGACCATAAGGTCCACACCCATAATGCTCTTGTCTGGTCAATTACAAAAAGAACTTAGAGATTGAATGGCTGGACCCACCAACTGTAATGTTCATGTACACACCCACATATTTTTGAAAATACAGGAAATTTTGCTTTGAAAACCGTTTTTGAAAAAATATAATTTTGTAAAGAAATAATTTCAAAACAAAATATGTAAAATAGAGAAGAGTGATAGCAGTGCTTGAATATGAGGCATGATAGGCTATGGTCTGCCCCTTCTGAGTTGTTTGTTCACAGTTACAACTTCAGCTTACAGAACGATTTAGCTAGAGATATTTTAGAGTTTGAAAAAAAAAAAAAAACCAGCAAAGTAGTCAAAAAATCATATTACCAAAATTAGGAGTAGAATAATAAAAATAAAAATGTAAACTTTCTAAAATACTTATGGATTTATTTATTTAAGGATAGACATGAGGAGAGGCAAGAATAATAAATAATAGCAGAAGACACCACCACTAGTTAGAATATACAGAACTATTATGTTGGAACACAGATTTATTAAATCAGTCATGAATAACTCATGAGTATATCGTAAAGTCCATATATAATTTGTGAGTAATTGAATATTTTTAGATTGATTTATTTACAAAGAGAAAAATGAAGAATCACTCAACCAAGTGAAATATTGAGAATAATTGAAGAATTTTTCAATAGTTTGGAGAACATATTCAATATATGGTTAATTAAACCCCTAGGGTACAAATGATCCCTACAATGGTCTAGGAAGCCTCCCAAGGGCAGGAGCATTTGATGTGGTGGTAAATGGCTTTGACTCCTTTAATATACCCAAAAGAAAATAATGAAAATGTCTCAAAAGGATAAAAGGAAAGAAAAACTGATAGCAAGAAAAAGAAGGGAGAGAGAGAGGAGAAAATAGGATAATTCTATCACAGGTTTAATGCGACAATGCTTGGACCAGAGTTGGAGTGGGCTTGAGCTGGCTCGCAGCCCATCGGGCCTAACCAAATTCAACTTGGCCACTCAATTAATTTAGGTCAAGTCTAGGCTTAAAAGTTAGAGCCCAAAAACAATTTAAGCCAGGCTTGGGTTGTTAATGGGCTCGGTCTAGAGTCTGTTCAAACTGAAACCCCAAGAAGGTCCACAGTAATTAGATCTGATTCCAATCTCAAAACTTTAAAATGTGGTGGGTTTTTTAAATTTTTACTAGATTTCATATGAATTGTATAAGAATAACTCTGTCACAAAAAATTTCTTCTATTTGGAAATCAACTAATTTGAAATCTTTATTTTGTTCTTGAGTAATTAGGTACAATAAGTATTATTTGTTTTTATGCAAGCATTTAAAAATTAAAAATTAACTCCAATTTAATTTTTTTACCCAAATAGGTTGTTGTAGGTTGGCTCGATTGGGTTTTAGGCCTGGGCTTGAGTTGGACCTAAATTCTAAAAAAAATTGGATTTAAGCTTGAACTGAAGCTAAAAAGAAGTTTCAAATTGGGCTTGAGCTAGGGTGTGGCCTTACCTAGCCCAACCCACTTTTGGCCCTACTTGGGACAAGGAAAAATAATTGGTTCATATTAGGGTATGGCCCGACTTGGCCCAGCCAACTTCGAGTCTTGCTTAGGACATAGAAAAAATAACTTTTGTAGGGAACCTTGGATCTATGGCCTTTATATAAAGGGTTGATCTAGTAACCTCCAAAGCACTAATAGTAGACTCCTATGGTCAGGCTTATAAATCTTCTAATTTGGGCTGTGGGCAGTTATCATCATTAGCCATTGTGGATAGCTAATGACTAACCCATGCCAACTACCAAATATGTGGGCCTCGATAGCTAGTTGCTCATTAAAGTTGCAGCTGTGCTAGGAAGTGCATCAATCCAAATAAGAAAATTGGTTGAAAAAGATAGACGTGCATGTTTGGTGCATGGACAGCCGACCCAATCGTGTTTGCATCCATACCATATATGTGCACAGCATGTCCAAGCTGAGTTGGTTATTTGCATATAGTCTTTGGCCCAAAGTCCAGAAGCCCAATTGGGATCCAAAAGCCAAAAAAGTGAGCTTGGTGACTGGAGTGGGATGCTTGCAACAATGGAGAAGAGTATAAAGGGTGCCAGAGGTTTTACGAGAAAGGCTCTGTAATGCTCAAGTCAGTAGAGAGAGGGTGTAGGGATAGCTAAAGGCAGGCCTTGTAGCCTTGAGGATGTATAATGAAGGAAGAGAGAAAAGAGGTTTGATGGCTTACTTAACTTGGATTTTAGGACAAAGAGAGGGTTGTGTTGTTACTGAAGTCTTTCTTATATCCGAATGAACCCTTCAAATTGTGCACATGTGCTTTGCCATGATGGGCTTAATCTTTTGGATAGGACAGTACAGGTGGCCAACGGGCAACACTCCGTAGGCTAGAGAATGTGCTTGTCTCGTCTTATCAAGGGCATGCCTCTATCTGATTTGTCAACTACTTTTTTTTTATTTTCATGTTGTACTGTCTATCCTGCTACGGATGACCCTTGATAGGGTTGGAAATTGGGTTCAGTTTATCTTGTGGCTTGCACTTATTGTTGGAAATTAGGATATCTGAGTTTGTTTTACACACATCAAGTGTGGATCTACATTGATAATGTCCAACTTGTACACAATGAATCAAAATGATACTCTATTTTCTGTAGGATTCTGGCAAAATGATTGATATCTTCTTGCATTTTTTTTGAAGCTTGGGGCTACTAAGGGTAGCTCTGTATTTTTGTGTTATCTACATGAAACAAGGTCACAATTGTATTCTCTAGTTAACCAAAATCAGTTGTTTTGGTCCAATCATGCACAAACATATTATTTTCACCTAAATTGTTCATTGTAGGTTAAACCTGAAGAGATATCAAGCATTATGAATGATTTTGTGGAACCAGGATATCTTGCACCAACTGGTCTATACCTTGGCAAAACAAAGTACATGGTGATCCAAGGTGAACCAGGGGCTGTTATACGAGGCAAAAAGGTAACTGGATAATTCCTTCTCTGTTAATGCTGTTCCTGCATGAGACTACCTATTTGTAATTTCAACAAGTCAGGTTGTATTGTTTTAACGCATGAGACTATTTTTAACAGCTCAATGGTTTGCTGGCAATAGACTTAAAACGCATGTACAGGACACTCCAGAAGAACTTCTTACACCCATGACATATTCCTTCTCAAAATGCACCTACCATACATCTGCTATCTAGAACAATTTTGGAAGTTGGAGCTGTTGTCTCTCTGTAATGATTGTTGAAGTGGAGGGAGGGAGCTTTTCTTCTTCTTTTTTTATTGATTGTTATTTTTTTTTTAAATAAACCTTTGTCAGATTTCCTAAGACATGAATGATTCTACCTTACTGTCACATCAAATTTATGAAAGTAGAAAAAACCTTTAGTATTTTTCAATCATATGACTTGTCTCTTGGTCCCCCAAGTGGTGATTAATGATGCCGATTTAGATAATTCCATGACCATTAATTTGGCTTTCTGATTGCTCGCAGGGTTCTGGGGGTGTTACCATCAAGAAAACCAATATGGCTTTGATCATAGGCATTTATGATGAACCAATGACTCCTGGCCAGTGCAACATGATCATTGAGAGGCTTGGTGATTATCTTGTGGATCAAGGTTTTTAGGTTTGGTATGTGTCCTTGGAATTTTTGTACCCTTTTTGTGTTTGTGATATTCAACATGGACATCCATCTACATTGCGTTGCTAAGGTTTTGGTGAACAATTGGTTTTAGATCACGTGAATTCTTATTTGGGGAATCTGGTAGTCAGACTGTGTGTTCTTTGAAGGGTTTGGGACGTAAAAGCTAGCTGTGATATGATATCTAAGAACCTTTGAACCGGATATTCCCTTAATATATTTATAGATTGCCTTATAGCGTTTCTATATTTTATTGCTGTATGCAATGTCTAAGCCTTCCTGAATCCGTTAAAAATCCGATTGCTGTCCTGGTAATATAATCTTGATCAAACCATTCCATTATTTCGGTATAAAATGATGCTTTAGATTTGGTATTTTTTATACTCTGCTACATTTCCATTTTTTTATCTAGAGTAAAAGCTTCAAGTGGTTCCTATGCTCGAATCTTATCCAGGGAACTCACAAAATATTGATGAATTTTTATGCATATATTTTCTTGACCATGGAATGTCCCATGGTTGCCGTTCATTTTTTTCTCTCTTTTACGTGAATGCTAAACATCATCACATGCTAAGTTGCAGTAGTTAAAATCATCCAATTCTTATTGATCCAAATTTGGTCATCATGCAATATTCCTGTCTAACTCGCCCTTCAATGCCATCACCAACGGTAGAGGCTGATGGAGGAGTTGTGTTGGCGCCAGATCACCGTGCCCGGGCATCCGCGAGCGTCCGGTCGCCTTTTCCAGCGAGCTTCTCGCGCCTGCAAACAAGTCCCGGGGGCCGGAGATTCCGGTGGGGACCTTTCGATGCTCAAGTCAGTGCTCTGGGCAACGACCGTGAGCTTGAGGAAGCTCGAAAGAGAAAGAGAGAGACTCAGAGAGGAGCTCTCTCTGTGAGTGTTTAGGAGTGTTATGAGTGTGTTACCTGGTCGGGGTCTCTCTTACCCTTGTTATAGATGCTTGGAGTCCGTGGGCTTAGGGCGTGATCACTTATCAGAACATTAATTGATGGCAGCACAGTGGAGCTTACCTCCGTATGACGTGTCAAGCTGTAGGCTGTGTCCTATCAGAGTAGGTGGTCGCAGGGCATGGCCGATCGTTACGACGCTTGCCAAACATGTCCCCTACGTCACTTTTTTGGTTGTCCTATGATGGGTGATAAAGTTAGTCCTGTGGGTCCTAAGGTACTCCCGTTGGGGGAGAAGGATGATGTTGAGTTGAAGCCAACTGTCCCTCGTAGAGTGTTGAGTATGGAGTGCTTGCGTGGCCCTGCTCATGCCCTTGGATGAGCTTGCATGGCACTGTTCACGTACAAGGCTCTGTTCACTTGCATGGCACTGTTAACGGCGAGGAAGCTTGGCAGCGAGAGTTGAGGCCGAGAGGAGCAACGTGGCAGCCATAAATGCCTTTAATAAGGCAATAAATACCTTAGAGCAATTAGGTGTGCATGGTTTTATGAGGCCATAAACGCTACCATGGCCGAAGGGCCTTTTGAAAGCCAAAGGGGGGCTCGGTCAGTTTCCTTGCTTCATGATTCTCTAATAGCGTTGGATCAGCCACATCATATGCCCCCTCGCCCCTGAGACGAAGCGGGCACACCCCAGCAAGGCGAAAGGGGCGTCACCTCCCAAGTGGTTGATCCTCACCCGACTTTGGGGTCTTTAACCTTTGACATGAAGTTTGGATGTGGGTCCCCGTCAACATGCCATTGAGGCAAAGAGCCAATGATGCCGCAATGATGCTCCTGAGACAGAGGGAGACATTGCCGCGGAGGCAAAGATAAGCCGCTGAGGCTGTAATAAGGCCGTTGAGGC
The DNA here is from genome assembly GCA_900491605.1 of Calamus simplicifolius. Lineage (NCBI taxonomy): Eukaryota > Viridiplantae > Streptophyta > Magnoliopsida > Arecales > Arecaceae > Calamus > Calamus simplicifolius. The sequence continues at coordinate 141,663 of UESW01005107.1, forward strand.
TAAAACAAGATGACCGAAGCAGAAATAAAGCCACAGGGGCTAAAATAAAATTGCCTCTGTGTGTTTGGTATCGACGCTGGAGTCATTTTTTGGCTTTTGGTGCCGAGCTGGTCTCGGGCTTTAGTGTCGATAGTTCATCGCTCTGCCAGTGGTACCCGGGCTTATGGTGCCGGTGCTTGGGGCCGGCAAGTGGTACCCGAGCTTATGGTGCCGATGCTTGAGGCCGACCGAGGCCTTCCCTGCTGGACCCATGCTTAAGGTGCCAGCGCTTGGGGTCGACCGAGGTCTTCCCTGCTAGACCCGGGCTTAAGGTACTGGCGCTTGGGACCGACCGAGGTCTTCTCTGCTGGACCCATGCTTAAGGTGCCGGCGCTTGGGGTCGACCGAGGTCTTCCCTGCTGGACCCGGGCTTAAGGTGCCGGTGCTTGGGACCGACCGAGGTCTTCCCTGCTAGACCCGAGCTTGTGGTGCCGGCGCTTGAGGCCGACCGAGGTCTTCCCTGTTGGACCCGGGCTTATGGTGCCGGCGCTTGGGGTCGACCGAGGTCTTCCCTGCTGGACCCGGGCTTATGGTGCCAGCGCTTGGGGCCGACCGAGGCCTTCCCTGCTGGACCCGGGCTTATGGTGCCGGCGCTTGGGGCCGACCGAGGCCTTCCCTGCTGGACTCGGGCTTAAGGTGCCGGCGCTTGGGGTCGACCGAGGCCTTCCCTGCTGGACCCGGGCTTGTGGTGCCGGCGCTTGGGGTCAACCAAGGTCTTCCCTGCTGGAACCGGGCTTATGGTGCCGGCGCTTGGGGCCGACCGAGGTCTTCCCTGCTGGACCCGGGCTTATGGTGCCAGCGCTTGGGGTCGACCGAGGCCTTTTCTGCTGGACCCGGCTTATGGTGTCGGCGCTTGGGACCGACTGAGGCCTTCCCTGCTGGACCCGGGCTTAAGGTGTCGGCGCTTAGGGTCGACCGAGGTCTTTCCTGCTGGACCCAGGCTTAAGGTGCCGGCGCTTGGGACCGACCGAGGTCTTCCCTACTGGACCCGGGCTTGTGGTGCCGGCGCTTGGGGCCGACCGAGGTCTTTCCTGCTGGACCCGGGCTTATGGTGCCGACGCTTGGGGTCGACCGAGGTCTTCCCTGCTGGACCCGGGCTTATGGTGCCGACGCTTGGGGCCGACCGAGGCCTTCCCTGCTGGACCCAGGCTTATGGTACCGGCGCTTGGGGCCGACCGAGGCCTTCCCTGCTGGACCCAGGCTTATGGTACCGGCGCTTGGGGCCGACCGAGGCCTTCCCTGCTGGACCTGGGCTTGTGGTGCCGGCGCTTGGGGCCGACCGAGACTTTCCCTACTGGACCCAAGCTTATGGTGCCGACGCTTGGGGTCGACCGAGGTCTTCCCTGCTGGACCTGGGCTTATGGTGCCGGCGCTTGGGGCCGACCGAGGAAGAATGCCGGCGCTTGGGGCCGACGAGATCTTCCCTGCTGGACCCGGGCTTATGGTGTCGGTGCTTGGGGTCGACCGAGGTCTTCCCTGCTAGACCCGGGCTTATGGTGCCGGCGCTTGGGGCCGATCAAGGTCTTCCCTGCTGGACCCGGGCTTATGGTGCCGGCGCTTGGGGCCGACCGAGGCCTTCCCTGCTGGACCCGGGCTTAAGGTGCTGGTGCTTGGGGTCGACCGAGACCTTCCCTGCTAGACCTGGGCTTGTGGTGCTGGCGCTTGGGGTCGACCGAGGTCTTCCCTGCTGAACCCGGGCTTGTGGTGCCGGCGCTTGGGGTCGACCAAGGTCTTCCCTGCTGGACCCGGGCTTACGGTGCTGACGCTTGGGATCGATCGAGGCCTTCCCTGCTGGACCCGGGCTTGTGTTGTCGGCGCTTGGGGTCGACCGAGGTCTTCCCTGCTAGACTCGGGCTTGTGGTGCCGGTGCTTGGGGTCGATCGAGGTCTTCCCTACTGGACCCGGGCTTAAGGTGCCGGCGCTTAGGGTCGACCGAGATCTTCCCTGCAAGGCATTTTTAAGTATTAATGAAAGAAAACTATCTTAAGTGCAATGTACTTAGCTCTTGTAGCACCCATGTTTTTCCTTTTGTGGATTTGAGCACTTCTGCCCGCTGGTTGTCTGCCCCTCAGGGAGTCATGTTAGTTGGATTGGAAGTATTGTTGCCCTTACTTGGGCCTTCCCTCGCATTGGAGGCCAGGACGAGATGCCTGTGGCCGGGAAGAAGCTAGAAATCGGGACAAAGCTGGAGTCCGTTAAGGAAAGCCTCGACAGTTGGCGGTCATTGAAGATGAATGGCTGGGAGAGTCCATCGAGGGCGTTGCTGAGAGTAAAAAGGTCGGCGGAGTTGCTGGGAGGGCTCTTTGCCTAGCTTTTTCTTTGAAGAGATTGATTGCCCTCGGTGCTGAAGCTTAAGAGCAGTTAAAACGAAATCCAGGAGAGAGAGGAAAGTTGGAGTCACCAGTCAAAGCCTTTTGTCCTCATCTTCCTCCTTGCATTAATTGCAACAACACCTCTCGGCTTGCCACCATCAGAAATTAAAATGCCCATAAATGCTTGAGGTGACGGATAATGTCTCAAGTCCATCCCTTTTGGAAATTATTCTGCTACCCATGTTGCAGTCCACCTTTGGCCGATTTTTGAGCCTTTGAGTGAGCTCTTCCATCCGCCGGTGTTGTTCATCCAGATGCTTCCTCATCTAAGTACCAGATGATTAAGGGGTGGAGTGGCTGCTTGAGCGGGAGGTAGGAGACTGCAGTCTCTTGAAAGCTTCACGATGGTGGTGCTTAGATGGTGCATGATAGTGATAACTTCTCCCTGAAGAGATTTTCTGCAGATGAATCGTTGACTAACGGGTGCAGCTATCACAAGCGATGTGAGAAGCTTGGGCTGCTGCTGAGTGGCCACCAAACGTTGCTTCTGCAGTTCATGAATTGCTGCATTCAAGTCTTGAACTTGTTATTGAAGATGGCCAACTGGTTAATTAGAGCAGCTGAGGTTGGTGGTGAAGGAGCAGAGAAGGTGGCCTTTTGCTGCCTAGTGCGATGTGGATGCCCCCCAGCATGATTGGTGAGAACCTTCGGCATGCGCATCACCACCATAGCTATCTTAGAGAGGACGGAGACTTATAGCTCAAGGAGACAGAGCTTTCTTTCCTTCAGCGCGTCCCCCCTTCCTGGCACGCCAATCTGTTGACGCCAGATCACCGCCCCCAAGCGTCCGCGAGCGTCCGGTCGCCTCCTCCAGCGGCTCCTCACACCTGCAAACAAGTCCCGGGGGCTGGAGATTTCGGCGGGAACCCTCCGACGCTCAAGTCAGTGCTCTGGGCAACGACCGTGAGCTTGAGGAAGCTCGAAAGAGAAAGAGAGAGAGAGACTCAAAAAGGAGCTCTCTCTGTGAGTGTTTAGGAGTGTTATGAGTGTGTTACCTGGTTGGGATCTCTCTTACCCTTGTTATAGATGCCTGGAGTCCATGGGCTTAGGGCGTGATCACTTGTCAGAACATTAATTGACGGCAGCACAATGGAGCTTACCTCCATATGACGTGTCAAGCTGTAGGCCGTGTCCTGTCAGAGTATGTGGTCGCAGGGCATGGCCGATCGTTACGGCGCTTGCCAAACATGTCCCTTACGTCACCTTTTTGGTTGTCCTATGCGGACAGTGATGGGTGATAAATTTAGTCGTGTGGGTCCCAAGGTACAGCCGTTGGGGAAGAAGAATGATGTTGAGTTAGCCAACTGTCCCTCGTAGAGTGTTGAGTATGGAGGCTTGCGTGGCCCTGCTCATGCCCTTGGATGAGTTTGCATGACACTGTTCACGTACAAGGCTCTGTTCACTTGCATGACACTGTTAACGGCAAGTTTCGCGAGGGAACTTGGTAGCTGCAGGACCGAGGCCAAGCGAGAGGCCGAGAGGAGCAACGTCACAGCCATAAATGTTTCAACGTGGCAGCCATAAATGCCTTTAATAATGCAATAAATACCTTAGAGTAAATGTTTCAACGTGGCAGCCATAAATGTCTTTAATAATGCAATAAATACCTTAGAGCAATTGGGTGTGCATGGCTTTATGAGGCCATAAACGCTGTGATCGAAGGGTCTTTTAGAAGTCAAAGGGAGGATCCGTCAGTTTCTTTGCTTCACGATTCTCTAATGGCGTTAGATCAGCCACATCAAGTTGGATCATCATGCAAGAAGAGTTGGACTAAAGACGGCACGGTGGTGTGAGAACGGAGGAGAAGAGGAAGCCATGGCTTTGGAATTTGAGGGGAAGCAATGGAAGAACGGCAGGCCTTTCTTGGCCTGCTCCAACTGTCATCGACCCGCAGATGGATCGTAAATGAACTATGATGACAGGTGGATTGATATCAGTCCGTATCCAAGTCCGGCCTAAAAAAATTATTATTTACTGAAATAAAATGATTTCATGTGTTCCTGCAATGACTTATAAATTTTTTTTTTTTAAATGAAGACCCAGTCTTCGACTTTGAGAAAGGAGAGCAGGGGAAAAAGAAGACTATGAGCAAGGGGAATCTGGATGAGGAACGGTGGTGTTCGGCTTCCAAGAGTACTCATACTTCGGAGTCGAGAGTATGAGAAGAAATGGACTCGAAGTTGGAACAATAGGGCGTTCTGTTTTTTAAGTTTAAAAATATATTTGAAGAAAAAAGAGATATTTTAACGATATCTTTTTAAAACAAAGAGTCATCAAGTTCTAACCTGTTTTTATTAAAGTAGTGATGGTAATATAAAATAGGTTAAAATATGCCTTCGGTCTTCAAATTTTCACTCATAATTCATTTCGAGGACTAGGCCATCTTTCTTTCGTCTCTGGTTTCAGGACAGTGTCAGATCTTCATGGAGTTAAGATTGTAGAAAGCAAACCTCTTGGCTCCAGGTCTCCTATGTTCGTTTTGGAATCTAATTCACTGCCGACTTCAGAAGGCTTATTGGGTGATCATGAGAGCTTGGTGTCAGCGAGATTGCTTCTGAACGCAGGAACCAAACAACAAGATCCAGTGTGAGGAAAAGCGTCTTTTCCTGGGATATCCTTGATAACCAAATGAGGCCTAAGCTCATCACAGCCTCATCTTGGTTCCTAAACTACCCCTTGTATTTCTTTTCCTTGGTATATGGTATAGGATTTAGGAGCCTTGGAGCCTACTTAGGAATCGCATATTCAACAGCGCTAAGTTGCAGGACCTAAGAATATTGGTCACAACTCCCAGTTTCAAGCGACTATTCGACAGAATATATTCCAGCAAAAATTCTGGATTCACGAGTAAAAAGATATTAGACAGCCGCAGGCACTAATATTTTTTTTTTAAAAAAAAAAATCTCGTGAATTAGCTATAGCTTGGCCATGTGACAAATTTTAATTAATGAAATAAAATGAACCAACTGGAACCTTGATTTATGGATGAGGCCCAAAGCTGAGCAATCTAATGAGGTTCATCGCCTCCATCTTATTGAGGTTTGAGGGCGTTTGTTCTCGTCTGGCAATTTTTTTTTTTTTTTTTTTCCATAGGTAATCCTTGATGACAGATGCTAGCTTTTTCACTATCATACAATATACTGTGGTACTACAAGGAGATCACAGTTCACATGGCCTACCCAATTTTACTTGTAAAGTGTTTTTATGCTCGTAAGGTATGGTTGTAATTTTATATTAACGATCAATCTATTATAATCCTTTTTTTAATCCAAGTCGAATATCCAAGTATGTATGCATGTTTACTATATATCGTAATTTAATAATTAAATATAACCTACAATATAATTTATATAACACTACCTAACATATAAAAGCAAAAGAAATTCTAATTAAAATAGGTATTATTTATTTATTTATTATTCATCTAAATTACTAAGTTATTGTAACCCCCCAGCACTTACTTTGGACACCTGGCATTCAGGGAACCTTCTTGTCACCTGGCATTCAGGGAACCTTCTTGTCGCTTAGACTTCCGTCATGAGGTTTAGGCCCCGACTTGACGATTGGATGCCCAAGTCGTCGCGTGTCTTTTGAGTGCCTGATCTCTTTACCTGATCTGACCGAAGCATCATGTGGAGGGGTTTAAAGGGTGACGGAGGGTGACTCCCTCCTTCATCTTGACAGACGTCTTCCTCAGGTAATCCTTTCCTGTCCATGCTAGATAGAGAGAGAGAGCGTGAGAGAGAGAGGAAGAGAAATGGAGGGGAGATCCGGTCGGCCTGAGCGTGAGAGATAGAGGAAGAGAAATGGAGGGGAGATCCGGTCGGCCAACATGCCGACCGTGCCGCTGGTGCCGTAACATGCCACGGCTGTGCGGGAGACGGATGAGAGAAAGAGAGAGAGGGAGAGTAATTAGAGAGACAGTGAAGGGGGGATGGCCGGCCGCGGCGGCGGCCGGCCTCGGTCCGACCGACGACGGTCGGGCCGCCTCCGATTTGGCCGATGGCGGCCCTGGCCGCCGGATCGCAGAGCCCCTGTTTCAGTTGAAACATGGGATCTGGGAAGAAGCTTTGTGGGCCGGCTGGGCTGTCACGTATGGGCCTTATTGGGCCGTTCCTGGAGCCCTCTTTGGGCGGGGTTTTGGGCCCTATATTGGGCCGAAAAATGAAAAATAAAATTATGACTAGATTCTGGATGAATTCTAGTTTCTTGGGGTAATCTTGATTCCCCAATTGGACGTGTATCTTGGGAGATATTTAAGCCCAAAGTCGGGCCCGTGGATTAGTTTGGGTAGAGTTGTAGGAGTCTTTTATTATTCAGATTTTAGAGATCTAATTATGAAAAATAATGCTGTAGGTGCCCAGAGGTCCATGTAGCTGATTTATCACCTTGAATTTACATATTGAGGTAAGTAAGCCAAATATAATAATTTCATAAATTATAAATGGTTGTATTTATAGTCTTATGCATATTTATGAAATAGAGTTTTATTGATTATTTTGAAAATTGGTAAGCTGTACCATGTATATCTAATTGCATATTTGTTATAATAGTTGATATTATTTGCAAAGTGAATTGATTATATGCAATGGTCAAAATGTATAAACCACTGTTTATATGTTATGAGAGAAATTATGCTTATGATGATGCATAATATATGACATGCATGTGTAAAATGATTTGAATTATATTTATATATGTCGCCACGGTTCTCCTTTGATATGGCATGTGGAGGCCACGCACATCTAGAGGATGTGTGCTGATTGATATGGCATGTGAAGGCCACGCACATCTAGAGAATGTGTGCAGATTGATGGAGACATTGCAGGGCCGTGGGACACATATGATATAATATAACAATGATTAAACATAAACAGTGGATTTGAATTATATTTATGTGTGTTGCCGCGGTTCTCCTTTGATATGGCATGTGGAGGCCATGCACATCTAGAGGATGTGTGCTGATTGATATGGCATGTGGAGACCATGCACATCTGGAGGATGTGTGCAGATTGATGGAGGCATTGCAGGGCCGTGGGACACATATGATATAATATGACAATGATTAAATATAAACAGTGGATTTGTTTACAATGCATATTCTGGTATTTGTTTCATAAGCTTCCATGATTATTTTGACTTAATGATATGCATGATTATGATAGCATGTTAATTTGGAAGTTTTTATGAAAATTATGACTTGATAATTTTATGTCATTATTATAGGCTTACTTATTGAGTGTGAGCTCATGTAAATCTCATAATGTTTTTCAGAGCCTCGGGATTGAAGATGAAATTATGGGGTAGATGGAGCTTCAGCTAAATAAAATAGTTCCATAGTGTTGATGTAACCCCAGTAATATTTGTGTGTAGGGCTTGTAGCCCAAAACTTATATAAGTGGTTTGTAATAAAGTATGGATTTGGATTGACTTATTATACTTATTGTCGTATAATGATCGATGTGTAAATTTTGGACGCCTTGCATGTCCGGCATATGGCGGGTTGTCATCCTAGTTCAAACTTTTAGGTCTGGAGTGTGACAATTATGCTCTTAGCCTTTAATGCACGGCATAATGTAGATTTTATATTTAAATTAGAGCTTAAAATGGAGAAGGGAATTAAGGCATTGTAGGCAAGCTTGCGGTCAATTCTTTGATACCAAGGATGGAATATAGTAAAATATATAGGTTTGGTTTGATGGCTGCATCAGGCTTGGTCTAGGCTTGAGCAATAAGCTTGACTATTAGCGTGTAGCCTGATTTAAGTTTGACTTGATTTGACGTATGATGAGCTCTAATTACAATTGCTCAATGGAAAAGATTTGTATTTATATAATATAAACCTTAGGCTACATCTATACAAGAAAAATAGGCTAGTACTAGGAGTACCCATTGGCATAATTAAGCAGTAAGTTATTTTTATTTTAGTTTGACCATAAATTGTGAATTAAATTTTGGCAAAGGGTGGCATTCTGCATTTTAAGAAAAAGGGACATGTATAAATGATGATGGATGACTTTGCAATGGATAACTTTGTTGGGAATACACCCTCAGAACAAATATGCGGAACGTATTTTAATGAAAAAACTATACGTGCACAATCACAGAAAAATATATCGATCTACCACAATCACAGAATATGCGGAATAAAAACAAACACCACACAAAAACACCAAATTTACGTGGAAAACCCCTCCAATGTGAAAGGAAAAAACCACGGAGCAAATTCAGAGAGCACTTCACTAATCTTAATAAAAGATTACAACTCTTCTCCTAATTGATGTGGGTACAAGAAGGATCTCACCAACGTGTAGTTGCTCTTCCATGCCCCCAAATCTGCTCTCAGACTCGTCCGTATCGACCTCCTGAGGTTGCACAGGATTTCTCCCAAGCCTGGGCTTCTCTGGATCTCTCTCAGGCCGCACACAGTTCTCTCCCCCAATCTGGGATTTTTCTTCTCTCGTATCTGCCCATACGGATCTCTCTCCCCCATACTTTATTTCCGGGTTTTTTTTCCTTTTTGAAAACAGCTCCGTAACAAACTGTGATGCAGTTTGTTATCATGGGCCGGTTTCCTCCCCACGTGGAGGGAGCACCCAACAATATCTCCCCCTCCTGACTACGTGGGGAAATCCACCAAGCCTGCTTTCTTTCTACAAGCTTCAACCTTCTTGATAGGTAATGACTTTGTCATTATATCTGACCCATTATCATCTGTATGGATCTTCTCCAACAGCAACTGCTTCTCTTCCAGGACCTGTCTGATCCAGTGATAACGCATATCAATGTGCTTCGACTTGGAGTGAAAAGTCGGATTCTTGCTCAGGTGAATAGTGCTCTGATTGTCACAATAGACCACATAAGTATCATGTCTAACACCCAGCTCCTGAAGAAATCTCTTCAGCCACAATATCTCCTTGCATCCTTCTGTCACTGCTATGTACTCGGCCTCTGTGGACGATAATGCAACACACTTCTGTAACTTGGACTGCCATGAAATTGCACCTCCTGCAAATGTAACCAAGTAACCGGATGTGGACTTCCTGGAGTCAACATCTCCTGCCATATCTGCATCTGTATATGTCTGTAACACAGGTTCTCCCTGTCCATAACAAAGACTCAAGCTAGTTGTACCTCTCAAGTACCTCATGATCCACTTGACTGCTGCCCAATGCTCCTTTCCTGGATTCGCTAGGAACCTGCTCACTAAGCCAACTGCATATGCTAAGTCTGGTCGGGTACAGACCATAGCATACATAAGACTACCCACGGCTGAGGCATAAGGGACTCTCTTCATCTCCTGCTTCTCTTCCTCTGAGGCTGGGCTCTGCTCTGAACTCAGCTTGAAGTGTCCAGCTAGTGGACATGCCACTAACTTGGCATTGCTCATGCTGAATCTCTGAAGCACCTTCTCTATGTATTTCTTCTGGGACAACCATAACCTGCATGCTTGTCTATCCCTGAATACATGCATCCCCAATATTTGTTTCACTGGCCCCATATCCTTCATATCAAAAGCTTTCCCTAACTCCTTCTTCAGTGTGGCAATCTTGCTGGAGTCCTGCCCAACAATCAACATATCATCCACATATAAGAGAAGGATGATAAAATCACCTCCAGGGAACCTTCTAATGAAGACACAATGATCTGTGGTTGTTCTTTTATAACCAACCTGTACCATGAAAGCCTCAAACTTTCTGTACCACTGCCGGGGCGCCTGCTTGAGACCATACAGACTCTTTCTGAGTCTGCACACCATGTGCTCCTTGCCTTTCACCTTGAAACCTTCAGGCTGCTCCATATAGACCTCTTCCTCTAAGTCACCGTGCAAGAATGCTGTCTTCACGTCCAACTGCTCTACCTCCATGTTCATGCTAGCTGCCAATCCTAACACCGTCCTGATTGAGGTCATCTTCACTACTGGAGAAAATATCTCATCGAAATCAACTCCCTTCTTTTGTGCAAAGCCCTTCACAACTAGTCGTGCTTTATATCTAGGCTGTGAGCTTTTCTCTTCTGCCTTTACCTTGTAGACCCACTTGTTTCTGAGTACCTTTTTCCCCTTGGGCCTAGCTACCAAGTCATATGTATGATTATGCAGAAGAGAGTCCATCTCCTCCTGCATAGCTCTCTGCCACTGCTCCCGCTGCTCACTGACATGGGCCGCCTCATATGACTCTGGCTCATCTGCATCTGTCAACATGATATATTCATGCACTGAATACCGACTAGATGGTTGCCTTGCTCTCGTGGATCTCCTCACCTCTGTCGGTAGCTCCTCCTCAGGGATCTGAATCTCCTGATCTGTATCCTCAATAGGTGTAGGCTGCTGCTCATCTGCACCCTGTACTGGCTGTTTCTCTGGCTCATCTGCATGAACTGCTGGAGGACTGACAGGCTCTATATCTACTGGGCCATACATATCTGACTCAGACTGATGCTCTGCCCTCTTGATGTCTTCTATGGTTTGATCCTCATAGAATATGACATCTCTGCTCCTGACTACCTTCCTATCAACTGGGTCCCACAGCTTATAGCCAAACTGCTCATCACCAAACCCCAGAAAGATACATTGTCTTGTCTTGTCATCTAACTTTGTCCTCTCATCCTTAGGCACATGCACAAATGCCCTGCAGCCAAAAATCCTTAGATAATCATATCTGACATTCTTGCCTGTCCACACCTTCTCTGGCACCTCTCCATCTAGAGCTGATGAGGGAGATCTATTTATCAAATAACATGCTGTCTGGACTGCCTCCCCCCAAAAGCTCTTGGGCAACTTGGACTGGGAGAGCATGCACCTGACTCTCTCCACTATTGTCCTGTTCATTCTCTCAGCTACTCCATTCTCCTGTGGAGTCTTTGGCACTGTTTGCTCATGTCTGATGCCTTGTGCTCTGCAGTACTGGTGAAAGACTCCTATGTACTCTCCCCCATTGTCTGTACGAATGCATCTCAACTTCTTTCCTGTCTGCCTCTCCACAAGCCTGTGAAAAAACTCAAAAACTGCTGCCACCTGGTCCTTGGACTTTAAAACAAAAACCCACACCTTTCTGGAAGCATCATCTATAAATGTGACGAAATATGAGGCTCCTCCTAAGGTCTTCTCCCTCATGGGTCCGCACACATCTGAGTACACTTGCTCCAAAAGGCCAGTCTTCTTCTTGGAGCTACTCTGAAATGTCACCCTGTGCTGCTTACCCACCACACAGTGGGTACAATCACTGAGAACTCTGTCCTGTATCTCTGGTAAGACCCCTGCCCTGACGAGAGTTTGCAATCCCTTCCGCCAATATGGCCTAATCTCTTGTGCCACAAATCTGCAGTATCATGCTCTGCTGCGCATACCTCTCCCCTAACCAAACTGGACTGCAACTTGTATAATGTGCATGATCTCTGTCCTTTGGTAATCACCATAGCACCTTTGATTAACTTCCATTGATCTCCCCCAAACTGGCTAACATATCCCTCTTCATCTAGCTTGCCTGCTGAGATGAGATTCATCCTGAGATCTGGAACATGTCTGACCTCTTTGAGTATCAATCTGCTGCCTTCACGGGTCTGGACCACTACTTCTCCTATCCCACATATTTTGGAAACACCATTGTTTCCCATTCGGATCACACCAAGATCACCTATCCTGTAGGATGTGAAGAACTCTCTCCTGGGTGTGGCATGATAAGAAGCTCCAGTATCCACCACCCAATCAACCTGATTTGATGTGGTGGCTAAGCACTGATCAACACATTCTGTAAATAGAATGATGTCTTCTCCTGAGGCAACTGCTGCTACCTCTCTATCTTTCTTATCTTCTGCCTTACCGCCTTCATTGTTCTTCTTCTTTAGCAGTCTACATTCACTTTTGTAGTGTCCTTTCTTATGACAATGGTAGCATTCGATTTCCTTCCTTGGTCTGGATTTGCTTCTGCCTCTGTTTTTCTTTTCTAGTAAACTGTCTCCCTCTGCCCTCTGTGACAAGTACATCTGTCTGTGTTTGAGACTCTCCAGTTCCCTTCCTTCTTTCCTCCTCATTGAGCAAGCTGCTAGTAGCCTGACTCATGGTGATAACTCCATCAGGGGCGGAGTTACTCAATGACACCACCAGTGTCTCCCAACTATCAGGTAGAGAACTCAACAACAGGAGTGCCTGAAGTTCATCTTCCATAAGCATCTTCATTGTGGCCAGCTGGTTCACAATGCTCTTCATCTCATTTAGGTGCTCTGCAATTGATTTTCCCGGCTTGTACTTCAGATTTACAAGCTTTCTGATTAAGTATGCTTTGTTTCCGGCAGTTTTCCTCTCATACAACCCTTCTAACTTCTTCCATAGTTCATAGGCTGAGGTTTCATTTGAAATATGATGGAATACTGTGTCATCCACCCATTGCCTGATGACACTGATTGCTTTTCTATCCATAGTAGCCCAATCTTCATCATCATATTTTTCTGGCTTCTCTCCCATCTTCTCAATCGGCTTGGCTAAATCTTTGCAATACAAGAGATCCATCATCTTTGGTTTCCAAATCAACCAATTACTGCCATTGAGACTAATCATCCTGCTAGTATTAGTGGTAGAATCCATCTGTGGCACGCTCAAATAATTTGTTCTGGCTTGCAACCTGGCTCTGATACCACAATTGTTGGGAATACACCCTCAATCACCCTCAGAACAAATATGCGGAACGTGTTTTAATGAAAAAACTATGCGTGCACAATCACAGAAAAATATACCGATCTACCACAATCACAGAATATGCGGAATAAAAACAAACACCACACAAAAACACCAAATTTACGTGAAAACCCCTCCAATGTGAAAGAAAAAATCACGGGGCAAATTCAGAGAGCACTTCACTAATCTTAATAAAAGATTATAACTTTTCTCCTAATTGATGTGGGTACAAGAAGGATCTCACCAACGTGTGGTTGCTCTTCCGTGCCCCCAAATCTGCTCTCAGACTCGTCCGTATCGACCTCTGAGGTTGCACAGGATTTCTCCCAAGCATGGGCTTCTCTGGATCTCTCTCAGGCTGCACACAGTTCTCTCCCCCCAATCTGGGATTTTTCTTCTCTCGTATCTGCCCATACGGATCTCTCTCCCCCTTACTTTATTTTCGGATTTCTTTTCCTTTTTTGAAAACAGCTTTGTAACAAACTGTGATGCAGTTTGATATCATGGGCCGGTTCCCTCCCCACGTGGAGGGAGCACCCAACAAACTTGAGATAGCTTTTTCTTCAAATAATTATGTTTGATATAAGGCATAACTATTTATTATTAATGCTTTTCTTGTAAAGATAATTTGATAAGTATAAAGACATACGAAGTCTTATTCCTACTCTTCGTAAAGAGATCTTGTATTGGTTTGAGATCAACTTTAAGGAAGCACAATAGGAGATCAACTTTAAGAAAGCAATAGAGCATTCTTTCTTGCGTGCGTACATGTTAGACAGCAGAAGTGGATGAAGAATTTTCCCTTCCTTCATTTCCAAAGAATAATTGGCAATCTTATCAACTAGGAAATGCATCCTTTCTAGGGTAGTGATGCTAAAATAACAAACAACCTTCAAAAATAACCTTGGAAGAAGATCAGCACCCCAAGAACCTCTGCCTTCGATAGGGTCACCATCCATGCACGTCAGCATTCACCATGTGATTTAATTTATCAAGCGTCAGTCCTCTTTAGCATTTGAATCTGGGCACGTTTTTGGACTCCATGTTCATATGTCAGCAGATGATATGTCACATATCTAGTCCCATGCATGCTCACTCCCTTATTAGCACACAATCTTATGACACAACTCAACTCAACTCAATTCAACTGATCTAAGCCTTTTCTCAACTACATGGGGTTGGCTACATGAATCTGCTTCTTCACTCTGCTCTATTCAGGATCAAATCGATATTCAAATTATAAATAGTTATATTTTTTAATTATTTCTGTCCATGTTAGTTTAAGTCTATCTCTACCTTTATCTTTATCATGAATACAATATTATGACACCTCTTGGAAATTCAAATGATACGAGTGCTAGGTGACCCAATTTTGCTCACGGTAAATTTTGTTTATGATAAACCTAGCTGTAATTTTTTAAATGTTTATCATGCAATTCTTTGATGAATGAGTGATATGTGCCATCGTTCTATTTAAAATATAAGTTTTGCCTCTCATTAGTGTTTCAACTGAGTTTAAATTTTATCGATGCATATAGAAATCTTGGCCTTACTATCTCAGCTCGTATAGATTGATAGATTCTAAAATATCAAAAGTTATATTATCTCAATGTTCCCTTCATCATACCGGTACTAAAAGCAAGCAAGAAATTCATCCACCACGATCGATCAATTTGCCAGGCTCTTTTACTGGCAATAAGTACACGGATAATCTTGGCTTGAATGCTTGTCAAAAAGAATAGTATATAAATCCACAATTATCTTTTTTTTTTAAGAATTATATCTGAAACATTATAATTATTCGAAGATATCATGCAAGAACTAGGCGTACTTGGGCAATCATCTTAGATACCTTATCTTGGTTCTCTAGGCCTTGGTAGCAAAATTTCCTATTTGCTAGTTGCCACAAGCCACATAGGATTCTATGGAAAATGATTTTGACTGTGATCTCAAAATTGTTACACAGAGTGTATACCTTAATTTGGCTCTTGTCAGCATGGATATATTATTAATACGGTTGGTTAGAGGGTCCATTAAGCTATACGGAATTACTCAAAACTTCTGGACTATTGTTGCTTGGATCTCAGATAACCAAAGAACTAGAAGGCTGGCAGAAAAGGAAGGAGGTCCACTTAATTCATAGAAGGGATAGATTGCACATATTAGGTGGAATATTTTGGAGTCTAAGCTGTATATATGTTGTTATTCCATCTTAACCAGCAGTGGAAAGCCAAAATAGTAATGCATGGCTTAGAATGATGCCAATGAAAATGAAATACTGAATTATGTAGCAGTGTTCTAGATCCAAGATGGAAGATACTTGCTTATTATCATACCCTGATCCTATCACTCAAATCAGCCACATAGCATGACCACATAATTCTAAGGCATAATTCTAAAAATATCTGAGGCATTCGGTTTTGATTCAATATCAAATATTAGCAAATACAATGACAACAAAATATTTCATCAACTGTTTATGAGTTCAAAATACAAAGTTCAAATGCTGTCAGTATCAAATACAAAATGCTAGCCAATCTTCTTACTAAAAGTTCTAAACCAAACTCTATTACTAGGCATGCTGCAGCTCTATTATATATATATATATATATATAATGATGTGAGCCAACAGCTTAATAAAAAAATTTCTCGGATGCACGCTAGCATGAGTAATAATACGCATACAATTATATGTTCAAAAAGTATAGTAAAACAATATACTGTTTATAGCGACTATTTCATATGCCAATGTTATTTTGTTCAAAATTTAAATAACATAACTGTTGACGCCAGATCACTGCCCCCGAGCATCCGGTCGCCTCTTTCAGCGGGCCCGGGATCCTTCGGCGAGCTCCTTGCGCCTGCGGGCCTGCAAACAAGTCCCGGGGGCCGAAGATTCCGGTGGGGACCCTCCGACGCTCAAGTCAGTGCTTTGGGCAACAGCCGTGAGCTTGAGAAAGTTCGAAAGAGAGAAGAAGAGACTCAGTTCTTGGAGTTCTTAGTGTTACCTGGTCGGGGTCTCTCTTACCCTTGTTATAGATACCTGGAGTCCGTGGGCTTGGGGCATGATCAGTTGTCTGAATATTAATTGACGGCAGCACAGTGGAGCTTACCTCTGTATGATATGTCAAGCTGTAGGCCGTGTCCTGTCAGAGTAGGTGGTCGCAAGGCATGGCCGATCGTTACGGCGCTTGCCAAACATGTCCCCTACGTCACCTTTTTGGTTGTCCTATGTAGACAGTGATGGATGATTAAGTTAGTCGTGTGGGTCCCAAGGTACAGCCGTTGGGGAAGAAGGGTGATGTTGAGTTGAAGCCAACTGTCCTTCGTAGAGTGTTGAGTATGAGGTGCTTGCGTGGCCCTGCTCATGCCCTTGGATAAGCTTCAGAAAAGGCCGAGGGTGAATACTTGCATGGCACTGTTTACGTACAAGGCTCTGTTCACTTGCATGGCACTGATAACGGCGAGAGAGCTTGGCAGCTGCAGAACCGAGGCCAAGCAAGAGTTGAGGCCGAGAGGAGCAACGTGGCAGCCATAAATGCCTTTATATAGGGAGAGAATAAGGCAATAAATGCCTTGGAGCAATTGTATGCACGTTGGCCTTGGAGGTATCGGTCTTGGAGGTGTCGGCCTTGGAGGTGTCGGCCTTGGAGGTGTCGGTCTTGGAGGTATCGGCCTTGGAGGTATCGGCCTTTGAGGTGTTGGTCTTGGAGGTGTCGGCCTCGGCCTTGGAGGTGAGCAACGTGGCAGCCATAAATGTTTTTAATAAGGTAAGAAATACGTTAGAGCAATTGGGTGTGCGTGGCTTTATGAGGCCATAAATGCTACCGTGGCCGGAGGGCCCTTTGGAGGCCAAAGGGGGGCTCCGTCAGTTTCCTTCCTTCACGATTCTTTAATGGCGTTGGATCAGCCACATCATATGTCCCCTCGCCACTGAGACGAAGCGAGCCCACCCCAGCAAAGCGAAAGGGGCATCACCTCCCATGTGGCTGATCCTCACCCGACTTTGGGGTCTTTAACCTTTGACATGAAGTTTGGATGTGGGTCCCCGTGCACATGCCATTGAGGCAAAGAGCCAATGATGCCACAATGATGCTCCTGAGACAGAGGGAGCCGTTGCCGCGGAGGCAGCGATAAGCCGCTGAGGCTGTAATAAGGCCGTTGAGGTTAAAACAAGATGGCCGAAGCAGAAATAAAGCCACAGGGGCTGAAATAAAATTGCATCTGTGTGTTTGGTATCGACGTTGGAGTCAGTTTTTGGCTTTTGGTGCCGAGCTGGTCTTGGGCTTGAGTGTCGATAGTTCATCGCTCTGCTAGTGGTACCCAGGCTTATGGTGCCGGTGCTTGGGGCCGGCCAGTGGTACCCGGGCTTATGGTACCGGTGCTTGGGGCCGACCGAGGCCTTCCCTACTGGACCCGAGCTTGTGGTGCCAGCGCATGGGGCTGACCGAGGCCTTCCCTGCTGGACTCGGGCTTAAGGTGCCGACGCTTGGGGTCGACCGAGGTCTTCCTTGTTGAACCCAGGCTTATGGTGCCGGCGCTTGGGGCCGACCGAGGCCTTCCCTGCTGGACCAGGGCTTAAGGTGCCGGCGCTTGGGGTCGACCGAGGCCTTCCCTGCTGGACCCGGGCTTGTGTGTCGGCGCTTGGGGTCGACCGAGGTCTTCCCTGCTGGACCCGGGCTTAAGGTGTCGGCACTTGGAGTCGACCGAGATCTTCCCTGCTGGACCCGGGCTTATAGTGCCGGTGCTTGGGGCTGACCGAGGTCTTTCCTGTTGGACCTGGGCTTATGGTGCCAGCGCTTGGGGTCGACCGAGGTCTTCCCTGCTGGACCCGGGCTTATGGTGCCGGCGATTGGGGTCGACCGAGATCTTCCCTGCTGGACCCGGGCTTGAGGTGCCGGTGCTTGGGGCCAATCGAGGTCTTCCCTGCTGGACCCGGGCTTATGGTGCCGGCGCTTGGGGTCGACCAAGGTCTTCCCTGTTGGACCTGGGCTTATGGTGCCGGCGCTTGGGGCCGACTGAGGCCTTCCCTGCTGGACCCGGGCTTAAGGTACCGGCGGTTGGGGTCGACCGAGGCCTTCCCTGCTGGACCCGGACTTAAGGTGCCGGCGCTTGGGGTCGACCGAGGTCTTCCCTGCTGGACCCGGGCTTGAGGTGCCGGATAATGTCTCGAGTCCATCCCTTTTGGAAATTATTCTGCTACCCATGTTGCAGTCCACCTCTGGCTGATTTTTGAGCCTTTGAGTGAGCTCTTCTATCCGCCGGTGTTGTTCATCCAGATGCTTCCTCATCTAAGTACCAGATGATTAAGGGGTGGAGAGGCAGCTTGAGCGGGAGGTAGGAGACTGCAGTCTCTTGAAAGCTTCACGATGGTGGTGCTTAGATGGCGCATGATAGTGATAACTTCTCCCTGAAGAGATTTTCTGCAGATGAATCGTTGACTAACGGGTGCAGCTATCACGAGCGATGTGAGAAGCTTGGGCTGCTGCTGAGTGGCCACCAAACGTTGCTTGTGCAGTTCATGAATTGCTGCATTCAAGTCTTGAACTTGTTGATTGAAGATGGCCAGCTGGTTAATTAGAGCAGCTGAGGTTGGTGGTGAAGGAGCAGAGAGGGTGGCCTTTTGCTGCCTAGTGCGATGTGGATACCCCCAAGCACGATTGGTGAGAACCTTCGGTATGCACATTACCATCATAGCTATCTTAGAGGGGACGAAGACTTATAGCTTAAGGAGACATAGCTTTCTTTCCTTTAGCGCATCCCCCTTCCTGGCGCGCCAATCTGTTGACGTCAGATCACCACCCCCGAGCGTCCGGTTGCCTCCTCCAACGGGCTCGGGATCCTCCAGCGAGCTTCTTGCACCTGCGGGCCTACAAACAAGTCCCGGGGGCCGGAGATTCCGGCGGGAACCCTCCAACACTCAAGTCAGTGCTCTGGGCAACAACCATGAGCTTGAGGAAGCTCGAAAGAGAGAAGAAGAGACTCAGTTCTTGGAGTTCTTAGTGTTACCTGTTCGGGGTCTCTCTTACCCTTGTTATAGATGCCTGGAGTCCGTGGGCTTGGGGCATGATCACTTGTCAGAACATTAATTGACGGCAGCATAGTGGAGCTTACCTCCGTATGACGTGTCAAGCTGTAGGCCGTGTCCTGTCAGAGTAGGTGGTCGCAGGGCATGGCCGATCATTACGGCGCTTGCCAAACATGTCCCCTACGTCACCTTTTTGGTTGTCCTATGTGGACAATGATGGGTGATAAAGTCAATCGTGTGGGTCACAAGGTACAGCCATTGGGGGAGAAGGATGATGTTGAGTTGAAGCCAACTGTCCCTCATAGAGTGTTGAGTATGGGGTGCTTGCGTGGCCCTGCTCATGCCCTTTGATGAGCTTCATAAAAGGCCGAGGGTGAATACTTGCATGGCACTGTTCACGTACAAGGCTCTGTTCACTTGTATGGCAGGCGAGGGAGCTTGGCAGCTGCAGGACGAGGCCAAGCGAGAGTTGGGGCCGAGAGGAACAACGTGGCAGCCATAAATGCCTTTATATAGGGAGAGAATAAGGCAATAAATGCCTTGGAGCAATTGTATGCACGTTGGCCTTGGAGGTGAGCAATGTGGCAACCATAAATGTTTTTAATAAGGTAATAAATACCTTAGAGCAATTGGGTGTGTGTGGCTTTATGAGGCCATAAATGCTACCGTGGCGCCGTTAGTTTTCTTCTTTCACGATTCTCTAATGGCGTTGGATCAGCCACATCAATAACCAATCTAGATAGCATAATGATAATAGTCATAATTCATAATAATATAATCAAGATAATGACAATACATATGAAATTTTATTATTTAAGTATTAGCATCAATTCATAAGAAACTTAGATCATTTACCGATACAAGTTCGATTCAACTTTACACAACTTAGCATTTGAAATAGACATGATTGTGCTTCATTCTACAGTAGTTGACTCTCGATCACATCACATTCAAATATTAATTTAAAATTAGACTTGATTTGGATTTAAATAGATTCAGGACTAGCTAAATTTGATTTGGGCTAGGACCATGATCTATGTGGGTTCAATCCAATAAATTCAGATTAGCTTAAACTAAAAACTAAACCCAAACCTCTCGCATAAATATGAGAGATTAAATTCACATATAGAATTTAATGTCTTGCATTAATCTTCTCCAAACAATTCCGTCGTGTTGACCCAATTGTTGATTTTGACAATTAACAAAACTATTTGAGTATAACATTTGAAGTTACTAATGATTTTGGTTTAATTTTTCAGTTTATGATATGATTTATTAATCAAAATCATAAGATAAATCAAGTTCTAGTTCGAATCTAATGTTAAGGTAAGATTTCAGACATTAGAGTCGACACATGGAATCGCAGAGTCGACTCCAAAAATGGCACAGACTTAGAGTCGACTCCCAGACTGTTAGAGCCGACTTCAACATAAAAGACAGAACGATAGTTTTTCTAGCCACGACTTAGAGTCGACTCCGAGACTATTAGAGTCGACTCTAGAAGTTTTTTGTGTCGACCCTAGAAAAGTTAGAGACGACTCCAGTTCAAACGATTTGGGGATTTTCGATTTAGAGCCGACTCCAGAAAAGTTAGAGCCGACTCCAGAATGTCAGACGTGACTTCAGAACTGTCAGAACAACTCTAAACTTTACTTTTATCTTTCTAATTTTAACAGCTATTGCTATTTTTGGATCTAATCCTTCTTACACTTGTTTCTAACGGATAGTTTTAAACTATTTATGGATTAAACTGATCTATAAGAAGAGGGTTTGCTGCATCCGAAAATGAGATAGAAAAATAGAAGAAAAGGGATAGAAAAAGAGAGACAAAAGAAAAGAATAGAGACAAATCTTTGAAATCCATCAGAAAAAAAAAGAGGGAAGATTCGAGAGGAAAGATCATACTGATTCCCCAAAAGAAAAGAGAGAAATTCCAAGCCTTTATAGCCTCATTTTGAAGAAATCTCAAGAAAGGAAGCAAGCTCTAGTTTTCTGATCTTCGGAGCTTCAAGAGCATTCTAAAGGAAGATCCATCCAAGAGAAAAGAGAAGAAGCAAGCCACCAAGATCTGCAAATCAGGCTTTGATTCCTATCTCTTTATTTCGTGTTCTATCATTGTATATTTGCTCATTGGAGGAGCTTTTGTTTTGTAAAATGATTATTGTTTGCTGGGTCAATCGGATGATTGATTCCATTGAGGCTGTTAGCCTTGTGCAAGCAGTTTGCTTGTGGTGTAAGGTTTTGTGCTGGTAAGCCTTGAAAACCAGCTGGGTTTGTTATGCACCCGGAAAAATAACAAGTTCGAGTTGTGAGCTTGTAAAATAACTCTGTTGTAATCAGATTGATTATAGTGTGGACCCAAAAGATACTTAGGAGTGGATGTAGGTGTAGGTATACCGAGCCACTATAAAATCTTCTGTGTTTGCCGTGATTGTCTCATTATCATTAATTCTCTATTTGTGCATATTCTGTTTTAATCTGTGCAAATCCAAGTTTTATTTCCGCTGGGGTTTATTTTTCAAAAGAGTTTAAATTTTTGAAAAACCCAATTCATCCCCCCTCTTGGGTTGCTATCTGGACCAACACGTCGGAATTCTAAAGTGTTAGAATTTATATGGAATAAATGCGCCTCTTTGTATTAACCAAGCGCTACAATTCGATGACTCTTTGGTTTTTATCGAACGTCGGAATTAACCAAGCGCTACGGTTCGACGACTCTTTGGTTTTTACCGAACATCAGAATTAACCAAGCGCTACGGTTCGATGACTCTTTGGTTTTTTACCAAACATCGGAATTAACCAAGCACTACGGTTCGGCGTCTCTTTGGTTTTCGCCAAGCAGCGGAATTCTAAATGTTAGAATTTAATGGGCGGGCTAAAAAGAGACTATAAATAGAGGACATCCCTCACAAGATTACACAGAGAAAAAGAAGAGAAAAACAACACACGATATGCCGTGAATTGATTTTCTAAAGAATTAGAATAGAAAATCCTGGTGATTCTGGTGCTAACGAAAGTGTGGAGGATCCTAAAAGAAGAATTCAAGTGGAAGGATTCAAGATCAGCAAAGTCATTTTTCGTGAGCTAGCACTCCTGGAAATCTGATCATTCGGGGCTTCGCGTGGACGATACTAGAGGCCGGACGATTGAACGGCTGCAGAGCATAAAAGGATTTACCAATTGCCTTCAAGGTAAGTGATATGATCCCTATATCTTAAGGCATGCTTCAAGATAAGAAGTATGACTTCTTGCCTTGAAGATCAAGACATGATCTTGATAGTTTTATTATATGCATATTTTGGATCAATCGATCCTATATACAAGGCAAAGATATGATCTTGATGCATGTTAGATAGATTAGTATGTAATCTTTAAATTTTCGCATTGATAATTGTTATCAATAATTTAAAACATGAATGCCTCGGAGATTGTTTCTCCCTTCAACACCAACGCGAGATTGATCTTGAATGCTGATGCAGAGTCGGTCTTCCCTGCATGACATTTTTAAGTATCAATGAAAGAAATATTGTTAAGTGTGGTGTACTTAGCTCTTGTAGCACCCCTGTTTCCTTCTGCTGATTTGGATACTTCAATTCGCTGGTGGTCTGCCCCCCAGGGAAATATGCCAAGGGGTTAAGGCCGAGGCGAAAGCTCAAGGCCGAGTGCTACGGGAGCCAAAGCCGAGGCCGATTTCACGTGGAGAGAGGAAAGGTGGTAGCCGAGTTGGAGTAAAGGCCGAGGATGAGCATGTGAGAGGCCGAGGGGCAAGTCCGAGTGCCGAAGCCGAGGAAAGCTCGGGAGCTTGCCGAAGCCACGGAGTCGGGAGCCGTACGAAGGAAAAAGCTAAGGCCGAGGAAAGCTCGGAAGGCTACATGGAGAGAAGTAGGACCCGCGCCAGGAGCTTGCATGGCTGAGGGAGAGGTCGATCGTTGGCTTGGTGTGGAGTGCCAGGCTCTCTCATGGGACCAAAGGAGGGGGAGCCCATGATGTGACATCCTCATGCAGGTGCCTGGCTCTCCCATAGGCTTAACAAAAGGAGTGGCCGATGGGTACCACGTGCATCATTGGATTTCATGGCCATGCTCTTGGCCCTTAATGCAACGTACCTCGGGAGCTTGCTGGAGACGGCAACGGGAACCGAGGGGGAGCTCGGACGCTCGTACAAAGAAGGTGTCGGAGGATGGAACCTTCCCGCACGAAAGACAGAACCTTGGAGCCTCCGAGAGGGAGTTCGGGAGCCAGGGAGAAGCTCGGGAGGACGAGCGGAATAGGACGGCCGAGGGGAGCTCCACAGCTTGTATGACCAAGCGGAGCTCGGTGCCGAGGCCGAGCGGAAGCTGGGGAGCTGCAGGCCGAGGCAAGCCAAGGGGAGTAGATGATGGAGGCCTTCCAAGGCTGATGGGAGTGGCAGTGAAAACTGGAGCTGGGCGAAGGCCTTCCGAGGCCGACGGGAGCTGGCAAAGGCGTGGTGGGGTTGAGACAGATTTGGAGACATTGGGATAGGGCCGATCCTGGCATCGTGGAGTCCGAAGGAAGCTGGGAGGAAGCTTGGACATGGGAGCTGGAGGTGCTATTGCCCTTACTTGGTCCTTCCTCCGCGTTACCGTCCATAGGAGAGAAAGCCGCTTGGGCGGCAAGCGATGGCTCTCCGAGCTTTAAGTTGCTGATAAGCTTGATGACGGCAAATCTCTTGCTGGGAAGATTTTCGATGGGATAAATGATGGCGGACCCAAGTAGCGACCAAAGAGCGAGTGGAGGCTTTTGCACGCTGTTGCGTGGCCATCAGACGACGCTTCTGGAGCTTTTGGATAGTTGCTGTTAATGATTGGATTTGCAGGATGAGGGTGGCATGATGTTCTGCTTGAATGGTCCGAGATAGTGGGGATGGTGGAACGAAGAGCTGGCCTTCTGTTGCTCAGCCCGTTGAAGGTGCCCCCAGCATAACTGGCGAGAGCTTCTTGGATATGGGTTCATCGCCATCTTTATGATCCACCATTTTGATAAAATGGGGGATGAGAAACTGCAAACCAGCATCGCTGACCCACCCCTACCTGGCGCACCAATCTGTTGCTGCCAAATCACTTTTGAGGAGCGTCAGGCGATAGAAATGTTGTTTTGAGGAGCGTAGGCCTCCAGAGGAATGACAGGGACCGCCTCCTTCAGCCGGGAACCTGCAAGAAAAGTTCTGGACCGGTGGTTCTGGCGGGGACCCTCCGACGCTCAAGTCAGCGATTTGGAGAACAGGGATCTGAATGAGAGAGTAGAGATTGAGTCCCCCTCCTCGTTGTGAGTCGGGGTCTTTATATACTTGTTCGGGGGTCCCTCTTACCCTTCGTTAATAACAATCGAATCCTTCCGTTAGGATCGGCTCAATAGTCGGCGGGTGGGTGTGCAGTTGCTAAGCACACGCGCCGTAAATATTGGGAACTACCCACAGTGTATCGGTAACTGCCCATAGTTTTAGCAAAGAGTAGGTTAGTAGGCCACGTGGCGGCCCTGGACACTTGTTAGGTGACTGGGAACAAAGTCCGAGGTTGGTCCCAAGGCCAAAGCTAGAAGCCGAGAGCAGGTTCAAGGCTGAGGCTGGCCGAGGCTGGGGGGAACTCGGTGCTGGGTGTTGAGGCCGAGGCCGAGTGGAAGAGCTGAGGCCGAGGCCAACTAGAAACCGAGGCCGACTGGGGCCGAGGTTGACTGGGAGCCAAGGCCGGGGTAAGGCTGACTTGGATGATGCCGGTGCTGAGGCCGACTTGGGCGATGCCGGGGCGAGGCTGACACCGAGCGGAAGGCGCTGAGGCAGAACCGAGCCGAGCGGAAGAGGCCGAGGCGGGGCCGACCCGAGCGCTGAGGCAGGGCCGACCCGAGCGCCGAGGCAGGGCCGACCCGAGAGGAAGAGGCCGAGGCGGGGCCGACCCGAGCGCTAAGGCAGGGCTGACCCGAGTGGCGAGGCGGGGCCGTCCGAGGCCGAAACCGAGGCCGTCCGAGGCTGGGGCCGTCCGAGGCTGTCCGAGGCCAAGGCCAAGGGAGAAGTCCGAGGCCGAGGCTGACTAAGGCCGAGGCCGTCCAAGGCCGAGGCCGTCTGAGGCCGAGGCTGGGGCCGTCCGAGGCTGACTGGAGCCGAGACCGACTGGGGCCGAGGCCGAGGCCGTCCGAGGCCGCCCGAGGCTGACTGGAGCTGAGGCCATTCGAGGCCGAGGCCGAGGCCGTCCGAGGCTGTCTGAGGCCGAGGCCGTCTTAGGCCGACTGGAGCCGAGGCCGTCTTAGGCCGACTGGAGCCGAGGCCGACTGGGTCCGAGGCCGAGGCTGTCCGAGGCCATCCGGGGTCAAGGCTGTCCGAGGCCGACTGGAGCTGAGGCCATTCGAGGCTGAGGCCATTCGAGGCTGAGGCCGAGGCCGTCCGAGGCCAACTGGGGCCGAGGTTGACTGGGGCCGAGGCCGACTGGAGCCGAGGCCGAGGCTGAGGACCGAGGGTGGCTTGGCAGCTGGAGGCCAAACAGAAGCTGGCTCCATACGGAGGAGAGAGAAATGGTGACGGATAGGGGGAAGGCCGAGTTGCCAAGTCTGGATGTTGTCATTGTGGTCCATGTCCGAAAGGACCTCGGAGGCCGAAGCAGGGCTCCATCAGTTTCCTTCTCTAACTACTTTGGATCAGCCACATTAGAGGGTAAAATATACTGTGGTCCAATTTGCAACAACATAATCAGAAGAAAGAGGCAATGACAGCCACTTCATTTGAATATGCAAAATCCAATTAGATTATGATCTAAAAAACTTCAGTACTAAGCAAGTCCACATAACTGAAAAAATAACAAATTCATTATTGCCTAAATTTTAGAGAAGGCATTATCACAAGTCTCTAAGTCAGAAAATATTAACTCATTAGATGATAATGTTAGCAATACAAGATCTTCAATAAATAATTTGTTACATATAAAAATACTTAAAAATACTTATCTGATATGGAATTCATCATAATAGTATTTACCTAATGCGGATACGGAGTTCATCAAGATAATATGTAGACTTGAGACTTGAATCTGGTTAGATTTGATAACCTCTTCAGATTTTGACAGCCTCTTCTACAAAATAACTAGTTTTCTCTCCCTTAACCTCATTCCTTTCTATAGCAGAGAATGATGGATTCTTGCTTACTTCTTCTGGCAGAGAGAGAGGATAAATTATTTATATATATATAACATCAATAGGTATTTCCATCAAACACCAATTAATGACATTAATGTCCTTTAATATCACGGCTTAATGTTAATGGCTTAAACCTTCGGACCATTAACGGTAGCCCTTCGTCTTCTTCACACCTGTAGAAGAAACAGTGGTTGGCCCTTCATCTTTCGTATACTAGGCTAGATCTGGCCCTTCACCTTTCGCATACTAGGCTAGATCTGACCCTTCACCTTTCGCATACTAGATTAGATCGAGAAAAAAAGGCGACTCTTCGCCTTTGTAACAATCTTACATTAAAGGGCTAATCTAACATTCTCCCACTTGGGCCGAAAGTTATGACATTAATATTAATAATGTAAACATTAGGCGTGCAAAATTAAATTTCATAATGTCATTCTTTCATCATGATTGACTTTAACATAATAAATCACATAATAAGAGTTATGGCTGTCATACACATCCAATTTGCATACTCCCTTCCATATACTACTGCATTAGCAACTTATCATATTAGGTCACATAAATTATATATAAATAACTTAATGTCCACTTAATTGTCTGAAAGACACAGTAAATTTCTTGTTCAAAATAGTAAGTGTATACAAGCATAAGGAACAAGAAATAAGAAATAAAACCAGAAACATCATATTAAGAGCTCAAGAGTGGCACAACAAGATCATAATCAATCTTCATTCATAATATCATCATAATCAATCTTTAATATATAACATCATCATAAACAATCTTCAATACAACCAAGACCCATTCTATGTACATGTTCTTTAAATGTTTTTGGTTGTAAACCTTTAGTCAAAGGATCTGCAATCATAAGATCCGTTCTAATATGTTCAATGCACACTCTTTGTTTCTGAACCTCCTCCTTGACAGTAAAGTACTTTAATTCCATATGTTTAGCACCTCTGGAATATTTGTCATTCTTGGAGAAGAAAACGGTTGTGAAATTATCACAATAAATTTGCAGCGGCTTGGTAATGGTGTCGACAACCCCAATTCCTGAAATAAAGTTTTGTAGCCATAATGCGTGAATTGTAGCTTCATAACATGCTACAAACTCTGCTTCCATAGTGGATGAGGCAATGATTGATTGTTTGGTACTTTTTTATGAATTGCTCCTTCTCCCAACAGGAACACATAGCCAAAAGTTGACTTTCTATTATCAACACAACCAGCAAAATCTGAATCTGAATATCCAATCACTTCCAAGTTATCAGATCTTCTAAATGTGAGCATATAATCCTTAGGGGGCGTTTGGTAAGAGATAATCTATCCAGATTACCGGTAATTTAAAAGGGCCCCACAGATTACCATGTTTGGTACGTTTTTTGAATAGCAATCTATCTTGCAATAGTAATCTATTGAGTGGTAATCCAGATTACCTCAGGAGAGGTGGCTATCCATATTAACGGCTATATTGTAATCCAATAATTTTTTTTATAAAATTGCCCCTGCCTCTTATGTAAAAATAAAATTATTCTTTCCTCTGAATAATTAAATTAATTAAAAAAATTAAATTAAAAATTAAAATTATTTTAAAAATTTTAAAAAAATAATTTTTAAATTTTTAATTTTTTAAAATAATTTTTAAAATAATTTTTAAATTTTTATTTTTAAATATTAAATTAATTAATTAAATTAATTAAAATTTTAATTTTAAAAAAATATTTTTTTAAAATTAATTTTTTAATTTTATTTTTTAAAATATTAAATTAAATTAATTAAATTAATTAAAAAATTAATTAAATTTTTAAATTTTTTTATTAATTAAATTTTTTAAAAAAATTATTTTTAAATTAATTTAATATTTAATTTTAAAAAATATTTTTTTTATTTTTTTAAAAATTAATTTTTTAATTTTATTTTTAAAAATATTAAATTAATTTAAAAATCAATTAAATTTTTTGTTTTTTAATTAATTTAATTTTTTTAAAAAATTAATTTTTTAATTAATTTAATATTTGATTTTTAAAAATGATTTTTTATTTTTAAAAAAATTAATTTTTTTAAAAATTAATTTTTTTAATTTTGTTTTTTAAATATTAAATTATATTAATTGAATTAATTAAATTAATTAAAAAATTAATTATATTTTTTATTTTTTAATTAATTTATTTTTTAATTAATTTAATTATTTAAAAAATATTTTTAATTAATTTAATATTTAATTTTAAAAATATTTTTGTATTTTTTTATAATTAGTTTTTTAAAAATTAGTTTTTTTAATTTTATTTTTTTTAAAAATATTAAATTAAATTAAGTTAAATTAATTGAAAAATTAATTAATTTTTTTATTTTTTAAATTAATTAATTTTTTTAATTTTTAAAAAATTTATTTTTTAATTTATTTTTTAAAAATATTAAATTAAATTAATTAAAAAATTTAATTGATTTTTTATTTATTAATTAATTTAATTTTTAAATTAATTTAATTTTTAAAAAATTAATTTTTAAATTATTTTAATATTGAAAAAAATAAATTTAAAAAAAATAATATATCAACTATTCTATTAATATTAATTAATTTTAAATAACAAAATATTAAAAAATAAATTATTTTTAAAATATAATAAATAAATTATGATAATTGAACGTTTAAGAATCAAAAAAAAATTTGAATAAAGTTTAAAGATTAAAAATATATTTTAATCTTAAAAAAATAATTAAATCTAGTATATTATACTTATATATAAATACTTTGATTTAGGGATATTTTGAGGTATTTTAAAAAATTTAATAGATTTGATTTAATATATGAATTTGATTTAGGGATATTTTAGGAATTTGATGTTATATGATTGGTAATCTGTTTGTCATATCAAACACAGTAATCAATATTACTGTAACATTACCTGAGCATACCAAACACAGTAATCAACATTACTATGAATCCATCCAGTGGTAATTTATCTTATAGGTAATCCATATTACCATTCAGAATTGCTGGCAATGCACCAAACGTAACCTAAGGCTTGTGGCAAGAAATATTATACCTTAGCCTATCAATGATAATCATAATCGGTGCCACAATCGAACTCATGGTTGACTATATTCTCATGCAATAAATCTAAATGCCCTCTTTTCATTTATTTAATTAACTTATTATGTTCCAGCATTTAACAAAACATGGCTATATTCCAATCCAAGGCAGGTAAACCTATTATCACCCGTACCATGCTTCTACTACTGGCCAACATCTATAATAAATGCCACATTTTGCTCATAACTTAATAATACTCTCACCCAACTAGTCCAATACACCCATTCCATTTTATATTTTTTTATTTATTTATTAATTATATATAGACTTTATTACCGTTATGAGCATCATTATTATTATTATTATCATTATCATTATAATGATGAATTAAAATTTATAATATCATAATTTATGTTATTAGCACACTACAAGTATCTATATTTATATAGTGAGTTGTGTGCAAGATTTTTTTAATAAATTATGTATATAAACTAATGATAGATTATATAAATAGGTGTAGTATGGGATGATTGTGTTAGGGATTTTTACTTCTATCGAGAGTATTAATCATAGTGTTGGTTAGTTTGCATGTACACATGTTGCACCCAATTAATTTGTAATAAATAATAATACAATAAAATCTAGGAATTAACCTCTTTGAAATTTTTAAATAAATAAGTTATCAATTTCTAGTTTCCTAAATTCTAACATTTGAATTTTTAACCTTAATGCTAGTCTTGAATTTTTTTGTAGCTTGCAAAAATTATTTTAATAATAAGAACTTGAACTTACCTCTATTGGGTGGTTGGGCAGTCTTTATAATAAATTTATTTAGATTCAAGCTATTAGCTATCTTTATAGAATTTAACCAAACTTAATTAAGATGGTATTACATGACGAAGAGTTTCAGTTAGAAGGGTTAAAGTCATGGATCCATGAGAGTTATCTTGGACTTAAGAGTTGAGTTTAGATTGAACTAGATTGACACAAGGGGTAAGAGGGACATTGGTCATATTGGAGCCTAACTTGAGGTTAGAGAGGGAAAGTGATATAGAGAAAGGTTAGTATTAGAGAGAGGAGAGAGAAAGAAATAGAGAAATAAAGAGAGGTAGATAGATAGTGAAAGGAGATAGAAAGAGAAAAGATAAATAGTGAGAGGAGATAAAAAGAGAAATACAGAGTTAGAGAAAAGGTGAAACAAGGAGAGAGAAGGAGACAAAAATTATGCGAATTAGTAGAAAGGGGGAATGTTGTGCCTTATCCTACTGCAATTAGGCAACATATTAAGAGGGAGAGGGAGGGAGAGAAGGAGAGAGAGAGAGTGAGGGAGAAGAATAGAGAGGGGGGAGAGGAAGAGGCTCCCGAAGGGGAGGAGGTAGCGGGAAAGGATCAAGATGGATCCCTTGTAAAAATTAGTTGTAGCCCTACGTCACCCTTGTTTTAACGTTTTGGCTGTTAGAGGAGGAAGAAAAGGGAATGATAAAGGTAAAGGAAGAGGGAAAGATATAGATGGAGAGAGAGATGGGGTCATATGGGTAGAGAGATTGCTTCTAGCTAAAACAAGGGGTTTTCATGACTTGGGCAGCTAGGTGGAGGCAAAAGGGGGAAGGAAGGGGAGAGAGAAGAGGAGAGGGATAGTGAGAGAGAACAAGGGAGGGAAGGCTAGTAGTGAATGTAGAGCCTGGTGTGGTACTCCAAAGCTTAAATCCTAGGATGGAGGTTTGTAGGCTCCACAGGGTTAAGGCCCAGGTTGTTGGGTCTTGAGGGGGCTAGTCTATCATTGGGCTGGGTTTGGGCCCAAGGTGTGGGTTGGTCCAAGGGAGTTTTTTAGGGTTTATTATCCATATAATAAGGCACCGGTTCATGTGTGGTGCTGGTTTTATTTTGGTGGCCGTCATGGGGACGGTTATATATAGTCATGTAACGATGATGATTAGAGATGAATGAAAGAAACCTTTTCTCCCTAGAATAAGCTATCCCTTCTCTTCCTCTCCTCTCTTTCTCACATATAGATGCCCTAGGTTTCTAGGGTTTTATTGCTGCCATCTCTGCCCTAGCCATCTTCTTGGAGCCGCCTCTCTCAAAGAAGGAGAAGGAAGAAACCCTAGCAGCACCTTCTTCTTGGGCAACGTCTCTTGATTTTCTGGATCAGATCTGAAGGTTCACGTGAGGAAGAAGAGAGGCCACGACCCTCTCTTACAATCTTGGGGCGCAAGAAACAAAGAAAATCCTAGTTGCTAATCAATCTGGGAAGATTACCAAGATCAAGATCCAAAATTCTGCTGCAGAAATTTCAGCAGGGATATCATCTCGCTTCTGCATCTCCACACGACTTGGGGCTGGTCGAATGCATGCTATGGTCCAAGGTTAGAAAGAGGACGATCCACTCTTCATTTGGTATCAGAGCCTCGGATGATTTGGTGGAGAAACGATTGGATCTTGGGCATTTCTTGGTAAGATATCAAACCAGAAATTTCTGCAGCAAGTTTAATTTTCTGTTTTTGTTGTGTGCATTGTTTCTTGGTTGGATATGGCATCTAGTAGCTTTAAATTCGATTTTGAAAAGTATGATGCAAGGGAAACTTCACCCTATGGCAGCAAAGGGTGAAGGATTTATTGGTACAGCAAAGGATTTATAAGGTCTTGGTGAAACAAAGATCGGATAATGTAAGTCATGAGGATTGGAAGGAGTTAGAGGAGATTGCATTTAACACAATCAGGATGTGCTTGGCTGATCAAGTCTTGCCGAAGATTTGAACTCAGACCATGGCAAGGGGGCTCTGGGAAACTTTAGAGAACACTTACATGGGAAAGAGCATGACAAACAAGTTGTGGTTGAAGAAACAGTTGTACAGCTTGAGAATGCCTGAGGGAGGAGATCTTGTGGCCCATATTCAAAAATTCAATCAAGTGTGCTCAGAGGTGATGAGCCTTGATGTGAAAATTGATGAAGAAGATAAGACCCTCATCTTGTTGTGTTCACTACCCAGTTCCTATGATGGTCTGATTACAACCTTGGTGTATGGGAAGGAGACCCTGAATTATGAAGAGGTTGTGGGGGTGCTGAGATCAAACCAGCAAAGAGAAAAGATTCGCATGGGAAATTCTAACACGGAGGTACTTGCTGTGAATGAGAGGCAAGGAAGACCCTGGAAAAAGGTTAGAGGCAAGTCCAAAGGCAGATATAAGTCTCGGGGCAAGCAGAAAGCATGGAAGTGTTACAAGTGTCATCAGATTGGTCACCTAAAGAGAAATTGCCCACTTCTAAAGAATGAGAAGGGAAAGGGCATTTCCAAGGGAGGTTCAACCAGCAATGGTGGTGCAAATTCATCTGAAGACAGTGAAGATGATGTACTGGTAGTTTTAGATGGGACCAAGAAGTGTGATAGTTGTTGGACACTTGACTCAGTATATTCTCACCATTATACTTCGCATAGGGAGTGGTTTGCAACTTATGAAGAATCTGATGGAGGGAGTGTATGCCTTGGTGATAATCATCCTTGTAAGGTTGCTGGAGTTGGAAGCATAAGGGTGAGGATGTATGATGGGGTTATAAGGACTTTGACCAATGTCAAACATGTCCCAGAGTTGAAGAAGAATCTAATTTCTTTGGGCTACCTGGAGAAGCATGGGTATGCTTTTGGAATACAGCCGGAGAGTGGATATTTGAGGATAACCAAGGGTGCATTAGTGGTGATGAAAGGGAGAAGGTTGGAAAATAATCTCTATCAGATGGAAGGCTCAGTGGCCATAGATGGTGCAGAGGTGCTAGCAGCGGCACAGGAGGAACAGTTGGTCTATAAACTGTGGCACTATCGAATGGGACACATGAGTGATAAAGGGCTTATAGAACTTAGTAAAAGAGGTCTGATTATAGTACTTAAGAAGGAGGACAATGACTTCTGTGAGCCCTGTATTTATGGCAAACAACATAGGGTGAGATTTGCTAGCAGTTTCAAGCAGAGTGAAGGTATTCTGGAACTAGTTCACTCAGATGTATGGGGACCGGCCCCTGTGTCAGCCAGAGGTGGGGCTAAGTATTTTTTGACCTTCATTGATGACTACTCCAGGAAGGTATGGGTATATCTGATAAGAGAAAAATCAGAGGTATTTGCCCGGTTTAAAGCTTGGAGAGTTGGTGTTGAAAAGGAGACAAGAAAACCAGTGAAGTGTTTGAGATCTGACAATGGAGGGGAGTATACAAGCAATGAATTCAGAAGCTACTGTGAGGAAAATGGGATCCAATGCCATTACACAGTAAGGATGACTCCTCAGCAGAATGGTGTGGCAGAGAGGATGAATCGTACATTGACAGAGAAGTCTAGGTGTTTGAGGCTACAGGCATCACTGCCCAAGATCTTTTGGGGTGATGCAATTATATTCTCTGGTTTTCTTGTTAACAGGTCCCCTAATAGAAAACTTGATGGAAGCATTCCAGAGGAGATCTGGAGTGGGAAGAAGGTGGAGCTTGGACACCTAAGGATTTTTGGTTGCCCAGCCTATGCACATGTGGAGGCAACTGAAAGGAGCAAGCTGGACCCAAAAAAATCACAAAGGCTGATCTTCATCGGGTATCCACAGGGAGTTAAAGGCTATTTGCTATGGAGTTCAGATTCATAGAAGTGTATCATCAGTAGAGACATTATTTTTGATGAGAAGAGCATCTTGAAGAGGTCAGAGATTGCAGATGGAGCTGAAAAGGCTGAACAGGACAGCAGTGGACAGTATTGGCTGACAGGTGATGTACCTTCTACTTCTACTTCAAAACGTGCTTCTTTTGAGGTGGAGTTTAGTATGAATGTTCCAATACATATAAAGGATCAGCCAGAAGAGCCATCAATCCAAAAGGAGGTGCAGGTGGAGTCACACACTTCAGCTTTGAGAGATGATCAAAGGGGTGTGGCACTACACAAGGCAAAGCGTACCATCATCAAATCTGCTCGGTATCGCATTGATGAGATGATTTCCTATGCTCTAATCACTGCAAATGAAGATCCAGAGACCTTCCAAGAAGCCATGGAAAGTTCAGAAAGAGACTCATGGATGCAGGCCATGATGGAGGAGATGGAGTCCCTGGAAAAGAACAAGACATGGCAGCTAGTGGATCTACCTAGAGATGCTCGGGCCATTGGTTCAAAATGGGTGTTCACAAAGAAGGAGGCACTTTCAGAGCAAGGTGGAGTCAGATACAAAACAAGGCTTGTTGCTAAGGGGTTCTCACAGAGAGAGGGAGTGGACTACACAGAGGTATTCTCTCCAGTGGTACATCATGCTTCAATTCGTGTGTTGTTATATCTCGTAGCACAACATGGTATGGAGTTGCAGCAGATGGACGTGAAGACGGCTTTCTTACATGGGAGTCTAGAGGAGAGGATATACATGAAGCAACCAGAGGGTTTCAAGAAATCTGGATTGGAAGAAAAAGTGTGTCTACTAAAGAAATCGCTCTATGGTTTGAAGCAGTCACCCCGTCAGTGGTACAAAAGGTTTGACACTTTTATTTTGGGCCTTGGATTTTCTAGATGTGAACATGATGCTTGTGTCTATGTGAAAGATGTGGATGAGGATGATGCACTGTATCTCCTTCTGTATGTGGATGATATGCTCATTGCCAGCAGGAGTGTTGAAGCAGTGAATGGACTGAAATATGCATTATCAATAAAATTTGAAATGAAGGATTTGGGGTCAGCTAGGAAGATACTTGGGATGAAAATTTACAGAGATAGGACCAAGGGAATTCTACACTTATCATTGGGTGGATATATTCAGAAGGTGTTGGAGAGGTTTGGGATGGATAAGGCCAAACCAGTTGGAACACCTTTGGCTAGTCACATGTCTCTTTCTAAGTTACAGAACCCCCAGACAGATGAAGAGAAAGAGTACATGGAGAGAGTTCCATATGCCAGTGCTGTGGGCAGCATTATGTATGCTATGGTGTGTTGCAGGCCTGACATAGCATATGTAGTGAGCCAGGTGAGCAGATTCATGGCGAACCCAGGGAAGGAGCACTGGAAGGCACTCAAGTGGATTTTGAGGTACCTTCAGGGAACTCGTGGACTTGGTCTAATTTTTGGGCAGCAAGATGGATCTAAGGAGAAATCTAATATCCCAAGTAAGTCATTAGGTCCATTGGAAGGATTTATGGATGCAAATTTTGCAGGTGATCTGGATACAAGAAGGTATACCACAGGGTATGTGTTCAGCATGCATAGTGGATTAATTTCTTGGAGATCAACCCTTCAACCTATTACAGCTTTGTCTACAATAGAAGATGAGTATATAGGGATTACAAAGGCTGCCAAGGAGGCTCTTTGGTTAAAGAGACTCATCATGGAAATGAGGGTGAAGCAGGGTACAGTATTGTTATACGGTGATAGTCAGAGTACCCTGCAGTTGGCTCAGAACCCAATCTATCATGCACGAACAAAGCATATAGATGTGAGGTATCACAGGATCAGAGAATTGGTGGAAGAAGGTGATGTGGAGCTGGTAAAAGTTTATACAAAGAAGAACCAGGCAGATGCACTTACGAAGACTCTTCCACGGGATAGCTTTCTCTCATGTGTGACACTGATGGGTCTGAGGGAATGTGCAGATTTTTCAGCAGCTTCGAAGCACCAAGGTGGAGATTGTAGAGCCTGGTGTGGTACTCCAAAGCTTAAATCCTAGGATGGAGGTTTGTAGGCTCTACAGGGTTAAGGCCCAGGTTGTTGGGTCTTGAGGGGGCTAGTCTATCATTGGGCTGGGTTTGGGCCCAAGGTATGGGTTGGTACAAGGGAGTTTTTTAGGGTTTATTATCCATATAATAAGGTACCGGTTCATGTGTGGTGCTGATTTTATTTTGGTGGCCGTCATGGGGATGGGTTATGATGAGGGGTAAAATCGTCATTGCATTGTTGACCGCTCACATCGGCGATTGGGTCGCGCCCAGTCCAAATGCCCTGCTTGCCAACTGGCCTGTTGGCGCGACATTCTAGCAACAAGAGTCTCCTCATAATGAAGAAAGAGAACAAGAGGGAAAAAAGTGGCCACGTCATGTGCGTGGGTTCTCCCAAGGGCCCCT
The DNA here is from genome assembly GCA_900491605.1 of Calamus simplicifolius. Classification (NCBI taxonomy): domain Eukaryota; kingdom Viridiplantae; phylum Streptophyta; class Magnoliopsida; order Arecales; family Arecaceae; genus Calamus; species Calamus simplicifolius. The sequence goes on from UESW01005107.1 coordinate 178,011, forward strand.
CATTAATATCCGTCAAATCAATAAGCCAGAGCATTCAATGATGCAGAAACGGTCATAATGACTTGGCCAGCATTTAATGGAATAAAAAGAGAGGAGAAAGTATAGTTCGGCCAACATGCCTCGGCAAATATAGTTCGGCAAATATACTTCGGCAAACATGCATCGGTAAATATGCTTCGGCCAACATACCTCGGCACTCTAGCTCGGTTTCCGCAACCGCGATATGACCTTCGCACCAACGCAATGCATTTACCTGCTTTAAGGCATTTAATGCCTTATCTCCTTGCATTTATGGCTGCAACGTTGCCCGGCACTTTTTGCGTAAGGAAGGATGGCGTCATAAAGCCGAGACAAAGAGTTCTTGATTCCATGCTTCACAGAAGTCCGACTCGGCCAACCAAATTGTATTTCGGCAGGTTCGGCCAACTTTATGCCTCGGTAGCCCGAGCTATTCTTATGCTACTACCATCAAGGTCAGACCATTCCTCGACCATTCGATCCGAGCTACTTCAGACCTCTGCGGAATCTGGCGGGAGAGTTCAAATTCACTGTAACAGAATAAGATTCCAAACAAGGAATCATGCCAAGACGTGGCCTAGGACCTACAATAGTGGCCTAGGGACCACGCGGCCATTGAGTCTCGATCCATCGGCCAGCTCTCCCCGCCTCCCAGCCGTCGATCCTCTAACTAACCAGATACGGATCCTACCGGCCCTGTAACAACCTGATTCGAATCCGTTTTGAATCCCAACAACTTTCAGACCTCATCCAGAGCACGTCCAAGAAGTCAGGTGACCGCCTATAAATACTACCACCCTCAAGCCTCTCAGGTACGGCGACTCTATGCCCATTTTTCATTCGCAGTTCTCACACTCCGCCATGAAAGCTCCCACGAGAGCTCGGAGGAACTCTTCCCGGGAGATCCTTCTCCCCATATTTGTTGGTTGCTGGTCTCCACTGACTTGGGCGTCGAAGGGTCTTCCGCAGAGGGCCACCCCCAATGCCTCTCGCGTGAGGACTGTCTTGCAGATCCGCCTAGGAGGGAGCCCACGCTGCAGCCCGATCGCGCCCGAGCCGGAGGACAGATCCCAGCGGCAACAGATTGGCGCTAGAGGAAGGGTCTCAAGTCCCGTTAAACTTGAAAAAAGGAGACAAGGATCTCGATCTGGAAGAGAACCTCTCCAATGGCTAATCGGAGAAGGGCAACTTCTGAAGCCCAGGACCGGGTCGTCTCCCAGAGACCCGATCCGATGAGTATCGTGGCACTGCCGCCGCCACCAGCTGAGACTCCGTCGCCACCAGCTGTCCTAGTTACCCATGACCAGTTCGCCATCCTGATCCAGCAGATCCAAGCCCTGACCCGTCTGGTTCAGGAGTGCCTTACGGCTCCCCATCCAGTTATAGCTACCCCTGCTCCATGCCTCCCAAAAGAGGCCGCAGCTCCTCTTTCTCCAGCCACTTCTTCTTCTGGTCCGCATGGAGTTGCGGACCCCCCATGTCGACCTAAGGAGGCAAGACTAGTCCCGCAAGGGAGCTGTGACAAGGATCTCCCTAGATCTCGGCGGGCCCGATTCATCTCTCCGGTGTCCTCTCGCCATGACTCGACGCCATCTCCACCTTCTCCTTGCCTTGGCACAACAGATCGGCTTCCATAGCCGCGCTATGCGCACCAAGGCATTTATGGCCTCATAAAGGCCATGTGCATTTACTTGCTTTAAGGCATTTAATGCCTTATCTCCTTCCATCATCAAGGCATTTATGGCTGCCGCGTTGCCCCTTAGGCACCTTTTGCATGAGGAAGGATGGCGTCATAAAGCCAAGACAAGGAGTTCTTGACTCCAAGCTTCACAGAAATCCAACGTCCAGCTTCAACCTCGGCCAGTGGATCTACCGCACCACACAGAGAGTCCCCACAGGCGAGACCCCGTTACGGATGGCCTTCGGCGTAGAAGCTGTCATCCCCGTGGAGATAGGACCCCCCTATCCGCGGATGCTATCATGCCTCCAGAGTCAAAGGGAGATCCTTCTCGCCCAACGACCCTGTTCTCCAGAAAGCATCTGTCTCCAAACCGCTAGAGCAAGGAAAACTGGCACCAAATTGGGAAGGCTCGTACCAAGTAGCGGAGACCATTGGACCGGGAACCTACAAGCTGCAAGATCTAAACGGAAAGTCTGTCCCCCAGACGCGGAACTCAGACAATCTCCGTAAGTATTATCAATAGGGTATGTCCTCTATAAGTCCATTTTGATATGCCTTATTATACCTTCTTGTCGGCACGTATTTTCATAATTTGCAATATGAATCATCACACATTATGTTGCCAAAGATTGCGAAAAGAAACAGGTGCTGCTCACCAATCCTCGGCACGACCGAGTTGCCTATTTGCACAGGAAATCTCCGAACCTCGGCTAGGCCGAGCAATGATCTCTAAAGCCCCGGCCAGAGCCGGAGTGCATCTCTCATTATTGGAAGCCCCGGCCAGAGCCAGAGTGCATCTCTTATTACCAGAAGCCCCGGCCAGAGCCGAAGTGCGTAAGCCCCGGTTAGAGCCGGAGTGCATCTCTCACTATCGGAAGCCCCGGCCAGAGCCGGAGTGCATCTCTCATTATTGGAAGGCCCGGCCAGAGCCGGAGTGCATCTCTCATTATTGGAAGCCCCGGCCAGAGCCGGAGTGCATCTCTTATTACCAGAAGCCCCGGCCAGAGCCGAAGTGCGTAAGCCCCGGTTAGAGCCGGAGTGCATCTCTCATTATCGGAAGCCCCGGCTAGAGCCGGAGTGCATCTCTCACTATTGGAAGCCCCGGCCAGAGCCAAAGTGCGTAAGCCCCGGCCAGAGCCAGAGTGCATATCTTATTACCGAAAGCCCCGGCCAGAGCCGGAGTGCATCTCCTATTTATCTAAAACCTCGGCCAAGACCGAGTGACATATCAGAACCCTTGGCTAAAAGCTGAGGAAGTTTGTTATTAATCTTGAAGGCTCGGCTACAACCGAGTAACGGTCTCCGAACCTTGGCAGCGCCAAGTAAAATATAATCTTGAAGGCTCGGCTACAGCCGAGTAACGGTCTCCGAACCTTGGCAGCGCCAAGTAAAATATAATCTTGAAGGCTCGGCTACAGCCGAGTAACGGTCTCCGAACCTTGGCAGCGCCAAGTAAAATATAATCTTTGAAGGCTCGGCAACACCGAGTAATTTATTTGGAAGCCTCGGTTACAACCGAGTAGCATCTTGGAAGGCTCGGCAACACCGAGTAATTTATTATTTGAAGCCTCGGTCACAACCGAGTGGCAATTAATATTTGAAGCCTCGGTTACAACCGAGTAGCATCTTGGAAGGCTAGGCAACACCGAGTATTTTATTATTTGAAAGCCTCGGTTACAACCGAGTAGCATCTTGGAAGGCTCGGCAACACCGAGTAATTTATTATTTGAAGCCTCGGTCACAACCGAGTGGCAATTAATATTTGAAGCCTCGGTTACAACCGAGTAGCATCTTGGAAGGCTCGGCAACACCGAGTATTTTATTATTTGAAAGCCTCGGTTACAACCGAGTAGCATCTTGGAAGGCTCGGCAACATCGAGTAATTTATTATTTGAAGCCTCGGTCACAACCGAGTGGCAATTAATATTTGAAGCCTCGGTTACAACCGAGTAGCATCTTGGAAGGCTCGGCAACACCGAGTATTTTATTATTTGAAAGCCTCGGTTACAACCGAGTAGCATTTTGGAAGGCTTGGCATCACCGAGTAATTTATTATTTGAAGCCTCGGTTACAACCAAGCAGCAATTAATATTTGGAAGCCTCGGTTACAACCGAGTAGCATCTTGAGAAGGCTTCCAAAGACCGAATGATATATTTCTGAAGGCTCGGCAACAACCGAGTAATAAATTCATAAAAGTATGCTCTTTCTATACCCATTTTTATTCATTGAATTAAATTCTATTTTTAAAGGCCTGGGAAATTCTTATAACTCTTCTTGAAAGCTGCAATAAGAAGCAGGTCGTATAAATCCTCGGCCGGGCCGAGCAACAAAATCTCCGTACCTTGGCAGCACCAAGTAAAATATAATATTGAAGGCTCGGCTACAGCCGAGTAATGGTCTTCGAACCTTGGCAGCGCCAAGTAAAATATAATCTTTGAAGGCTCGACAACACCGAGTAATTTATTTGGAAGCCTCGGTTACAACCGAGTAGCATCTTGGAAGGCTCGGCAACACCGAGTAATTTATTATTTGAAGCCTCGGTCACAACCGAGTGGCAATTAATATTTGAAGCCTCGGTTACAATCGAGTAGCATCTTGGAAGGCTCGGCAACACCGAGTATTTTATTATTTGAAAGCCTCGGTTACAACCGAGTAGCATTTTGGAAGGCTTGGCATCACCGAGTAATTTATTATTTGAAGCCTCGGTTACAACCAAGCAGCAATTAATATTTGGAAGCCTCGGTTACAACCGAGTAGCATCTTGAGAAGGCTCGGAAACAACCGAGTAATAAATTTCCAGAGCATCGGCCAAAGACCGAGTGATATATTTTTGAAGGCTCGGCAACAACCGAGTAATAAATTCATCCATAAAAGTACGCTCTTTCTAGACCCATTTTTATTCATTGAATTAAGTTCAGTTTTTAAGGCCTGCGAAATTTTTATAACTCTCCTTGAAAGTCACAATGAGAAGCAGGTCATAAAAAGCCCCGGCCAGAGCCGGAGTGCATCTCTCATTATTGGAAGCCCCGGCCAGAGCCGAAGTGCGTAAGCCCTGGCCAGAGCCGGAGTGCATCTCTCATTATCGGAAGCCCTGGCTAGAGCCGGAGTGCATCTCTCATTATCGAAAGCCCCGGCCAGAGCCGGAGTGCATCTCTTATTATTGGAAGCCCCGGCCAAAGCCGAAGTGCGTAAGCCCCGGCCAGAGCCGGAGTGCATCTCTCATTATCGGAAGCCCCGGCCAGAGCCGGAGTGCATCTCTTATTACCGAAAGCCCCGGCCAGAGCCGGAGTGCATCTCTCATTATCGAAAGCCCCGGCCAGAGCCGGAGTGCATCTCTCATTATTGGAAGCCCCGGCCAGAGCCGAAGTGCGTAAGCCCCAGCCAGAGCCGGAGTGCATCTCTCATTATCGGAAGCCCCGGCCAGAGCCGGAGTGCATCTCTTATTACCGAAAGCCCCGGCCAGAGCCGGAGTGCATCTCTCATTATCGGAAGCCCCGGCCAGAGCCGGAGTGCATCTCTTATTACCGAAAGCCCCGGCCAGAGCCGGAGTGCATGTCCTATTACCGAAAGCCCCGGCCAGAGCCGGAGTGCATCTCCCATTACCGAAAGCCCCGGCCAGAGCCGGAGTGCATCTCCTATTACTGAAAGCCCCGGCGAGAGCCAAAGTGCATCTCCTATTACCGAAAGCCCCGGCCAGAGCCAGAGTGCATCTCTCATTACCAAAAACCCCGGCCAGAGCCGGAGTGCATCTCTTATCATCAAAATTCCCAGCCAGATTCGGAGTGCATCTCTTATTATTAAAAGCCCCGGCCAGAGCCGGAGTGCATCTCTTATTATCAAAATCCCCGGTCAGAGCCGGAGTGCATCTCTTATCATCAAAAGCCTCGGCCAGAGCCGAAGGGCATCACCTATTAACAGAAACCTCGGCCAAGACCGAGTGACATGTCGGAACCCTCGGCTAAAGCTGGAGGGAATTTCTTACTGATCTTCAAAAGCCCCGGTCAGAGCCGGAGTGCATCTCTTATTATCAAAAGCCTCGACCGAAGACTGAGTGATATATTTCTGTAGCCTCGGCCAATCCGAGTGATACAACACTAAAGCTTCGTCCCAGTCGGATAATTTCTCGAACACTTTAGTGCAACTAAAGCACCTTATTTTACTTCAGCAAGAGGGCCGCCCAGGCCTTTCTCTAACCTACACAGAGATAAACACTTCCTCTACAGAGGATCGAATGACACGTCCCCTAAATAAGATTGCTCTAGAATTCTACTCCCTATATCCGAAATTACACTTCGGACTAGGGAGTGGGGGGCATGTGATGAGGGGTAAAATCGTCATTGCATTGTTGATCGCTCACATCGGCGATTGGGTCGCGCCCAGTCCAAATGCCCTGCTTGCCAGTTGGCCTGTTGGCGCGACATTCTAGCAATAAGAGTCTCCTCATAATGAAGAAAGAGAACAAGAGGGAAAAAAGTGGCCACGTCATGTGCGTGGGTTCTCCCAAGGGCCCCTCATTAATATCCATCAAATAATAAGCCAGAGCATTCAATGATACAGAAACGGTCATAATGACTTGGCCAGCATTTAATGGAATAAAAAGAGAGGAGAAAGTATAGTTCGGCCAACATGCCTCGGCAAATATAGTTCGGCAAATATACTTCGGCAAACATGCATCGGTAAATATGCTTTGGCCAACATACCTCGGCACTCTAGCTCGGTTTCCGCAACCGCGATATGACCTTCGCACCAACGCAATTATGGCCTCATAAAGGCCATATGCATTTACATGCTTTAAGGCATTTAATGCCTTATCTCCTTGCATTTATGGCTGCAACGTTGCCCGGCACTTTTTGCGTAAGGAAGGATGGCGTCATAAAGCCGAGACAAAGAGTTCTTGACTCCATGCTTCATAGAAGTCCGACTCGGCCAACCACATTGTATTTCGGCAGGTTCGGCCAACTTTATGCCTCGGTAGCCCGAGCTATTCTTATGCTACTGCCATCAAGGCCAGACCATTCCTCGGCCCTTCGATCCGAGCTACTTCAGACCTCTGCGGAATCTGGCGGGAGAGTTCAAATTCACTGTAACAGAATAAGATTCCAAACAAGGAATCATGCCAAGATGTGGCCTAGGACCTACAATAGTGGCCTAGGGACCATACGGCCATTGAGTCTCGATCCATCGGCTAGCTCTCCCCGCCTCCCAGTCGTCGATCCTCTAACTAACCAGATACGGATCCTACCGGCCCTGTAACAACCTGATTCGAATCCGTTTCGAATCCCAACAACTTTCAGACCTCATCCAGAGCACGTCCAAGAAGTCAGGTGACCGCCTATAAATACTACCACCCTCAAGCCTCTCAGGTACGGCGACTCTACGCCCATTTTTCATTCGCAGTTCTCACACTCCGCCATGAAAGCTCCCACGAGAGCTCGGAGGAACTCTTCCCGGGAGATCCTTCTCCCCATATTTGTTGGTTGCTGGTCTCCACTGACTTGGGCATCGGAGGGTCTTCCGTAGAGGGCCACCCCCAACGCCTCTCGCGTGAGGACTGTCTTGCAGATCCGCCTAGGAGGGAGCCCACGCTGCTGCCCGATCGCGCCCGAGCCAGAGGACAGATCCCAGCGGCAACAGATTTTGTTGCCGCTGAAATCCATCCTTCGGCTCGGGCGCGATTGGGCTGCAGCGTGGGCTCCCTTCCTTCTAGGCGGACCTGCAAGACAGTCCTCACGCAAGAGGCGTTGGGGGTGGCCCTCTGCGGAAGACCCTCCGACACCCAAGTCAGTGGAGACCAGCAATCAACAAATATGGGGAGAAGGATCCCCGGGAAGAGTTCCTCCGAGCTCTCATGGAAGCTTTCATGGCGGAGTGTGAGAACAGCGAATAAAAAAAATGGGCGTAGAATAGCCGTACCTGAGAGGCTTGAGGGTGGTAGTATTTATAGGCGGTCACCTGACTTCTTGGACGTGCTCTGAATGAGGTCTGAAAGTTATTGGGATTCAAAACGGATTCGAATCAGGTTGTTACAGGGCCGGTAGGATCCGTATCTGGTTAGTTAGAGGATCGACGGCTGGGAGGCGGGGAGAGCTGGCCGATGGATCGAGACTCAATGGCCGCGTGGTCCCTAGGCCACTATTGTAGGTCCTAGGCCACGTTTTGGCATGATTCCTTGTTTGGAATCTTATTCTGTTACAGTGAATTTGAATTCTCCCGCGTCAGATTCTGCAGAGGTGTTGTGGTTCAGTCATCATGGCTTGTGGAGGCTCGGCGGAGGTAGGTGCCGAGGCATAAAGGGCGAAAGTGGCAGCCATAAATGCCTTAACGTAGGGAAGAAAATAAGGCATTGAATGCCTTAAAGAAGGTGGATATATGTGGCCTTTATGAGGTCATAAATGCCTTGATGTAAAAGACATAGCGTGGTTGCGGAGGCCGAGCTATATTTACCGAGGCATGTTGGCCAAACTATATTTGCCGAGGCATGTTGGCCGAGCTATGCTGGCTGAGCTATGCTGAAGCTGGCTGATGCTGAGGCTGACCGAGCTATGCTGGCCGAGCTATGTTGGCCGAGCTATGCTGAAGCTGGCTGAGGCTGAGGCTGGCCGAGCTATGCTGGCCGAGCTATGTTGAAGCTGGCTGATGCTGAGGCTGACCGAGCTATGCTGGCCGAGCTATGTTGGCCGAGCTATGCTGAAGTTGGCTGAGGCTGAGGCTGGCCAAGCTATGCTGGCCGAGCTATGTTGGCCGAGCTATGCTGAAGCTGGCTGAGGCTGAGACTGGCCGAGCTATGCTGGCCGAGCCATGTTGGCCGAGCTATGCTGAAGCTGGCTGAGGCTGAGGCTGGCCGAGCTATGCTGGCCGAGCTATGCTAAAGCTGGCTGAGGCTGAGGCTGGCCGAGCTATGCTGGCCGAGCTATGTTGAAGCTGGCTGATGCTGAGGCTGACCGAGCTATGCTGGCCGAGCTATGTTGGCCGAAGCATATTTGCCGAACTATATTTTCCGAGTTATGTTGGCCGAAGTATGCTTTCTCCTCTCTTTTTATTCCATTAAATGCTGGCTAAGTCATTATGACCGTTTCTGCACCATTAAATGCTCCAGCCTATTGATTTGACTGCCAGATATTAATGAGGGGGCCCTTGGGAGAACCCACGCACATGACGTGGCCCTTTTTTTCCCTCTTGTTCTCTTTCTTCATAATGAGGAGACTCTTGTCACTAGAATCGTGCCAGCATGGCATTTGGACTGGGTGCGACCCCATCGCCGATGTGAACGGTCAACAATGCAATGACGATTTTACCCCTCATCACATGCCCCCCACTCCCTAGTCCGAAGTGTAATTTCGGATATAGGAAGTAGAATTCTGGAGCAATCTTATTTAGGGGACGTGTCATTCGATCCTCTGTAGAGGAAGTTTTTATCTCTGTGTAGGTTAGAGAAAGGCCTGGGCGGCCCTCTTGCTGAAGTAAAATGAGGTGCTTTAGTTGCACTAGAGTGTCCGAGAAATTATCCGGCTGGAACGAAGCTTTAGTGTTGTATCACTCGGATTGGCCGAGGCTGCAGAAATATATCACTCAGTCTTCGGCCGAGGCTTTTGATAATAAGAGATGCACTCCGGCTCTGGCCGGGGCTTTTAAAGATCAGTAAGAAATTCCCTCCAGCTTTAGCCAAGGGTTCCGACATGTCACTCGGTCTTGGCCGAGGTTTTTGTTAATAGGTGATGCCCTTCGGCTCTGGCCGAGGCTTTTGATGATAAGAGATGCACTCCGGCTATGACCGGGGCTTTTGATAATAAGAGATGCACTCCGGCTCTGGCCGGGGCTTCCGATAATGAGAGATGCACTCCGGCTTTGGCCGGGGCTTTCAGTAATAAGAGATGCACTCCGGCTCTGGCCGGGGCTTCCGATAATGAGAGATGCACTCCGGCTCTAGCCGGGGCTTCCGATAATGAGAGATGCACACTGGCTCTGGCCGGGGCTTACGCACTTCGGCTCTGGCCGAGGCTTCCAATAATGAGAGATGTACTCCGGCTTTGGCCGGGGCTTTCGGTAATAAGAGATGCACTCCGGCTCTGGCCGGGGCTTTTAATAATAAGAGATGCACTCCGGCTCTGGCCGGGGCTTTTTATGATAAGAGTTGCACTCCGGCTCTGACCGGGGCTTCCGATAATGAGAGATGCACTCCGGCTCTGGCCGGGGCTTACGCACTTCGGCTCTGGCCGGGGCTTCCAATAATGAGAGATGCACTCCGGCTCTGGCCGGGGCTTTTGGTAATACGAGATGCACTCCGGCTCTGGCCGGGGCTTTCGGTAATAAGAGATGCACTCCGGCTCTGGCCGGGGCTTCCGATAATGAGAGATGCACTTCGGCTCTGGCCGGGGCTTTTTATGATAAGAGATGCACTCCGGCTCTGACCGGGCTTCCGATAATGAGAGATGCACTCCGGCTCTGGCCGGGGCTTTTTATGATAAGAGATGCACTCCGGCTCTGGCCAGGGCTTTTTATGATAAGAGATGCACTCCGGCTCTGACCGGGGCTTCCGATAATGAGAGATGCACTCCGGCTCTGGCCGGGGCTTATGCACTTCGGCTCTGGCCGGGGCTTCCAATAATGAGAGATGCACTCTGGCTCTGGCCGGGGCTTTTGGTAATACGAGATGCACTCCGACTCTGGCCGGGGCTTTTGGTAATAAGAGATGCACTCCGGCTCTGGTCGGGGCTTTCGATAATGAGAGATGCACTCCGGCTCTGGCCGGGGATTTTATGATAAGAGATGCACTCCGGCTCTGACCGGGGCTTCCGATAATGAGAGATGCACTCCGGCTCTGGCCGGGGCTTTTATGATAAGAGATGCACTCCGGCTCTGACCGGGGCTTCCGATAATGAGAGATGCACTCCGGCTCTGGCCGGGGCTTTTTTATGATAAGAGATGCACTCCGGCTCTGACCGGGGCTTTTTATGACCTGCTTCTCATTGTGACTTTCAAGAAGAGTTATAAAAATTTCGCTGGCCTTTTAAAAACTAAACTTAATTCAATGAATAAAAGTGGGTCTAGAAAGAGCATACTTTTATGGATGAATTTATTACTCGGTTGTTGCCGAGCCTTCAGAAATATATCACTCGGTCTTTGCCGATGCTCTGGAAATTTATTACTCGGTTATTGCCAAGCCTTCCAAAATGCTACTCGGTTGTAACCGAGGCTTTCAAATAATAAAATACTCGGTGTTGCCGAGCCTTCCAAGATGCTACTCGGTTGTAACCGAGGCTTCAAATATTAATTGCCACTCGGTTGTGACCGAGGCTTCAAATAATAAATTACTCGGTGTTGCCGAGCCTTCCAAGACGCTACTCGGTTGTAACCGAGGCTTCAAATAATAAAATACTCGGTGTTGCCAAGCCTTCCAAGATGCTACTCGGTTGTAACCGAGGCTTCAAATATTAATTGCCACTCGGTTGTAACTGAGGCTTCAAATAATAAAATACTCGGTGTTGCCGAGCCTTCCAAGATGCTACTCGGTTGTAACCGAGCTTCCAAATAAATTACTCGGTGTTTCCGAGCCTTCAAAAATGCTACTCGGTTGTAACCGAGGCTTTCAAATAATAAAATACTCGGTGTTGCCGAGCCTTCAAGATTATATTTTACTTGGCGCTGCCAAGGTTCGGAGATCGTTACTCGGTTGTAGCCGAGCCTTCAAGATTATATTTTACTTGGCGCTGCCAAGGTACGGAGATTTTGTTGCTCGGCCCGGCCGAGGATTTATACGACCTGCTTCTTATTGCATCTTTCAAGGAGAGTTATAAGAATTTCGTAGGCCTTTAAAAACAGAATTTAATTCAATGAATAAAAATGGGTATAGAAAGAGCATACTTTTATGGATGAATTTATTACTCGGTTGTTGCCGAGTCTTCAGAAATATATCACTCGGTCTTTGGCCGATGCTCTCGAAATTTATTACTCGGTTGTTGCCGAGCCTTTAGAAATATATTACTCGGTTGTTGCCGAGCCTTCTCAAGACTATTATTATTATGAGAAGGACGGTTGGGGCCAAGCAACAAATTCTCCGAACCTTGATAGGGCCAAGTAAAATATTCTCCGAACCTCGGCTGGGCCGAGCAACAAATTCTTCGAACCTTGGCAGGGCCAAGTAAAATATTCTCCGAACCTCGGCTGGGCCGAGCAGCAAATTCTCCGAACCTTGGCAGGGCCAAGTAAAATATTCTCCGAACCTCGGCTAGGCCGAGCAACAAATTCTCCGAACCTTGGCAGGGCCAAGTAAAATATTCTCCAAACCTCGGCTGGGCCGAGCATCAAATTCTCCGAACCTTGGCAGGGCCAAGTAAAATATAATCTTATAATCCTCGGCTGGACCGAGCGGTCTCCGAACCTTGGCAGCGCCAAGTAAAATATAATCCTGAAGGCTCGGCTACAACCGAGTAACGGTCTCCGAATCTTGGCAGCGCCAAGTAGAATATAATCTTGGAAGGCTCGGCAACACCGAGTATTTTATTATTTGAAAGCCTCGGTTACAACCGAGTAGCATCTTGGAAGGCTCGGCAACACCGAGTATTTTATTATTTGAAGCCTCGGTTACAATCGAGTAGCACCTTGGAAGGCTCGGCAACACCAAGTAATTTATTATTTGAAGCCTCGGTCACAACCGAGTAGCAATTAATATTGAAAGCCTCGGTTATAACCGAGTAGCACCTTGGAAGGCTCGGCAACACCGAGTATTTTATTATTTGAAGCCTCGGTTACAACCGAGTAGCACCTTGGAAGGCTCGGCAACACCGAGTAATTTATTATTTGAAGCCTCAGTCACAACCGAGTAGCAATTAATATTTGAAGTCTCGGTTACAACCGAGTAACATCTTGGAAGGCTCGACAACACCGAGCATTTTATTATTTGAAGCCTCGGTTACAACCGGGTAGCACCTTGGAAGGCTCGGCAACACCGAGTAATGTATTATTTGAAGCCTCGGTCACAACCGAGTAGCAATTAATATTGGAAGCCTCGGTTACAACCGAGTAGCATCTTGGAAGGCTCGGCAACACCGAGCATTTTATTATTTGAAGCCTCGGTTACAACCGAGTAGCACCTTGGAAGGCTCGGCAACACCGAGTAATTTATTATTTCAAGCCTCGGTCACAACCGAGTAGCAATTAATATTTGAAGCCTCGGTTACAACCGAGTAACATCTTGGAAGGCTCGGCAACAACAGCGAGTAATTTATTATTTGAAGGCTCGGCAAGTAATTTATTATTTGAAGCCTCGGTTACAACCGAGTAGCAATTAATATTTGGAAGCCTCAGTTACAACCTAGTAGCATCTTGAGAAGGCTCGGTAACAACCGAGTAATATATTTCTAAAGGCTCGGCAACAACCGAGTAATAAATTTCCAGAGCATTGGCCAAAGACCGAGTGATATATTTCTGAAGGCTCGGCAACAACCGAGTAATAAATTCATCCATAAAATCACAATGAGAAGCAGGTCATAAAAAGCCCCGGTCAGAGCCGGAGTGCATCTCTTATCATAAAAAGCCCCGGCCAGAGCCGGAGTGCATCTCTCATTATTAGAAGCCCCGGTCAGAGCCGGAGTGCATCTCTTATTATAAAAAGCCCCGGCCAGAGCCAGAGTGCATCTCTTATTACCAAAAGCCCCGGCCAGAGCCGGAGTGCATCTCTCATTATCGGAAGCCCCGGTCAGAGCCGGAGTGCATCTCTTATTATAAAAAGCCCCGGCCAGAGCCGGAGTGCATCTCTTATTACCAAAAGGCCCGGCCAGAGCCGGAGTGCATCTCTCATTATTGGAAGCCCCGGCCAGAGCCGGAGTGCATCTCTTATTACCAAAAGCCCCGGCCAGAGCCGGAGTGCATCTCTATTATAAAAGCCCGGCCAGAGCCGGAGTGCATCTCTTATTATCAAAAGCCCCAGCCAGAGCCGGAGTGCATCTCTTATTGATCAAAAGCCCCGGCCAGAGCCGGAGTGCATCTCTTATTATCAAAAGCCCCGGCCAGAGCCGGAGTGCATCTCTTATTACCAAAAGCCCCGACCAGAGCCGGAGTGCATCTCTTATTATCAAAAGCCCCGGCCAGAGCCGGAGTACATCTCTTATTACCAAAAGCCCCGGCCAGAGCCGGAGTGCATCTCTTATTATCAAAATCCTCGGCCAAAGACTGAGTGATATATTTCTGCAGCCTCGGCCAATCCGAGTGATACAGCACTAAAGCTTGTCCCAGCCGGATAATTTCTCGGACACTCTAGTGCAACTAAAGCACCTTATTTTACTTCAGCAAGAGGGCCGCCCAGGCCTTTCTCTAACCTACACAGAGATAAACACTTCCTCTACAGAGGATCGAATGACACGTCCCCTAAATAAGATTGCTCCAGAATTTTACTCCCTATATCCGAAATTACACTTCGGACTAGGGAGTGGGGGGCATGTGATGAGGGGTAAAATCGTCATTGCATTGTTGACCGTTCACATCGGCGATGGGGTCGCGCCCAGTCCAAATGCCATGCTGGCATGACATTCTAGCGACAAGAGTCTCCTCATTATGAAGAAAGAGAACAAAAGGGAGAAAAAAGGGCCACGTCATGTGCGTGGGTTCTCCTAAGGGCCCCCTCATTAATATCTGGTAGTCAAATCAATAGGCTGGAGCATTTAATGGTGCAGAAACGGTCATAATGACTTAGCCAGCATTTAATGGAATAAAAAGAGGAGAAAGCATACTTCGGCCAACATGCCTCGGAAAATATAGTTCGGCAAATATGCTTCGGCCAACATAGCTCGGCCAGCATAGCTCGGTCAGTCTCAGCATCAGCCAGCTTCAACATAGCTCGGCCAGCATAGCTCGGCCAGCCTCAGCCTCAGCCAGCTTCAGCATAGCTCGGCCAACATAGCTCGGCCAGCATAGCTCGGTCAGCCTCAGCATCAGCCAGCTTCAACATAGCTCGGCCAGCATAGCTCGGCCAGCCTCAGCCTCAGCCAGCTTCAGCATAGCTCGGCCAACATAGCTCGGCCAGCATAGCTCGGCCAGCCTCAGCCTCAGCCAGCTTCAGCATAGCTCGGCCAACATAGCTCGGCCAGCATGGCTTGGCCAGCCTCGGCCTCAGCCAGCTTCAGCATAGCTCGGCCAACATAACTCGGTCAGCCTCAGCATCAGCCAGCTTCAGCATAGCTCGGCCAACATGCCTCGGCAAATATAGTTTGGCCAACATGCCTCGGTAAATATAGCTCGGCCTCTGCAACCACGCTATGTCTTTTGCATCAAGGCATTTATGACCTCATAAAGGCCACATATATCCACCTTCTTTAAGGCATTCAATGCCTTATTTTCTTCCCTACATTAAGGCATTTATGGCTGCCACTTTCGCCCTTTATGCCTCGGCACCTACCTCCGCCGAGCCTCCACAAGCCATGATGACTGAACCACAATACCTCTGCGGAATCTGACGCGGGAGAATTCAAATTCACTGTAACAGAATAAGATTCCAAACAAGGAATCATGCCAAAACGTGGCCTAGGACCTACAATAGTGGCCTAGGGACCACGCGGCCACTGAGTCTCGAGCCATCAGCCAGCTCTCCCCGCCTCCCAGCCGTCGATCCTCTAACTAACCAGATATGGATCCTACCGGCCCTGTAACAACCTGATTCGAATCCGTTTCGAATCCCAACAACTTTCAGACCTCATCCAGAGCACGTCCAAAATGTCAGGTGACCGCCTATAAATACTACCACCCTCAAGCCTCTCAGGTACGACTATTCTACGCCCATTTTTTATTTACGGTTCTCACACTCCGCCATGAAAGCTCCCACGAGAGCTCGGAGGAACTCTTCCTGAGAGATCCTTCTCCCCATTATCTGGTTGATCGCCGATTTCCTCCCACTGACTTGGGCGTCGGAGGGTCTTCCGCAGAGGGCCACCCCCAATGCCTCTTGCGTGAGGACTGTCTTGCAGGTCCGCCTAGAAGGAAGGGAGTCCACGCTGCAGCCCGATCGCGCCCGAGCCGGAGGACGGATTTCAGCGGCAACAGGTTATATATAGTCATGTAACGATGATGATTAGAGAGGAATGAAATAAACCCTTTTCTCCCTAGAATAAGCTATCCCTTCTCTTCCTCCTCCTCTCTTTCTCACATATAGATGCCCTAGGTTTTTAGGGTTTTATTGCTGCCATCTCTGCCCTAGCCATCTTCTTGGAGCTGCCTCTCTCAAAGAAAGAGAAGGAAGAAACCCTAGCAGCACCTTCTTCTTGGGCAACGTCTCTTGATTTTCTGAATCAGATCTGAAGGTTCACGTGAGAAAGAAGAGAGGCTACGACCCTCTCTTGCAATCTTGGGGCGCAAAAAACCAAGGAAAATCCTAGTTGCTAATCAATCTGGGAAGATTACCAAGATCAAGATCCAAAATTCTGCTGCAGAAATTTCAGCAGGGATATCATCTCGCTTCCGCATCTCCACACGACTTGGGGCTAGTCGAATGCGTGCTATGCTCCAAGGTTAGAAAGAGAACGATCCACTCTTCAGTGAATGGACATAGTCCTGTGTCATCCCATGTCTTGCTACCATTCCTTGTAAGAGAGAGAATTAAAGAGAGATAGAGACAAAGAGAGACTAACTTTAAGCATGAGTCAGCAAGGAGTATGGAGAACGATATGGATGCTTAGATGGTTTGAAAAGGAGAAGTTATATGATGAAATCACTGCCCTACCTCCACCTAATTACATCAATAATGGGAGGTTATCGAAGGATTGACATCTTGAGGGAAGGAGTTTGAGCCGTCATAGGTAGTACAACACTACAACGCATAACCCTATTAACACCATAGCACTGGAATAGGGTCGCCCTTGTTCACATGGTGCGCAAGGAAGGGGTAATGCCCTTTTGCCTGTATTGGGCCAACCTAGTTAGACCAACCCCTTATAGGGACGCCAGCTTGGGTTAGGTCTCACACTTATAATAGTGTCTAACAAAGAGGAACAAATTCTTAAATTGTAGCAGAATCATTATAATTGAGCATGTGAATCACTGTAATTGAGTATGTTAATTATGATGGCTTCCTTAACTATATTAGTACCACTTAATCAACCCCGAGTGTGTTATGAGTATAAACACTATACAAAGAACTAATAGCAGCAATAACTTAGGCTGAAATTCGGTCAGGCTAAGTTATAGTCCAAACTTAGTTTGAATTTTTTTGGGTTTCAAGCCTGACTTGAACCTAAAACTTTTAAGAAATTAAGCTTTAGCATGAGCCATGCCTGTCCTAAACCCAACCAGACCAACCCATAACAATTCATTTAAGTCAAAAATTAGACCAACAGAGTTGTTTATCAATTTTTAAATGTTTGCACAAATACAACAACATTCAAAATAATTGCATCTAATCACTCTAATAAGTTTACTATAATATAAAAAGTTATTCTCACATAATTGACAAAAAATTAGTATAAAATTTAAAAAGGTCGCTACATTTTTAGGTTTTAGGATTACATTTGGACCAAATTCAAGCTTGATTGGGAGTCAATGCTTTAGATTTTTTTTTGGTTCATGCTTCAGACTGGATATAGACTAGGCCAAATAATGGCTCAAGCTTGACCCAAAATTGTTTTAGGCCCTAATTTTGAACCTAAATCCGACTCAAAGTCAGGCTAGACCAAGCCCGCTTCCAGCCTGACCAATAACTTAAAAATTGCTACAAATAATTTTGCAAGCACTTTTATAGCTATTTTTATGTGTTGCTTTAAGATGGTGTTGACAAATAATTATTTGTAGTTTTAGCAATGCTAATAAATTTTATAGTTAATTATCAACATTTATTATAAGTATCATATAAGAAAATTTAAAAAAAAAAAGGTTTTTTTTACGCCACTTGAGAATCAAAAATATACTTTATTTAAGGAGATCCCTCTACCATCAAATTTTATTTATATTTATTTAAATTTATATATGACACAAGAATCAAACTTTTATTTTTTTTATTTAACTAAAGACTACTCTACCACTATAGTATAATCAAAATTCACCAAAATAATAATTTTTAGTATATTTATTCTTCTTTATTTTATGTTATGATATTTCATATTTTAATATTTTGTAATAAAATATGATTCCTTTCCTTTTGTTTAAAATAAAAATAACTAAACTCATTTTATTCTTTATGATATTTTTGAAAACGTTTTATTTAAAATATTTAAAATATTGATAACTTCAATGTATTCCTATATTCATACATAATTTTTTTCTTGCAAAGTCTTTAAATGATAATTTTATTTATATTATAATTAATGTGATATTTAATATATAGATTTAAATAATTATTAATTTTTAATATATTTCTCATACAAACTCTAGCTGAATTAGTAATTGAGAAGCTTGACTAACTTGGTAGGAAAAAAAATGACCTAGAAACTAATAATCTATAATTTATGATAAATGTTAAATAAAGTATTTTTTGATTTTTTTTAAAAAATTACTAAACTAATATGGTGGTTTCTGCGATTTACAATAATTTATCATAAAGATGGGTTAAATTAAGGTGCTATTTTAATATTTTAAAATTTCATTAAAATAATGTTGCAGATTCTGTAATTTCCAGTAAATTATCATAAATGCAAGCATGCCATTTTCTAAAATACTACTAAAATAATGTCATAAAATATGAATATGGTAGCTGTATTTATAATAAAATGCTAATTTTTTATTAACACTTTCTAACAATTACAAGCATTTAAACTTATAGCAGCCTTAAGTGGAAAATACTATTACAATTATGTTGCTATATATATTTTTATTGCTATGAAAATTAGCATGTACTTATTTTGAATCGCTGCATTGTGACTACACAGCATAGTTGCATGCATTAATGCTAAAGCTTTGAAGTGCCTGCTATATATGGTGCCATGCACCAGCACCACACGCTTTTCCAAAAATAATTCAGAAAGCATTAGATTTTCAACCCCTCTATTATTAGGCAAGAAAGCTCAGACTGAGGGCAATTACAGGCACCCATGGATATTAACGAAGGAAACATATTATGACTATCAATTGACTTTGATTAAATATATGGTCTAGAAGTCGATGAGTCCAGGTGAACAACAAATTAATAATATATATCTGTAGGCTATCGCCATCTATTCTCAACAAACGGAAAGGAGCAGTGGGATAACAAGCTTCCACCAAGGGGATGAAACTTCTCAAATTAATATAATCTAGGACATTAAATTCCAGCACTCACGCCATTATTCTTCTGGTGTTATTACCTTCTTAGATTCCATCCAAAATAAAATTCATATAAAATACCATCCGGCTTTAATTTTAATTTAGTCCTTACAGACCATCACATATAAAACATCCGATCCATAAAATCTTTAATTTTCAGTCCTTTTTATTATGTAAAAAAGAACTATATATACACATATATATAATTATTCTATTACTGTACATAATTATCTTTATTTTATATAATTAAAAATAGGCGTGTATATAGTTATTATATAATGAAAAATATAAAAAATATAAAAATAACTATTATGATCAGCTGTGTATTAAATGGCTGGTCAACGTGATTAAAACATTAGCCTGTGGCTGCTGGAGAGTCGGATATCAATTAAACCATATATATATATATATATATATATATATATATATATATATATATATATGGAACCGCTTTGTGCACCTCCGTGCACAAAGCCGTGCACCGGGGCGCGGCATTGGCCGCGCGCCCGTGCGGACGCGCGTGCCACGGCCCAGTGAGCCTCGCATGCACGTGCGCATGGGAGCGCGGCCAATGCCGCGCCCTGGTGCGCCCTTCCTGCACCGAAAGCGGTGCAGGAAGGGTTTTCCATATATATATATATGCTTTTATTCTCTGAATAAGATCACTACCAGGCTAGCCGCTTCATTCGCTCTGCGAGAGGGATGATGGATCCTTGCCCTTTTGTTAGGCTCATCGTGGAGTCCCTCGCTCTAAAGCCACCGATGGCGTCCAAGTCGGCCGGACCGGAGGTCCACCCCTCGACCACCCCGTGCTTTTGTGCTCTCCAACTCCAAGACCACCCCTCCCTGACCCAAACTGCCCTTCTCCCCCTCGCCACTCCCTCCACCACCTCCTCCTCTGCCGCCGCCGCCGCCACCTCTGCCATCTCCGCCGCCCGGCACGTCTTCATCCTCGACCCGGCCACCCTCCAGAAGCTCTCTGGCAAGCCGGCGGGCCTCGTCCTCTCGGTCTACGCGGGCCGGACCGGCAGCACATGCAGGTGCAGCCAGGGCGGTTTCTGGGCCGGGTGCGGGTCAGGCTGGACCTGGAGGCGGCGCAGGCAAGGGCGATGGTCATGCAAAATGGGTGGGTGAGCTTGGACGACTTCCGGTCTGCGGCCCGGCTACCTGGTGGTCCGCTCCGAGCCGGACCCCCGGTTCATGTTCCAGTTCGGTGGCGAGCCGGAGTGCAACCCAGTGGTGTACCAGGTCCACGTGAACGGTGGCAGTCACGGTGGGCCCCTGCGGCAGCCGGTCTTCAGCTGCCTCTTCTCTGCTGACCGCCAGCGGATCGCCGGATCCAGGTGAGCCTAAAAATATACCTCCTTTACGTTTTTATTTAGTTAGATGAGTAATAAGAATAACGAATGAAATATATTATAAAGAAAAAAAAAAAAGAAGGAAAAACGATTTCTGATAGTCAGGAACGTCCGCTGTACAATTTTTTTTTTGGATGTGCCGTGCTGTTGACGTGCACGTCAAATTTTTTTTATTTCAAAAATATCCTTGCTCGCTAAGAATGGAAGACTATTTATGTTTGATTTTTAAAATAATATTTCTAAATAAATGTATAAGATAAAATTTATCCAAAAAATAGTTAAAAATTAATTATTTTTTTCAATAATAATTTTATTTTTTAGAGAATAAGCTTAAAAAATAACCCATGATTATTTATTTAGAAGAAAGCCCATGACTATTTAACTATGGGTTATCCTCTCTAATTCATTTTTTTCAAACTCTATGGCTGTGTTTGGATGTCAAAAAGTTATTCCGAGAATAGGGATACGAATTCTGTAGGAATAGCTTATTCCCTTTGTTATTCTAGATTTCTGTTTGGATGAAAATCTGGTATTCCATGTTATTCCAGTGTAATTAATGCAGTGTTATTCCAAATGATGTTTGGATGACATGGGAATAAGCATGTATTCCAGTAGGAATAGATGAAGAATTTTTTGAAATTCCAAAGATACCCCTTCCAATAAAAATGGTTTATTAATTTTTATTTTTTAAAATGACATGAATAAATTATTATTATTAATAAATAAGGTAATAAATTAATTATTTTTAATAAAATATAAGAACATACTTAATATATTATTTATTAATAAAGAAAAAAATAACATACTTAATTTACTATTTTTTATTAATAAATTTATTTAATTTTAAATTATATTATGAATAAATTTATTTAATTTATTTAATTGAATGAATTATTATTTATTAAGAAATAAGGTAATAAATTAATTATTATTAATAGCATAATATAAGAACATACTTAATAAATTATTTTATATTAATAAAGAAAAAAATAACATACTTAATTTACTATTTTCTATTAATAAATTTATTTAATTTTAAATTATATTATGAATAAATTTATTTAATTTATTTAATTGAATGAATTATTATTTATTAAGAAATAAGGTAATAAATTAATTATTATTAATAGCATAATATAAGAACATACTTAATAAATTATTTTATATAATAAAGAAAAAAAATAACATACTTAATTTACTATTTTCTATTAATAAATTTATTTAATTTAAATTATATTATGAATAAATTATTTAATTAATTTAATTGAATGAATATTATTTATTAAGAAATAAGGTAATAAATTAATTATTATTAATAGCATAATATAAGAACATACTTAATAAATTATTTTATTAATAAAGAAAAAAATAACATACTTAATTTATTATTTTCTATTAATAAATTTTTTAATTTTAAATTATATTATAAATAAATTTATTTAATTAATTTAATTGAATAAATTATTATTTATTAATAAATAAGGTAATAAATTAATTAGTATTAATAATAATATAAGAACATACTTAATAAATTTATTTCATTTTAAATTTATTATAAATAAATTTATTTAATTTATTTAAATGACATTATAAATAAATTTATTTAATATGTTTAATTTAATGCCATCGGTGCCCTTGGAATAGCTACAGTGGGAATAGAAGCTATTCCATCCAGTACCATGAAATAAGAAATTGGAATAAGAAGGATTGACTGAAATAGCTAATCTAGTGGGGCCCACGCACCTTTTTCCTTCTGTTGAAGGGAATAAGGGGGAATAAGGGCCTATTCCAGGCCTTATTCCCCCATCCAAACACTGCCTATAATTATAGCTTTTAAGAATAAGAAAGATATTGGGAGATATCCTTTCTTATTTTCTATTCCAAATATAGCCTGGGTTGATAGATTTTCTTGAGGAAAAAAAAAAAACATAGGTAATTACTATTCGGGCAAGCGATTGTGCCCGGGGATTGGCATGGATTGGGCATTCTGTGAGCCGGCCTGGCTCGGTCTTCAAAATTCTTGAACCTGAGCCAATTTTTAGCCCGATTATAAGGCCTGTTCATGTTTTGAATCGAGCCCAAATTTAGGAAAAATGAACCTGGGCCAATTTTTTAGCCCGATTTTTAAGGCCCGTTCAATTTTGAATCGAACCCAAATTTAGAAAAAAAGGCCTCTCCCTGCTTGGCTCGATCTGAATATATATAAAGAGAAAATCACTTGGGTTAAAAACCATCCAAATACTAGCTTAACCACCACACCACCCTTTGTCTTTCTGTGGTTTTTTATATACAAAATATATAATTATTTTAGTGGATTGGACTCATGTTGGGCTTGAGTTCTCAGAGGCTCTTACTGGACCAGTCTCAGACTGGCCATAGATGACCTGAGTTCAACCTGACCTAGCCTGGCCCGATGCCTTTTTTTTTTTTTTTTGTCTGGCCCGATTCTTACCAAGACTTGGGCGCAAATTAACCCATTTGAAAGTAGTCCATATATAAATTATTATTATGTATCTATCCTAGGCAAATATAGAATAGTTGGATATAATAACATTTATTATTATGACCAATGTTTGAGAAATTTAATTGATGTGGAGTAAGTTAATATTATGATAAATAAGGATCTCATCCAAAAAGTTGATCTAGCACATAATCGATGAGGAATTGTGCACATGCCAAAAAGGATTCTTACGTGCTTAAGTTTTGACATCGTCAACTAACTAAAAATCTAAATTCAAATTCAATCAAATTTAATTATGAACACCATTACTTATTTACAGTGCTCTTTATTTCACTTGAAACATTGATAAAGACGTTTTTAATATCATCAGTAATAACCTAAAACCTCAACTAAAAAAAAAAAAACAGTAAAAAGATATTATTTACAATCTTTGACCTTATAAAGATACTAAGATTTATCCAATGCATAATAAATGTAAAATTAAACACACTTGAATAGATTGTCCATTGAAATCAATCAATTGAAATTCAACCATGCATATATTGGACGATGAAGATTACATCAATGATTTGAGCCTATTATACTCTCTCTAAAATATTTAACATGTGATTTGGATAAATTACATAATTTTTAGCAATGCACGACATCCAATGATTTGGATCATTGGTGTAAGATTCTCATTATTCAAAATTAAAATATTGTGCAAAAAAGTTACCGACAAATGTGATGCGAATCCATCAATCTCATGCTATTGATTTGCATGGTTTTATTATTTTGTTATGCTAGCGTATTTCATCAACAACTCGTATGATCATCACTTTCATAAAAATATTTATATTATGCCTTCCGAATCACTCCACGATACCACCTCCAGATCACAGCCATACAATTCCTGCGACCAGAGCGCCATCAACGGCTGTTTCGGTTGCTTCAGCAGCGAAGGAAACCAGCTAAGGCGAGAGCAGCGCAAGGGATGGATGGTCACCATCCACGACCTCTCGGGCTCCCCGGTGGCCGCCGCTCCATAATCACCCCCTCGGGTCTCCCGGTCCAACCCGGGCGCGTGGCTCATCCTCCAGCCCACCGGCCTCTCCAGTTCGACCCCAACTGGAAGCCGTGGGGCCGACTCGAGGCTTGGCGGGAGCGGAGCCCAACCGATGATACCTTGGGCTATAGGTTCGAGCTCGTCACGGACTACGGGCCCACCGGCGGGGTCCTAATAGCCGAGTCCTCTTTTAGCGTCCGGAAGGGCGGTCGGTTTTGCATCAAACCGGATGTCGTCGGTGACGTCGTGTGGAGATCCTGGCCGTTCGTTGGGGGATTCGTGATGGGATCCACCATAGAAGGGGAAGGAAAGGTCAGCAAGCCAACGGTTCAAGTCGGAGTGCAGCACGTCTCCTGTACGGTTGATGCGGCACTTTTTGTTGCGCTATCGGCTGCCGTCGATCTCAGCATGGACGCTTGTCAGTTGTTCTCTCGGAAGCTAAGAAAGGAGCTGCGCCAGGACAACCAAAAGGGTTATAAACTTTAATTATATTATCCATTGCTCCAGAGTTGATTACCGCTGGCTTGTGATGAAGCCTTTCTTTGATCACAAGGGAGGGATTGGCTACTTATATTCTTTCTTCTTGTGGTTGCCTCTTACATTTGATTGGTGAGACAACCATGACTGATGCTTGTAAGCTAAGTAGATAGGGGGCTTTTGATGCCTTTGATTGTTTTTTTTTTTTAATCTCTCGAAATTTGGAAAATGTTGATGGACAGAATATTGTGGGATTTTGTTTATGTTGACATGGGCACTGCATAGATTCCATCTTTTAATTTGATTTTAAAGTTTCAATGCTTGTTTGGCTTTGGTTTATTATTCAAACACATTGCAACCATATTCCGAGTGTTTTTGAAGATCTCTAGATCGCGTCAAGAATGATACTTCGGTGTTCTCAAGTTATCAATTTTGTCAAGAACTGTTTAATTATTCATAATTCATAATATTCCATGAATTGACCATAAATTCATTCAAGAAACACTAATGTTGCTTATGTTTTGTTGTTTTTGATGAATTACTCTTAATATTTACTGTTAAAGACTTTCCTATGAGAATAAATATCTCTTTAGCAAAAATAAATAAATACATAATGTATTGATAATCTATATTTGAATAATTTTCGAATTAATTCAACTCCACATTAGTTGAGCAAAGATCTTGACTGCATATACAAGACTAAGATATTCAAAAAATAATATAAAAACAGGTCCGACCCATGGCTCATGTAAATTGGGAACACTAAAGTACACAGACTCGTTTGAAGTTAATCATGGGTCAATTATGATATTTATAATTACATTTGATTGGATTTAAAACCTTAGCTTGGTTAGAACACCAGATAAACCTATATGCATGAGGACCTATACGGGCATAAATTAAAGGGCTTAAGATTATCTGCCCAAGAAATAAAAGGAAAGGCTGGTTGTGTCTTTTATCATTATGATGGAACAAGCCATAAGATCCAGAATTAAATCCCATAAAAACTTTTGTGATCAGGAAATGACAAGAGCTGTTTCAATTCTTATCACAGCATGTTAGCATAAACTGCCGAAATTGGTATTTATTCCTTAATTAATTTCACATTATTGATCAGCTGATGATAACATACCAAATGTTCAGGTCCTTCAGGTTGACATTTCAGAGAAGCCTAAGACTTGGACACTCCTGTGAATTTTCCATTCAACACTAGTGATGCCTGAGTCACAACCCTGGCAGCCCTCCAAACTTCATGTTGTGCAAAATGCCATGATTCTGAGGTGTTCAAACTCTTTGCCTGCTCGATGGCATCGACAATACCTGGAAATGATTTGGATCCATACCCGTTGTGCTGTGAAGGTCCATAAATCTGTTCAATACTAAACACTGGTCACAAATTTCATACCATAAAAGTTGCAACATGAATAGAGCTTTTAATAAAATTCTAAGTGAACAAGCCTACCAGATGCTTGTACCACTGCCGTTTAAAGAGTCCCTCTGCATCTGTAAATGCCCGCTCTGCCATCATCAACCTGTCATTGAGCTCTCTGACTTTCAATGGGTCTTCCTCCCGGCATCCCTTTCCAATGCCTTAAAATGTAGTGCTACAGTTAATAAAAGAGCATTCATGATTTTAACTTGCTATCTACAAATAACCATCTTCTAGATATTTAGGAGATACTTCTCTTTGGTTGTTTATTCTGGTGGCTGCCTTCTTGAGCTTTTCAACAGATTCATATAGGGGAGCAAAACTTACAGGCATCCCCAACACCACATCTTCCAATACCTTTGCACTTCCCTGTCAATAAAAGTTATCATCAGTCTCTCAAGCCAGTTAATCAATGTATGAACTTAAGAATGGCCTCATATTCCAGCTCTGTATTCTACTCATATAGAAATAAACACAAACCCCCCAAAAACTGTACAGGAGCATTTAATCACCGCATCATATTGGTTCCTTGAATATATGTCCCAATGAAGTGCCCAGAGCACTTCTGCCCAAAAAAGAATGGACTAAATAGTTTTAACGCAGCTCATATTGTACAAATATAGTGATGCAGGTATGCTTTGATGCTTCTGTATTCATGAGTATGTTCGTGGTTGCTGTGAAATAATATAAAATTTTACCTGGAGCTCAGAAGCATAAGGAACATAATCAAATGGCAAGAATTCCTCATCTGCAAGCCTCAAAGCAACCAATCCCCAGATGCTTGCCACTATATGACAAAGAAGAAATGACGGGATCCAAATGAAATTGGCTCTGGTTATTACCACCCGATTGCCAGAGCAGCTCATGCTAAATTGAAACAGTTTCGTAAAACTTTGCTATGATTCATACCAACAAGAGCATTTTTATCAAAAAAAAAAAAAGATGACCAACCAGAACTAATACAAGATGTATGTGATAGGATTACCTGATTTGTCATTTGAAGAGTAGTACTAAAAGAAGCTGCCTGTGTTAAGCTTAAAGCGGTAATTTGTGTCTAGCTCATGAACAGAATTGTATCTTCAGTGCGAGTAAATGGATGATAGAGGGTTTTTGACTGCTTGGGCATGCTATACATGAGAAGATGTCAAGGTTTGAGAAATTGGGGAAAGTTGGGGAGGCCTGACAGCCTGAGACCATGCAACTTCCAACGAGTTTGGTAAAGTGGTGAAACTCTCATCCCAATAAAAGACTAACACCCAATCATGTGCCAAGGTTACAGCTCAATGTTTCATAAAAATTAACAATTGCCATGCATTCTTGTATAGCACACCAGGGCATCCAAACACCCCATAAGAAGCGTTATCAGAATTTCCAAAATGGTGTATACTAAAGAAATATTCCAAGAAGTACCTGCTACATTCCTACGGAACATTGGGTCTCCAAATTTCTGCATCCATATGAAGTCATCATACATAGAGTGGTAAACTGGGAATACTGCAGAAACAATATTCAGCAATATAATATAACCAAACAAGGAAAAAAAATACTCTCTAAATATATAAATTTTATGTTTGTGGCTACGTGCCATGATGGACAGATTGTAGGTTCGAAAATTTACAAGAGAATTGGTGGGTTGGTCTCAGCACCTCTCCATTGAGGAGACGGGTACAAATCATCTGAGAGAATTCCAGTTGGCTTCAGATTTTAAGTTTATTGTAAACAAATCCTGCACCTAACTAATGATGTTCAGTGGCTTAGAACTGGTGCATGTCACATAAGACTTCATCCCTTAAAAATAGCTAATGGTAGAAGGGCAACTCAAATTTTTATAGAGTCCTGAAAGGTCTTTTACTAGAGCAATGCAGCACAGAAAATTAAGCATTTCAAAAAGCTGATTATAGAAATGCAATACAAAATTTTAACCAAGCAAGATAGGTAGGCACCTCTTCCAAAAGACATGTCAGCTGAAGGAACTCCAACATGTTGGATAAATGCTGCAAAATCTGTTCCTTTACCTCCTACTCTGCCAATCTTACATATTACAAATACACATGCAAAAATTGCAAAAAATTTAAGTGTTCAGTAATTTTTACTTCTGTTCCAAACATCCAAACTTACATATTCCAGAAAAGGTTGATTTTCAGCTATCAAGCATGCGTCAGCGATGAAATTAACAAGAAATAAACCCTTCCATCTTCTGGTGTGGAGGTAAACTAAAAAGATAGCTGCTTACCAGGGAAGAATCATCAGATTCAGATGCAATCCATGATTCATATACTGTCTGAGATGAGTTGTCTGGGTCCTGAACCTTCATAACAAAAAATAATTATAAATTTTATTATGTTTTTACATAATAAAGGCTGGTAATGTAAATGCAACTTTCATGTCTCTTTCAGAATGTTTTCCACCCAATAACTTACAAGCACTACTACCGTCGACATCGCTATTCCTATAGCCCAAATCCACTTGCATATCTTAATCATCCCTTTAGTGTCTAGTGATGCTAATGCTTCTTGAGTTTTGATTACACTGGAGTCTATGTTGCAAAGAGTAGTCTACCTCCAGCTATTCTTCTCTTTCAGCTATTACTATGACCATTGCCACTATTGCAATAAACCTTTTCTTTGTCCAGCAAAATGACAAGAAAAGCAATAATAATATTAGAGACCTTCTGACTTGCTTGTTTGAGAAGCTCATCAAGCTGTGGGGTAGCAGAGGCATGAAATCCAGGACCATGGACTGCAGTGTCAACGTTCAGATAAGCAACAGCCCTTGATGCTAGCATCTCTTGGTTCTCTTCAACCCATTCTGTCGACCCTATCTGCAACAATCCACAGTTGATGATGAAATGGAAAATGTCATGTCAGTGCAAGCGTGTGCGCACGTGTGTAGGCACGCATGCGTGCATGCGCGCGAGCGTGTGAGAGAGAGAGAGAGAGAGAGAGACCAAGCCATACTCCTCTGCATCCCAATTACACAATATAATGGTTCGTCGAGGTCTCCATCCTTTCTGTTGCAGCTTCCCTAGCCTTTGAGCTACCTAAGCATGGCATGAGGAAGACCAAAAGAAAGATAAATGAGCAATTAAAGGAATGTGAAATATAGCACAGCAACATCAAAATCTGAACATGTTAACAAAGGCCAAATATTTGTCAATTTTAATGAATTATTAGTTATAAGAGTTGCAAGAGTCAGGACTGAGATTTTGTGAACCAAGCAAGGGTATGGATGCATGAGGCATGCTGAGAATTTCGAATTAGTTCTTGAATTTCATATGAACTTCTTACTAGATTGTCTGGGCAATTTAGGTTCCATAGCAATGATATTTGTAGAAATTTTCCTACAAATTTGGCTTCCACCCATGACTGTCAACCAACTTTACAAATTTCCCTTGCTAATTGGTTTTTTGTCATCATTTTCAGGTGAAGACAATTTCTTTATTTAATACTTCCATCGATCATTTCTTTATCCAATACTTCTTTTTTATACTAGTTAGATCTTGTGGGCATATTTGCAATCTTATGTATTTTTCCAAATTCAACTGAGGCGTTTGTTGATGATCATCACCATCCTCTTTTCCCCTTGAAGAAGTGCTTCCTCGGACATTGTGATTTGTTAATAAAGCTGTGCGCAATTTTTTTCGAGCAGATGGGTGGTAAGACCACCACAAATTTCATTGATGTAATGAAATCAGAAAACTCCTCAAGGAGAAAGAGCTCAGACAAAAGGAAGGAAAAATTCAAATACCCAATGAAACAACCATACACAAGAGCTTAAACAAAACATAAAACAAAAATGTATCCAACCAGCCACCCTCACAGACAGAACAAAAGAACAATCAGATCTTTGACAGAAACAAAAGCAACACTGGACACTTATTTTCAAGAAAAGTAAAGGCTGATTAGTTAGTAGCTGTGGTTCAATAGAGTGATCCAAAAAGTATCAAGTTCAATAGCTTCTAAAGGAAACAGTTGGAGATAATTTGCCCATTAAAAATATAAGGAGTTAAAGGGATGTCCAGGAAATTGTAGCATTTTAGGCTCATTTGCAATCATTCTTCTTCAAACAGCAACTTTTCCTCAATCATGCGGGCATTGCTAATTCCCACTCGGATATCAACAGAAACCAAGGTGACCAAGAACTTGTTAACACAAAATAAAGAGATGCAAGAAAGAAAACATATGAAGTAATCCTTTAGAACAGTTTGTCTTGCAGATGATATGGAAGAGGATCATAATATTCTCTTTTTAGGATGTGCAAGTAATGCATTGTGGGCAGCCTGATTTGCTTGGTTAACTTTGAACTGCCTAATTTCAAGATCAGAGACATAATTTGGAAACAGAATCATGGTTCAGGACTGTTCATGCAGAGTCTTGGGGATGAGGGAATGTTGTGAGTGATGACCTTATTGGGTTCTTGTTAGTTTTATATGCCTATGCGTACTAGTATTGACCACTGCTAGAAGCTAGCACACGTCTCAATTTATTGCTTTCTATTCAGTCCCTTAGTCTCATCAGCAATCATAAATTTTGTACATGGTCAACAGGATGTGTGAATGTGTACACCATCAAGGAAAGGGATCAAAGGTTCGTCCTAAATTATTTAATTGAAACTGATAACCTGCTCCAAGAGTAAGTACCAAAGTAGCAGCCTTCTAGATCAAGAACTACCTCAAGTAATGCTGCAGTTCCGCTGCTAGGGTCACCTGCCCCAAATGTCCATGCATCACGATGATTACCCAGAAAAACATACCTGTAGATATCACCAATCAATGACCAATAAAGTACTTTTGACAACCATATTAATGAGACCATTGACAAAAGTTCTAGGAAAATAATGTACTTAATACCAGACTAAAATTATGTTATAGCCAAACCAATGTATTGACAAATAAATTGCTGCATTTTATGGATCCAAAAATATTGATAATCTTTATATGATATATGTGTATATGCAACATAAACAAATCATATCTGAATTCATAGTAAGATCTACGATTTGCTTCTTTTGCAGACCTTGAACAGATATTAGTGTGTGTGGACCTTTTAGGCAGCAAAATATTACGGCTCAATAAGAACATCTTCTTATGGCAGTAAAAATCTAAGATGCATGCCCTCAATGGGGACATCTTCTTGTGATAGTAAAACTTCGGATACGTGTCCTACCCATTAGAGACTGCGAAGCTATAAGATCCATATTATATATAAACCCCTACTGCTCTAAGGTGCACAGATTAACCCAACAACACAATTATAGATTACAAACGTTATGGGCACACAAAATACTTCATTAATTTGACATTCAATTAATTTTGGTTTTAAAGAATGGCTATACTAGTGCACATAATGAAAAATTTCTAACATGTATAACTCACACATTTACTTTAGACAAGAGCCATGCCAAAGCTGAAGGTATAAACAGCTCGCACACACATACATACACACATTTAAGGAGAAATGTAAAATGGAAACACTATGTCCTGATGGTTGTAAACGGTAACATTCATTAGTGTTTGTTGCAAATAACAAACTTCCCCTAATTTGTCTCATCAAAGAAAATGCCTGTATGACATATACTTGCTTAGTGTTGAAGAATTTGAAAAAAAAAGGAAGTCTAGATATAGATAAGGATAGGAACCGAGAAAATTGAAGATAAGGATAATCAATAACACCACCGGCTTGAATCACATACGGAACGCTTAAGCATTATTTGCACCCTCTCGAATGCTCTGTGGGTGAATAAAAATACGCCGCATGATATGACAAGCCTTTAATCAAGTTTGCACCAAAGCACTAATGAAACTCGATTGTAGACAAGAACTGATGATGATATTGTTTGATTTGTATGTGTATTTATAGAGGTTGAGAGCTGCAGTGCTGGTGCCTCGAATGTGTCGATTCTTGAAGAGTTGCGTCTCTTTGCAACATATCAGTCGTGTCTCTTTGCAACATATCCGAGGCAGAACTTGTACGTTTGAATCGAAGCATCGCACCGCTTTAGCTTCTGAATCGAGAATTGCTACGAGAGAGTCCGCGACTATTCCCTAAATACATTATAAACACCTACTTAGTTTATTTAAACAAAATCTCAATACTTAGGGTGTGCGAAACAAAATCTCTTTTTATGCTTGTTAGAATTTAGCATGAGGGTTTCTAGTAGAGTCTAGCAGCTGAGCCTAGTAAAGCTAGTTTTTAAGGGCTATAAATAAGGAACCTTCAATGTTCGGGATGAATTAGCATGACTTGTTTAAAGGACTTTCAAGAAACATTTTGCCATTCAGCCAGACTCCAAAGAGATGCCATATCACACAATCAAATCCACCGGGCAATTGCCTTCTTGGAGAACAGGAGTGATAGAGACCTCTTGTAGCTCTCTTGTGCAAGACCTATAACAAGCCAATAATTGCTCTGCTTTGTAGGCAAGCAAGTCGTCAAAGGTTAAGAAAATTTCAAAACAGAAGAAAATTGTAGACTCAGCTCTTCCTAGAATCCAAATAGTTCACGGATCCAAAGATAGAATCTGTGAAGAAATTTTGTTCAGGGAGCGAGTAGCCTAATCCAAGCCCAACCTAGCATTGTTCAGCTCTGTTTCAACTTCTTTTGCCACGTTCCAGTTCCAATCAACCACGTATAGCCAAGAGGAATCCAAATTTCTTTTTCCAACTACGATATTACATTTCAACCATCAAGAATCATTTGAAAACAAGAATCTTAACTCGAGCTGGTAAAATTGTAGATCCGTCAAAAGCTTCAATAACACAACAATATTAATTGTAAAATGAAAACAAACTCACCGGTCCGGTTCAACTTCCCCTTCGATCACACCAAATACATTTTGGATCGTCGCCATTGTTTCATTTCCCTATTTGAGAGAGAGAGAGAGTATAAGTATCAATCAGATGTTTCCCTACCATCGTCAACCGTGATCTATGATTGTATTGGGACTCACGGTGTACGTCACGTTGAGGAACCCTGGACCGGGCCCAATCCGGTAGAGAGGCGCGCCATCGCGGCCCTGCCAATCGTCGGGCGCCACCCGCCCTCCGATGGTCCCCAGGATCTTCTCCCGTCGCGGCCCGACACCGGCAGCGACGGGATTCTCGGCATCAGCCCACTCGCCGCCACCTCCGCCGTGCTCAGCCGCTCGCACCCGCCGACGCTCGCCCAGCCGGGCGTCGTCGGGTCCCCGGGCCCCCTGTAGATCGCCCCCACCTGCACCCCGCTCGGCGGCATCCCCGGCCCCGCCGGAAAGTACCCCAACCCGCCGCCGCCGTAGTCTTTGAAGTCCGTGTATACCACTGCCGCCGCCGCCCCGGCGTCCTCCGCATTCTTTATGATGTCCCCGCGGAATATCTGACCGTACCTCGCCAGGACCACCGCCCCGGTGACGTTCACCCCCGCCGCCCTTAGGAAGGCGAAGTCCTCGTCCCGGCCGTAATTGGCGTAGACGACGGGGCCGGCGGCGGTGCCGGAGCGGGCGTAGGCGTGGAAGGTGGGGAGCACCTCCGCAGCCGCAGCTGCGTACGGGTCGCCGGGATAAATCTCCTGGCTGAGGTCGAACGCAATGATGGGGACGGAGGACGGTGGTGGAGTGGAGGAGAGGGTGAGGGCGCGGCGGACGGGGTAGGAGAGGTAGACATCGTAGAAGACGGAGTGGGTGGCGAAGGAGGAGGAGGAGAAGACGGAGAGGACGTAGGCAGCGGTGTCGAAGTTGGGCGGAGTACCGGCGACGTGGGGGCGGCGGGTGAGGGAGTGGAGGTGCCGGGCGACGGTGGTGTTGTCGGAGAGGAAAAGGAAGAGGGAGTGGTGGGTGGGCTTATAGGGAGAAGGTATTGAGTTGGAGGAGGAGGACAAAGAGGAGGCTGAGGACGGTGAGCATGACTCTCGCGGCGGTGGAGGTGGTGACGGAGGAGAGGGGTGCGGAGTCCTTGCGCCGAACCATCTCGTCTGTCGAGTTTGGGAAGAGGGAGAAAGGGAGGAAGAGGCGGAGGGAGGAGCGGGTAGAGCACCAGTGTTCTCTGAGCGTTGGGCGAGTGGGAAGAGAAAAAAATAAGAGGCAATCCAAATTAAAATTTTTTCTTGGGCAATAATTTTATAAACGTGAACCCCCTATTACTGGCGTGCCTTCTTTTTTGTTTTTTTATTTATTTTTGGCCTCCCATCGATAATATCAAATTATCAACGATCAGAGGCCAAGGCCGGGTAGTGGAGACGCCATTGGACAACAACGAGATTGCTGGGATGGATGGATGTACCTTTCGACGAACAAAGCGGACTGATAAGGAGCTCTGTTACAGCCACTCCAACCTTGCTGTCAAGGACTGGACTGGTTGATGATTCCCGTAATTAGGAAACAAAATTTGATGATTCTGATATCGAATAAGAGTAGTTAAGCTGATGAGAATCATTTTATATTTGGGAGTCATTTAATATCCTTTCTTTTTTGGCTGATCTATTCGTCTATTTTTGATGATTGACGGATTATAAATTATAATGCTAGCTTACTAACCACTTGGTGGGACCAGTGATCCCAGGCTACAATGATCGCATCCGACTGGGCCCGAGTATTATATGCTAGCTTACTAACCACTTGGTGGGACCAGTGATCCCAGGCATCGCATCCGACCTGGACCCGAGTATTATAATGCTTAATTACTAACCACTTGGTGGGACCAGTGATCTCAGGCTACAATGACGCATCCAACCTCGGCCACTCGGCCTCGGCCCTTAGGCCTTCGCCTTCGCCTTCACCGACTCCCGATAGCTTCATCATCTCTCGATGTTTAACGTGAGGATGGCATTTAATAGGAAGGAAAATGTGGCTTTGAGGGAGAGCTTCAACTTTGACTTTAACCCTGTTCCCCCTCCCTCCCTCCCTCTCTCTCTCACTCTCTCTCTCTCCCCCCTTGCTTTACCTTGGAGCTGGGGTCCTCAGCCCTGATTTTGGTGACGAGAGGATTCGTCCCACTCTAGCTCAAGGACTTCGGATCCTCTCTTCCCCACATTCAAGGAACAGAGCCGAACTACTGGGTCCAATCCTTCGTCTCTCCCAGCCCAGCTCCGGCTCCACGCCTTCGGACGCCCCCGGCTTCCTCCCGGCTCCAGGACCATCCCGACTTCCTCCCAGCTCGGTGACGAACACGTCACCTCCCTCAGCTCCCTGCTTCTGGAGCCCGACAGCCTCGGCCCTGCTCNGATCCTCTCTTCCCCCACATTCAAGGAACAGAGCCGAACTACTGGGTCCAATCCTTCGTCTCTCCCAGCCCAGCTCCGGCTCCACGCCTTCGGACGCCCCCGGCTTCCTCCCGGCTCCAGGACCATCCCGACTTCCTCCCAGCTCGGTGACTATTATGTATAATAGTAAAAGAAAAATAAAATAAAAAAATATGTAAACCAAATAATTTATTAAGTTTAAAATCTATTTCATAAACCTAATTCGATTCAAGATGATTAAAAAATAAATTTTATCTTCCATCCTTTCCGATAACAGTGGGCCACCTATAACAATCTCGCCGCTCTACCGCCACCGACGGCCGTTCTCTTGGACAGGCAGGACCGCCGGAGGCCACCGATCGAGTCCGCGCCATGCCCTCAGTTCCTGCCCCTTCACCGATCCCACCAGGTCCATCATCTGTCCGTTCCGTTCTCGTAGCTGAGATCTGTTCTAATCTATTTGGTGAAATGAAGCAGTACGTTCCAATCCATTTGCTGGAATGAAGCAGTACGTTTCGAATCATTCCTTTTTTCTTTAAATTTTTTTAATTAATTATTGTTCTTTTTTTTTTTTTTGCTGCCTCCAATAATTAAGTTTCTTGTCTATGCTTTGGCTGATTGTTTGGTAGAATGGATATATCATCTTGAATAATAAATTTATGATTGTTTAGTGTGATGAATATATTATTATCTTTACTTTACTCGTCTTGTGAAAGAAAGAGAATGAACAACCTCGTCTAAAATTTTATTAAAGCATCATTATTTGCATAAGATGTAATATCTAGATATTTCGTATTTGTAGTTAAAATTTCTGGTGAAGCCACGTTGCCGTAAATGAACGGAGAGTTGCCATTCTCGTAGGAATAACAGATAAACATAAAAAAAATAAAAGGTGAGCACAATAACTAACCTATATATAAATTAAATCCTATTACTTTAATTTTTCAATAATTCATTATTTATATTTTATTATATTAACGGTTTGGGATTAGTTATTCTGGATATGTTTATTGTTTCTTTTTTAGCATAAGAATAGCTAATATTTTAAAATGTAAAACTAATTATGCTTCTTCCATTATATTAGAAAAAAAGAGAAATATATTAATTTAAAACTTGCAAACTTCTTGCAATATATAATTGGTGAGACAATAATTCTAATTTTAAAGAAATACTTTTTTATAATGCTTGTAATTATGCATAATTATGCCATAAATAAAAAGATGCTCAAAAGCGTAAAGATATTGAAGACGATTTTGATTGATAAAAATTTAATTTTTTAAAAAATTATTAAAAAATAATTCAAATCCTCTATAGCTCTTGCAAGCTAGGTCACAGCATGTGAAAAAGAGAACACCAGTCAGCCGCAAAGGCTAGCAAATCAATTAAGAACATTCGGCAAATCATCTTAAAAAGTCTATGTGGTTAGTTTTTATTTAAAAATATTTCTATTAAGAATAAAATTTACTTAAGGTTTCTTGGGTTTTGTTTGTGTGATTTTTTATTTAACAGACCATACTCGGTGCCACCATTTCATTCAAAAAATAAGGTCTCTTAAACTCTACTAAAAATAACAACAAATTTAGTGGCAGATTAGCGTTATCATTTAACGATGTGTTGACGCCGAGTTACCTTGAATGCCAAGGAACCCTCCTTACCAGACTCCTGCAAAAAAAGCCTTCGAAGAGCGGATGTTTCGGTGGGGACCCTCCGACGCTCAAGTCAGTCACT
Organism: Calamus simplicifolius; assembly: GCA_900491605.1. Classification (NCBI taxonomy): domain Eukaryota; kingdom Viridiplantae; phylum Streptophyta; class Magnoliopsida; order Arecales; family Arecaceae; genus Calamus; species Calamus simplicifolius. The sequence continues at coordinate 214,638 of UESW01005107.1, forward strand.
CGGGAATAGACAAGAGTTAGCTAGCAGAAGAAAGCTAGAGAGTTAGGGTTCAGAATCCTTCCCTCGTTGTAAGTATGAGCTTTTATATCTGTCCTAAGATCTCTCTCCCTCATGCTTCCAGAAGATTCATGATTTCAAGATACTGTTATCCGATAACGGACAAAAAGGCAAGGTTGATTGTGACAGGTTGTGGGCATGTCAGAGGTGTCCTGCCTCATTCGCCACTGCCAATACAGTATTATGCATGTCGGGTGGTTATGGTTGCATCAAGCACGCGCCGTTATGAGGTATGGCCATATGTAGCTGCAGGCAAGCGGTGGATTGTACTCTGTAACGGGATATGGCCATACATGGTTGCAGGCAAGTGATGGACCACATGCCGTAACGGGGTATGGCCATGCATTGTTACGGGTGCGTGGTGGGCCATACGTCTTAATGGGGCATGGCGATGCACTGTAGCAGGCGAGTAGTGGACCACGTGGCATGCCAGATGGCTCGTAGTATAAGCTACTGGTCCCGAGGGTCAGACCATGGCGAAAGCTCAAGGCCGAGGCCGAAAAGCTAAAGGCTGAAGGCGGCCGAAGCGGGCCTCGGAGATTGAATGGTGCCTCGGAGGCCGAAGCGGGCCTCGGAGGTTGAATGGTTCCTCGGAGGCCGAAGCGGGATGCCGTCAGTCTCTTTTACCGTTAACCCTAACAGTGCTAGATCAGCCATATCAGATGCCCCCTCGCCCCTGAGACGGAGCGGGTCCACCCTGGCGAAGCGAAAGGGGTGTCACCTCCCTAGTGGCTGATCCCCGTTCAGTGCTAACTGCTCCCGGACACGTGTCTTTGGATGCTGCGATAACTTAGTGCGGGCGACTTGGGGGATGTGAAGGGGCAGTCACTACTGTCCGTCCGATTTGCCGCGATCGCCCTCGAGGCGGGGTTGTCCTTTTGAAATTTGCGAAAAGCGACCGCCATCATTGCCATCATGGTGCTGACATCGGCGGTGTCCCATCATTGGCCGGAGGCGGTTTGTTCCACGCGCCGGACGCCTGCCGAGGCGGCCCAGCCTATAGCGGGAGTCCGCATGGCTAGCAAATCGAGGCGGGATGATTTGAAACTTGACAAAACCTGGGCGAAGGCTGAATACTCGTCACTTTGCTTCAATTATCTTCTTCCTCAGGTCCTCTGCTCCCTTTGCATCCTGAGAATCGACCTCCGTCATTTCTTTCTCCAGGTTAGCCTTCTGTCCTTCCCGATCTTTCCTTCTTCTTTCCCAAACTTTTGTCATGGCCTCCTCGCCATCTTGGACTTCTTCTGCTCTCTCTGATGACCGTATTTCTCCTCGAGGCTTTGTACCTCTCCATCTCCCTCTTCTTCATGGTCCTCCGATCCGGAGGACTGTCTTCCTTTGTCCCAACGACCGGTTGCTGCCAGGGCTCCTGCAAGGGATGCTCGGCGGCGACCGGCCGGGCCCTAGCGAGGAGGCGCTAGGCAGTGGCCGGCACCTCCACGAGGGCATGGGCGGAATCTCCGACGGAGACCGCCTCCACAGTAACGGGCCAAGACTTAGCAAAGATTAGAGCTCGTTACCAGATACCCCGAGATGTCGGCTCTTCCTTCCGACCTCCAATGACAGGGTAGTCTCCTCCCGGCCCGGTAGAGTGGCCGTTTATGAAATATCCCTTAGATTAGGGCTTCGTCTATCCTTTTACCCCTTTTTTATCAACCTTTTAGACTATTACTCCCTGAATCCTACTCAACTGGTCCCGAACTCCCTTCGGACCGTTTGTGCCTTTCTTATCCTTTGCCACCACCTCCAAATCACCCCTCGACTCTCCCTCTTCTGCTGCTTTTACACCCTCAGGCAGCAGAGGGGTTGGTGGCTATTCCAGCCCCGACCGATCGCATCCTCAAGTTACTTCTCCCTTCCTCGGTCAAGGGACGGAAATCCCGTTTCTTTTTTGTTGACCTTGATCAAGTCAAGTCCCGGTGGGGGGATCCGACCTCCGACCCAACATGAACTCCCCATCCTCCCAGGAGATCAAGAAGCGCTGGGACAACTGTTAACTGCCGATATCCCCAGATACAATTTGCTTCTGTCGGAGCACAACCTCCGGCTGGCAGGCCTCACCACACAGAGCGGTGAGTAATAGACGCCCCAACACTTAGCCAAATTGCCCTTTCCTCCTTCTTCTTCTTCTCTCTCTTTTTTTTACTGACTCTGACTGATGCTGTGCAGCAATGAAGCCTCCGATCGCCATGGTCAGGAAGGCCGCGGTCAAGAGGATTAGGACCTGGGACGGCCCCGAGAGGGGGACAGCAGGTGCCGACCCGAAGCGTCTTACAGTGCGGGTATCTTCGCCGGCCGAGCAGCGTGAGTCTCCACTAGTCCCGGAGGTGGATCTGACGGCTGATACCTCGCCAGAAGGGGTGAGGGCCGAAAGGGCAACGACAGAAGAGCCGGCGATGGTGGAGCCGGCGGCGATGGAGCCCCAAGCTCCCCACAAACCAACCTTGGCCGAAGCAGACAGAGTTGGGGGGAAGGGCCGTCAGGGGTGGCGAGTCCACCCCCCGAACAGATACCGACGAGCAGCCCACCGCGTGCCGAGCCGAAGCATGTCGAAAATGCCAAGGGGAGCAGGGCTGGGCCGACCCCTCGCGGGTTCTCCTTAATAAACGACGGGCGCCGGGCTGAACAACTCATGTCCCACGTCGTTCAGCTCGATATTAGGAGGAGCTTCGAAATTTGGGAGCGAATAGGTTCTTCCGAAAGGTCTTCTCAGCCCTCGTTCAAGTAAGTAGCTTTTCCTTTGCCTTTGATTTAGAGCTCTTAAACAATTTGCATAGCTGACACCTTGAGCGCAGGTGACCAACTCCTTTGTGCTCGCTCGAGAGGCCATCGACGAGGGGGAAGCTGTCACCCGCCAAGTCCAACAGGATGCCGAGGACGCCCAGGCCCGGGCCGAGGCTGCGGAGAAGGCCTTGGAATTGGTAAGGGCTGAGTGCACCAACAAAATAAAGGAGGCTAAGAGTAGAGCCAAGGCCGAGGCCAACCGACTGCGGGTGGCACTCAACCAGCTCACAGAGGTCGAGGGCGTGATTGAGGCCCAAAACCTTCATATAGCTGATGATGTGTGTCGTAGTGCAACGATTAAAACACCTTAATTTCACTATTAGAATAGCGAGAGTAAGGGATCGATTCCATAGGGACTTTAGCGATTATCTTAAAATAAATTTATAAATTTAACTAAATAGATAAGTATTAGTGCAAAATAATTAAGATATGGTCTATCTTATAAGAGCACGGCTCGTACCCGTAGATCACGGCCCATCCCTTTTAAGCATATATCAGTCTAAAATTATTTCCACTTAAATATAATTTAATAACAATTAAACATGAATGAAATTTATTTAATAACAACCAAGAGTGCATAGAAGAGTTTATTTGCTAACATTAAGAAGGCAACAAAAAGCAATAAATTCTCCTAAATCAAACCGGACCCTCCGCTGCATACGCCTCCAAGCCACGGACTCTTCCTGGGAACAAAATAGACTCCACGGCTGACGGACAGAGTCCCCAAACGGATGAGCAGAGTCTCCAGACGGGCTTTCGACGGATGCATGGACGGATGCCTCCCTTAAGCGAAGCCTCCACGATCATCTGCTGCTAGGAACAGAGCCTTTGAATTCTCATCCTTCAACAGCAACCTCCACGAACGTCTCACGAATGGCAGCCTGGAACAGAGCTTCTCACAGCCTGTGAACAGAGCTTCTCACGGCCGCTTCTTTGATTGAGGAAGAAGATCTCCCCGAATCCACCGATGGCTCTCGAGGACTCCTCCTTTGCTGCTATTTGTAGAATCCTGGACGCGGTGAAGACGCGGTGAAGCAATGTTGCCAAAACAGAGGACGCAGGCGGCGCCGAGAAAATCTCGGATAAATAGTGAATAAATCCAACTTCCTTCAAGATGAATTTAATTCATTCAATTTGATAACTTCCTAACCAATTTATTCCTTAATTAGTGGAGAAAATGGTTGGATTTGAAATAAGAGAAGAATCGGATGAAAACAAGAGAACTGGGAGAAGACAATGAAGTCGGCACTGGATTTGCCGACTTCGCTTTAAAATACGTGCTGAAACAGATAAATCAATGAAAAATCAATTCCGGACTCATTTTAAATCCGATTTGAGTGCCGTTTGCATCATTAATTTTCTAAAATCGAGCTCTTTAAGTTGATAAGATTTTTACTAAAATATTATATTAAATATTAAATAATAATAGGTACGTTAAATTATTAATTAATAGGTTTAATGATAATTATTTATGCATTTCCCTCCCAACTTGAATCTTACTCGTCCTCGAGCAAATAAGAAATTTAGAAATATGTACCAAGCTAGTCCAAGAATTGATAGTTATCTTACAGTTCTTTTTTTTTAAAAAAAAATTTGGTTAGATCATAAGGGAGGTACTTCATTGGATTATTAAGTTTACCCATTTAATGATAAAGTGTAGTCCATAAGAATTTATAGAAGTCTTCCTTCACCAACTTTCCACTTCTCTAATTAAGTCTTCTAACTTAATTTGGGTTGGGTGTAATGTCTTTTGTACTTTAGTTCCCTTGTTTATTTATTTATTGTAAATCAGTGCAATGTCCTAACCCCTTGCTTTCTAATTAACCCTTGTAGCGAGCTTTAGGCCAATGGCTCCCAAACCAATTGGTTTTAGGGCATTACGTATAAAACACCCCTCAGACTTACTTACTCGAGTCAAAAAGGCTTTAGGTAGGACTGACTCTTCTTAGGTTCTTTTACATTCCCACCTTTTTACGCGAACAACATCACTTTCTTAGGTGATGGGGCCCGGTTACTTAGTGAAAAATGTTAAGAACATAATTTATTAACTTTAAGAGAGATTTTTTTTTGAATAATATTTTCACCCATACCCTTATTAAGTAGATTGTACTATTAAGATGAGTGGTCAGGAGGGTCTGAAATTATTCTAAAAAATTTTTTGGACTAAAACCTACATTTTATTAGGTTTCTTAATAATTTATTCCTCAGTATTTCAAAAAAAAATCTAACCATTAATTCATTAATAGACTGCTTGATTAACTTCAAATCGAGACAGAATTTGGTACACACATCTGATTATAGTTTTACTCGAGGATTTACTTATTCTTTTTCCTCCCCCCAACTTAATTTCCATTGTCCCTAATGGAAGAAAAATTAATTAATTTCAAGGAAAGATACTACCTGGTAGAGTATTTGAAGGTTAGAAGTTTCATTGTTGCCATCTTCTTTCAATCTGCCTCTGTTGCTCTTCTCTGGTCATGCTAAAAGAACATACTAAAAGAATAGAAAATTAAAAATAACTAATAAACTGGGTTGCCTCCCAAGAGCGCTAAGTTTAAAGTCTTTAGCCAGACTGTGCTACTTATTATGATAGTGTTGGGTTCACAAGATCAATTGATTCAACAATTTCTCCATCATTAATTTCTTCTATATATGGTTTCAAACGTTGGCCATTTACTTTGAATGTATTTCCTTGCTTGGAGTCTTTAAGCTCTACTCCATGGGGAAATACTTGAGTTACTATAAAAGGTCCATTCCATCATGAACGAAGTTTTCCAAAGAAAAGGTGTAATCTTGAATTGTAAAGCCATACTTTTTAATTTGGTTCAAAAGTTTTTCTACTAATAAATTTGTCATGATATGCTTTGGTTCGTTCTTTATAAATTTTTGAGCTTTTATATGCATCATTTCGTAGCTCTTCTAGCTCATTCAATTGAAGTTTCCTATTGACACCTGTATTTTTTATATCATAATTAAATTGCTTGATGGCCCAAAATGCACGGTGTTCTAATTCTACAGGTAAATGACAAGCTTTTCCAAATATGAGCCTGTAAGGAGACATTCCTATGGGAGTTTTAAATGCAGTACGATAAGCCCATAATGCATCATCCAAACTAGTGGCCAAGTTGAAATATCAAATAGAGAAATTAAACATATCCTTGAAAAATGGTGAGACCTGATAGTGGTGAGTATTCCTGCCTGTCACGCGGGTGACCCGGGTTCGATCCCCGGCAACGGCGCCAAAAAATCTGATGCGTGTCATAGCGCAACGATTAAAACACCTTAATTTCACTATTAGAATAGCGAGAGTAAGTGATCGATTCCACAGGGACTTTAGCCATTATCTTGAAATAAATTTATAAATTTAACTAAATAGATAAGTATTAGTGCGAAATAATTAAGATATGGTCTATCTTATAAGAGCACGGCTCGTACCCGTAGATCACGGCTCGTCCCTTTTAAGCATAGATCAGTCTAAAATTATTTTCACTTAAATATAATTTAATAACAATTAAACATGAATGAAATTTTATTTTAATAACAACCAAGAGTGCATAGAAGAGTTTTATTTGCTAACATTAAGAAGGCAACAAAAAGCAATAAATTCTCCTAAATCAAACCGGACCCTCCGTTGCATACGCCTCCAAGCCACGGACTCTTCTTGGGAACTGAATAGCCTCCACGGCCGACGAACAGAGTCCCCAAATGGAATGCCCACAAACGGATGAGCAGAGTCTCCGGACGGGCTTTCGACGGATGCATGGACGGATGCCTCCCTTAAGCGAAGCCTCCACGATCGTCTGCTGCTAGGATCAGAGCCTTTGAATTCTCCTCCTTCAACAGCAACCTCCACGGACGTCTCACGGATGGCAGCCTGGAACAGAGCTTCTCACGGCCTGGGAATAGAGCTTCTCATGGCCGCTTCTTCGATTGAGGAAGAAGATATCTCCCCGAATCCACCGATGACTCTCGAGGACTCCTCCTTTGCTGCTATTTGTAGAATCCTGGACACGATGAAGATGCGGTGAAGAAATGTTGCCAAAACAGAGGACGCGGGCGGCGTGGAGAAAATCCCAGATAAATAGTGAATAAAATCCAAATTCCTTCAGGATGAATTTAATTCATTCAATTTGATAACTTCTTATCCAATTTATTCCATCAAGAGAAAATGGTTGGATTTGAAATAGGAGAAGAATTGGATAAAAACAAGGAGACGATGAAGTCGGCACTGGGTTTGCCGACTTCGCTTCAAAATGCGTGCTGAAACAGATAAATCAATAAAAAATTAATTCTGGGCTCATCTTAAATCCGATTTGAGTGCCGTTTGCGTCATTAATTTTCTAAAATCGAGCTCTTTAAGTTGATAAGATTTTTACTAAAATATTATATAAAATATTAAAATACTAAATAATAATATGTACGTTAAATTATTAATTAATAGGTTTAATGATAATTATTTATGCGTTTATCAGCTGACTTGAACTCGGCCATTCAGGTGGCCGAGAATCGGGCGAAGCAGGCTGAGGAAGAGGTAAACACCAAGGAGGCCGAGAGGGTGGCGGCAGCCTCTCTGGCTACGGAGAGGGAGGCCCGAGCCGCTGAGGTGGAGGCAGCCGCCGAGGTCAAGGCTGCGGCGGCCGTGGAGGAGTTCAAGGCATCGGAGCACTTCATCCACGAGCTAGTTAAAGCTAATGCAGATTTCTACATCCAGAGGTTTGACGATGCCAAGGAGAAAGTTGCCCGAGTTTGAACCTCCCCCAGGTCATGGACATTGAGCCGGACCAAGAGTCTGATGAGGCCTCGGATGGCGAGCCCGCGGCCGTACCTTAATTTTGTTCTTTTACTTTACATTTTTTTTGTATCAAGTTTGACTCGGTCGGTATTTTGTAAACACTTCATTAATGAAACTTTTTTATTCAATAACGTCTCATTTCCGAGCCCTTGGGTTGCCGACGTGGGACCCCTAGGGTCTTCGTCGGCACCGAGGGGCAGCTTCTCCCCACTCACGAGCAATTTAGCCATGTAGGACCGAACCTCTGGGAGCGCCAAGGTCGAGACTGGGGACGCGTTTGCCCCAAGGATCCGAACCTCCGGGGACTGATGGAACATCAGCCCTGGAGTGCCGAGGGGACAACGGGCTCTTTGAATCCGATGATACATCGGGTCTTCACTGCCAATGGTATATTAGGTTTTTGTTGAGAGCTGATGGTACATCGGTCTACCAGTGGTACACTGGGCTTTCTATGCCGAGCTGGCCTCGGGCTTTTTGAATCCGATGGTACATCAGGTCTTCATTGCCAATGATACATTGGGCTTTTTGTTGAGAGACGATGGTACATCGGTCTGCCAGTGGTACACTGGGCTTTTAATGCCGAGCTGGCCTCGGGCTTTTTTAATCCGATGGTACATCGGGTCTTCGTTGCCAATGGTACATTTGGCTTTTTGTTGAGAGCCGATGGTACATCAGTCTGCCAGTGGTACATTGGGCTTTTCATCCCGAGCTAACCTCGGGCTTTTTTGAATTCGATGGTACATCGGGTCTTCGATGCCAATGGTACATTGGGCTTTTTTGAATCCGATGGTACATTGGATCTTCGTTGCCAATGGTACATTAGGCTTTTTGTTGAGAGCCGATGGTACATTGGTCTACCAGTGGTACACTGGGCTTTCCATGCCGAGCTGGCCTCGGGCTTTTGAATCCGATGGTACATCGGGTCTTCGTTGCCAATGGTACATTGGGCTTTTTGTTGAGAGCCGATGGTACATCGGTCTGCCAGTGGTACACTGGGTTTTCATGCCGAGCTGGCCTCGGGTTTTTTTAATCCGATGGTACATCGGGTCTTCATTGCCAATGGTACATTGGGCTTTTTGTTGAGAGCCGATGGTACATCGGTCTGCCAGTGGTACACTGGGCTTTTCATGCCGAGCTGGCCTCGAGCTTTTTGAATCCGATGGTACATCGGGTCTTCGTTGCCAATGGTACATTGGGCTTTTTGTTGAGAGCCGATGGTACATCGGTCTGCCAGTGGTACACTGGTCTTTTCATGCCGAGCTGGCCTCGGGCTTTTTGAATCCGATGATACATCGGGTCTTCGATGCCAATGGTACATTGGGCTTTTTGTTGAGAGCCGATGGTACATCGGTCTGCCAGTGGTACATTGGGCTTTTCATGCCGAGCTGGCCTCGGGCTTTTGAATCCAATGGTACATCAGGTCTTCATTGCCAATGGTACATTGGGCTTTTTGTTGAGAGCCGATGGTATATCAGTCTGCCAGTGGTACACTGGGCTTTTCATGTCGAGCTGGCCTCGGTCTTTTTGAATCCGATGGTACATCGGGTTTTCGTTGCCAATGGTACATTGGGCTTTTTGTTGAGAGCCGATGGTACATCGGTCTGCCAGTGGTACATTGGGCTTTTCATGCCGAGCTGACCTCGGGCTTTTTTTAATCCGATGGTACATCGGGTCTTCGATGCCAATGGTACATTGGGCTTTTTTGAATCCGATGGTACATCGGGTCTTTGTTGCCAATGGTACATTGGGCTTTTTAAATCTGATGGTATATCGGGTCTTCGATGCCAATGGTACATTGGGCTTTTTGAATCCGATGGTACATTGGATCTTCGATGCCAATGGTACATTGGGCTTTTTGTTGAGGAGCTAAGATGCTTAAACTCCTATTTTATTAATTTCAAGTGCGGGGCAAGGGCCCCAAAAGAATACAAGCATGAAATTTTATGTAAAGAAAAGGGTACGCTACTGATAATACCGACGGAGGTTGTCGGTGTTCCACGTCTGCGGGAGTGGCTTTCCGTCTAGCTCTTCTATTTTGTATGCTCCATGGCGGAGCGCCTCGGTGATCCGGTATGGCCCTTCCTAGTTCGGTGCTAGTTTGCCTCCTTCCGTCAGTTTTGAGACTTTGGCCCGCCGAAGGACTAGATCTCCTGGTAAGAAGGTTCTAGGGCGAACGCGAGCATTGTAATACCTGGCCGTCTGCTGTCGGTAGGCTGCCATCTGGAGTCGCGCCCGGTCCTGCACCTCCTCCACCAGATCGAGGATGGCCCGCAACTGGCTCGGGTTGTCCTCCTCGCTGTAGGCTTCCACTCTGGGGCTCAGGGCACCGATCTCCACAGGAATGACAGCCTCGGATCCAAAGACGAGGCTGAAGGGGGTCTCTCCGATGGGGACTCGTGGCATTGTATGGTAGGTCCATGCACGTTGGGAAGCTCCTCCACCTAACGCCCTTTGTAGTCATCAAGCCGGGCTTTTAGTCCTTGGAGGATAATGCGGTTGGTCATCTCGGCCGCACCATTGGTCTGAGGGTGGCCTACCGAGGTGAATCGCTGAAGGATGCCCAGCTCGGCGCAGAATCCTCGAAAGGATGCGTTGTCGAACTGCCGGCCATTGTCGGTGACCAGGGTATGTGAGAGCCCGAACTGGCATATTATAGACTTCCAAAAGAAGGACCTCACTTTACTCTCAGTGATCTTGGCAAGCTCCTTAGCCTCGATTCATTTGGTGAAGTGGTCGACAGCCACCAGCAGGAACTTGGGCTGACTGGAGGCTGAAGGGAACGGCCCCAAGATGTCCATACCCCACTGGGCGAAAGGCCAAAGTGCCGCCAGGGGGTCAACTGAAACGTCGGCTGCCGCTAGATGTTGGCATGGCGCTGGCAGCTATCACACTTCTTGACAAGCTCGGCCGCATCTTCCCTCATGGTCAGCCAATAATAACCCTGCCGCAGGGCCTTGTACGCTAGGGCTTTGCCCCCTAGATAACTCCCGCATATGCCTTCATGGATTTCTCGTAGGATGTAATCGCTTCAATAGGCCCGACACACTTGAGGACCAGGTACGAGAACGATCTTCGGTAGAGCATCCCATCCATCATCAGGAACCTTGGGGCCCGTCGCCTGAGCAGTTTGGCCTCAGCCGGGTCTTCAGGGAGGGTGCCATCGGTCAAGTATCGGATGTAGCCATCCATCTAGGAGGGCTCCTGCTCGACCGGCAGTGCTTCCTCCACTGCCGCTTCAATGCTTGGGACTTGCAGATGCTCCACATACATCCTTTCCAAGGTCCCATCGACCGAAGTGGCCAAGCGGGACAACGCATCAGCCCTGGCATTTTTTGCCCGGGGAATGTAGCTGATGTGGAAATATGCAAATTGAGAGGCTTGAGACTGCATTTGCTCAGGTAGCAGGACATGGTCAGGTCTCTAGCCTTGTACTCCCCAGCGACCTGCCCGGAGATAAGCTGGGAGTCCGTGAAGGCCCTCAGACGCTCCGCACCAAACTCCTTGGCTAGCTTCATCCTTGCCAGCAAGGCTTCATATTCTGCTTGGTTGTTGGTGGCTGGGAACAAAAACCGGAGGGCATACTCTACCACCTCCCCCTCGGGACTCGCAAGAATAAGTCCAGCTCCACTCCCTTGAGAATTTACCGCTCCATCCATATGAAGGATCCAGCCTTCCTTCTCCACCCCCTTGGCCGTAGGGGACTCCATGTGCGCCTTCGAGTGTAACTCCTCCAGATGCTCCTCTGCCCAAGTGCACTCGACCAGAAAGTCGGCTAACACCTGGGACTTCATTGCAGGCCTTGGCCGAATGGATAAATCAAAGTCCCCCAATTTGATGGCCCATTTGGCCAGCCGACCGGAAGTGTCAGGACGGGACAAAATAGTCCAAAGTGGTTGGTCCATGAGCACTACGATCGGATGAGCTTGGAAGTAGGGTCGGAAGCGCTGAGCTGAGACCACCAAGGTGAAGATGATCTTCTCAGTCTTAGAGTATCTTGTCTCAGCACTGTGAAGCACTTTACTGGTGTAGTAGACCGGTTTCTGCACTCCGTCGGCATCCATGCGGACAAACACGGAGCTGACGGCCTCGGGGGAAGCTGCTAGATACAAATTTCTTTATCTCCTCAGCTTAGACAGTAGTGGAGGAGTAGATAGAAATTTCTTTATCTCCTCGAAAGCTTCCTGACACTCCTTCGTCCACTCAAAGCTATTGACCTTGCACAACGCCTTAAAGAAGGGCAAACACGGCTCAGGGCTGCCATCCTCCCGGTCAGATGCTGCACCTCCCTCTTATTAGCTGGGGGCCTCATATCCAAGATGGCTCGGATTTGTCTGGGTTGGCTTCAATTCCTCGCTGCGTCACCATGAAGCCCAGGAACTTGCCCGCCGCAACCCCGAAGGCGACCTTGCGGGGGTTCATCCTCATTCGGTAACGGCGCAGGTTGGCGAAGGTCTCCGCAAGGTCGGCAACATGGTCCGTGGCGTGGGTGCTCTTGGTCAGCATGTCGTCCATGTATACCTCCATATTGCGCCCAATCTGCTCCTCGAAGACCTTGTTCATCAACCTCTGGTATGTGGCCCCTGCATTCTTCAACCCAAACAGCATCACCTTGTAGCAGTATATCCCCTTCTCTGTGACAAAGTAGGTCACCTCTTCATCAGCCGGATTCATCCTGATCTAGTTGTACCCCGAGAATGCGTCCATGAAGCTGAGGGTCTTATGGCCGGACGTAGCATCTACCAGCTGGTTGATCCGAGGCAGTGGGAAGTTATCCTCGGGGCATGCTTTGTTGAGGTCGGTGAAGTCCACACACATCCTCCAACTCCCACTGGCCTTGCGGACCATTAAAATATTCGCTAGCCAATCGGGGTAGTGCACCTCGTGAATGTGTCCGGCCATCGTCAACTTGCGCACCTCTTCATCTATGGCCTTCTGTCTGTCTGGAGCAAAGCTCCTTTTCTTCTGCTGAACAGGTCGGCACTCTGGCTTGATGTTGAGTTGGTGGGTAATCACTTCCTCCGGAATGCCTGGCATGTCAGATGCCGACCAGGCGAAGATATCGGCATTGGCTCGTAGGAAAGAAAGGAGCTGGCTAGGAGCCTCCTCTGGAAGCAGAGCCCTTATTTGAAAGGTCTGCGCCGGGTCCTCCCTCAGGGGGAAGGACAACAGATGCTCGGCCGGCTCTCCCCTCCTCTCCGAGTCTCGGGGGTCTAGCGCTTCTAGTGCAGGTGTGGGCATCACCCCCTGAGGGCTAGGGGCCATGTGGCAGCACAGTGGCAGTGGGTTCTACTCCCCGCGCATCTCCCCGACCCCTTCACTGGTTGGGAATCTCACTATGAGCCTTTTGGTGGAGATTATGGCATCCAAGAGGTTAAGTCTGGGCCTTCCGAGTATGGCGTTGTAGGCGAGAGGCACCCGGACCATCAGGAAGCTTATGAAAACTGTGCTTTGACGTGGGGCCATGCCAGCCATGACAGGAAGAGTGATCTCTCCCTCGACCTTCATAGAATCTTCGGTGAACCCCATCAGGGGAGTGGTAATAGGCCGAAGCAGATCGGGTGACAGGTTCATGCGAACAAAAGCATCATAATTCAAAACATCCACCGAGCTCCCACTATCAACCAGAATTCTTTTTACAGGGTGCTTAGCTATCGCCATAGACACAACGACGCTATCATCATTTTTATTGACCATCCCCTCTAAGTCCCTTTTAGAAAAAGGGATTACAGAATCTAACTCTCCCTCCCCCCTTGGCCTATTGGGTGGGCTGCCTGCCCCCCAGGAAATCATCGTCACCGTCTTCTCGGTTGGAGCATTATCGATCATCGGTGGTGGCGGCACTGATGGGCCAGGAGCTCCCGGGTTGTTCCTCTGAATGAACTTCCCCAGATGGCCATGCTGGATAAGGTCCTCTATCGCCTTCTTCAGCTGGCGACAGTCGTTGGTGTTGTGGCCATGGTCCCGGTGGTAGCGGCAATAAAGGCTCTTGTTCTGGGGGATGTGCGATATCGGGGCGATATCGGGGCGATATCTTGCAGGATGTGCGATATCGGGGCGAGCAGAAGAGTGTAGGGCCCGTCTCTTGGTGCAGGAGCTCGAGGACGGTTGTCTGGTCGGCGAGGAGGCTCAGGCCTTCTGGGTCGAACTTCTGTAGACTCTGGATGAGCCGGCTTCTTGGTGGTGCTTCCACTAACCTCGCGCCATGAGGAGTCAGCCTCGTCAGCGTGGATGTACTTCTGGGCCCGGCTCAGGAGCTCGGCGTAGGAGCCAGACAGCTTCTTATCGAGGGAGTACGCGAAGTAGGAGGGACGGAGCCCTCGCTTTAAGGCCAAGGTGGCCATCGAATCCTCGAGGTTGTAGACCTCTAGGGCTGCCTTCTTAAACCAAGCGACGTAGTCTCGCAGGGACTCACCACTCTTCTACTGGACGGAGAAGAGACTGTCTACCACCCTTGGAATCTTTCGACATGCATCAAAATGGGCCAGGAAGGCCCTCTCTAGCTGGCGGAAGGAGTTGATACTCCGCGGCGGCAGGTGGGAGTACCAAGCTCGAGCAGCTTTCTTCAAAGTGGCGGGGAAGGCGATGCAGAGAAGCGAATCGGTCGCCCCCTGGACCTACACGAGGACCTTGTAACTTTCTAAATGGTCCAGAGGGTCCATGGTCCCGTCATACGGGTCCAGCTGAGGAAGGCGGAACCGGGTTGAGATCGGCTCCTCCATGATCCGGCGGGACAACGGTGGCCGGCTGTCGTAGTCCGCCTCTGATGGGTTGGTGATCCGGCGGCTGAGCTCCTCCAACCGCTGATTGTACTCGTCGAGCCGACGCTCAGCTCGGCAGGGTATTCTGCCGTCGAAGGACCCCTCCCTCAAGGAATCTGAGGAGGGGGAAGAGTGACGGCGATGCTGATGAAGGCACTCCACCTCCTTCCCATGCCGTCGCTTGGGAGATGCACTAGCGTGGCGAGAGAGTGACCGGGGCCTCTTGGAGGCTTCATGGCGGTGAGGCTTGGGTGAAGCGCGGCGGTGACAAGCTTCTCGGGCAGGAGACCTTCTCCGGAAAGAGTGCTAGTTGGGTTGGATGACTCCTGGCACTAACGGGAGGGGCTCCGGTTGCTGCTCAGCCACCGCTTGATGTTGCAGGCCTTGGACCATCGTTGCTAAAGATTGAACTTGCGCGGTGAGGACGGCAAGCTGGTCTTCTTGAAGCTGCTGCGGTTATGGTGCAGGAACGTCGGCTAGGGGAGCTGAGGGGCCAGCCACTAGTGGATCAGCCCCTTGACACTGCCCCCTAGGGCGACTGGTGGAGACCTCTCGCGCACGGGTCGTCACCATCGTTTGAGAGCTCACGGAAAGAGAGGTCGTCGCTGACAGGTTCGAAGCTCTTCACTTCTTTCCCCCTACCTGGCGCACCAATCTGTTGATGCCGAGTCACCTTCCTTGAACGCCAAGGAAACGGAGGTCCTCCTCACCGGACTCCTGCAAGAAAAGTCCTCGGAGACCGAATGTTCCGGTGGGGACCCTCTGACGCTCAAGTCAGCCACTCAGGAACATACAAGAGTTAGCTAGCAGAAGAAAGCTAGAGAGTTAGGGTTCATAATCCTTCCCTCGTTGTAAGTGTGAGCTTTTATACCTGTTCCAAGATCTCCCTCCCTCATGCTTCCAGAAGATTCATGATTTCGAGATACTGTTATCCGATAACGGACAAAAAAGCAAGGTTGATTGTGATAGGTCGTGGGCATGTTAGAGGTGTCCTGCCTCATTCGCCACCTGCCAATACGGTATTATGCGTGTCGGGTGGCTATGGTTGCACCAGGCGCGCGCCGTTATGAGGTATGGCCATATGCAGCCGCAGGCGAGTGGTGGATCATACTCCGTAACAGGATATGGCCATACGTGGTTGCAGGCAAGTGATGGACCACATGCCATAACGGGGTATGGCCATGCACTGTTACGGGTGCGTGGTGGGCCATACGTCTTAATGGGGCATGGCGATGCACTGTAGCAAGTGAGTAGTGGATCACGTGGACGTGCCAGGTGGCTCGTAGCTATAAGCTACTGGTTCCGAGGGTCAGACCATGGTGGAAGCTCAAGGCTGAAGGTGGCCGAAGCGAGCCTCGAAGGTTGAATGGTGCCTCGGAGGCCGAAGCGGGCCTCGGAAGTTGAATGATCCTTCGGAGGCTGAAGCGGGCCTCAACGGTTGAATGGTACCTCGGAGGTCGAAGCGGGATGCCGTCAATCTCCTTTACCGTTAATTCTGATGGTGCTGGATCAGCTATATCAGATGTGATCATAGAACTTAACTAATTCAGGATGAAAATGTGACGGAAGAATTTATAAATAGATCAACTTGAGTTTTTCCTTCGGTTTAGCATCTGAACGTTGAAAAAAGTTAATATATATATATATTAATTAAATGATTGAAGCATATAATACAGTAAACATATAATAAAACAATACTGTCTCTCAAAATGCTTACAATTACTATCTTAAAGATACCCACGGATCCTACCTAACCACCAACTCCAATTCTTAATTCTCATTAATTTGTCTACTTCCATTATCTCTATGAAAGATCGTTTCATTTTCAAGTCAGCTATGTTATTTTTTTTTTTTTACAAGCGGACAATCACACTACTCTAATATGAATCAGTCCAGATAGATCTGAATACAAAATTTATTTCAATAGAGAAGGACAGGAATCGCTCATCCTTCAGATCCATGAGTCACTATGCTGAGCCACAGAAGAAGCTATCCAATCCGCTGTCGAATTGGCTTCACGATAAATATGACGAATCTGAGCATAATCAACCTTACACAGAATAGACCAAATATTTAGAAGCATCGGATTAACAGGATCAAAAAGGTAATCCTTCTTCTACTATCAAAAAATAACTGTTATAAAATTATCCTCCATCAAAATTCTTTAAGCATAAAACATTTTGACTGCATAAAAAATGCTAGTCCAAGCCACTTAAAACTACGTTACTCCTTTAACCTGCAAGTCCATTCCCAGCGACGTTTCGTACATGATGGGTTATCGAAAGCTACAAGTCCATTCCCAGCGACGTTTCGTACATGATGGGTTATCGGGAGCTTTCGAGGGAAGATATTTTTGAAAAAAACAAAAAAAGAAAACAAAAAAACCCATGAGGATGGAGATAAGTAGGCAACGATGCTTTCGAGGAAAGATACTCCAAGGAGCCCATGCTTCTGAATGACCTTGCAATAACCTTTATAAATAAAAATCTGCAGTTTATGGTCATAACCTTTGTGGAAATGAACAAATAGGAAAGGCAGGTGATTGGCAGCAGTAAAGATATGATGGGCAACCTTTTTAAGAAGAAGAAAAAAAAAAAAAACAGGATGTTATTTTAGAAAATACAGAGGATTTATAAAAGATGCACTCAGAACGCTTTTTTCTTTTCATGCAGATTTAAGTAGAGGTAAAGATTTACAGGTGAAATGCAGTCATTCAGTTGTGCCAAGCTTTCAAACGGTACAGCGGTATAAGAAACATTTTGTTTTGTCAACGGTCGAAAAGACTGGGGCCACTATCATGAGAATTTGTCTTCTATTCAGGATCAATTTCTTCAGTTCTTTCAGGCCAGATGGTCGGATTCCTCTGGAGTAGGTTCTTTGGTCGTTCAGGTCTCTGTGTCAAGAAAGGTCTCTTTTCTGGATAGTGAAATGCTTACCCGGCCTGTCACTGATAATGAGATCCATATGGCTTTATGGGAGCTTGGGTCGAATAAGGCTCCGAGGCCTGACGGTTTTCAGCCATTCTTCTTTCGTCATTACTGGAACATTGTGGGTTCGGAGGTGGCTCAGGCTATTCATCTTGTCTTTCAAGCCAAGGCCATCCCTGAAGAGTGGAACCGGACTCTTATTACTCTTGTGCCCAAATGTAATGATGCTTCTCTTCCTCAGCATTTTCGGCCTATTAGTCTCTGCACTACTCTGTATAAGATATGTGCTCGTCTTCTGGCTGGCCGTCTCTGCTTGGTGATTCCCCGCCTTATAGCAGGGGAACAAGGGGCGTTTATTCGTGGGCGCTGCATTTCGGATAACGTCCTTATTGCTCAGGAGTTTATGTATGATCTTCAGTGAGCCCCGGCTAGACAGTGCCTTATGACGGTTAAGCTGGATATGGAAAGGGCCTATGATCGGCTTAGTTGGGCCTTCCTGCATCACTCCCTTCAGGAGTTTGGATTTGACGATCAGTTCATTGTATGGATTATGGCTTGCATTCAGAGGCCTTCCTTCTCGCTGATCATTAATGGGAGTCTGACAGAATTTTTCCACTCTTCGGTGGGGTTGCGTTAGGGATGCCCTTTATCCCCCCTTCTGTTTATTCTGGCGGCGGACGATTTGTCCCGTGCCTTCTATAAGGCTCAGGCTGAGTATAGCATTGCCTCTTTTATGGCCAGCACCAGGGGTCCTATGGTCTCCCATCTCCTTTTTGCAGATGATTGTATTTTGCTGGGCCAGGCTTCCACTGACAACGCTTCTTCCTTTTCGGACATTATTATGCTGTACTGTCAGGCTTCGGGTCAGAAAGTCAATGTTGACAAATCTTCTATTTGTTTCAGCCCGAAGACTTCTAGAGCGACCAGAGCTGCTATAGCCCAAATAATGGGTATTTCTTCGCAGGCTGACCGATTACAGTATTTGGGAGTTCCTATGACTGGTCGTCAACCTCGTTGTGCAGACTATTCAGCCCTGGAGTTGCAGGTTCGTCAGCGCATTGAGGGGTGGCAGGTCACATGTTTATCTATGATGGCTAGGGTAACTATTATCTGGTCGGTCCTCTCCGCTCTTCCTTTGTATCTCCTCTCCAGTGCTGCCATCCCGTTATCTTGTCTTAGGAGGATCGAGAGATGCTTCAGGGACTTCCTTTGGGCTTCTATGCAGGATGGGCATGGTATTCACCTGATGTCTTGAGAGAGGGTTTGTATGCCGATTCAGGGGGCGGTCTTGGGATTCAGTCTCTGGCTGTCAGAAGGGAGGTCATTTTTGCCAAGCATGCCTCGCGGTTCATTCTGGAGCCGCATTGCCTCTGGAGTTCTTTTATGCACGCGAGATATGGAGACTGGTCTTCCTCCGAGCATATTCAGGCATCTCGGCGTTATTCTCCCTTCTGGAAGGAGGTGTGTCGCTTCAGTAGCTCCATTCAGAAAAAATACCTCCTGGATGATTGGTGATGGATCTTCCATTGATGTTCTTCAAGACACCTGGGTTTCTGACTTACCTCTTTCTCGTTGGCCTTCCTTTTTTAGTATTGATATCCCAAGTAGCATGATAGTTGATAAGCTGATCTCTACTGATCCTTCCTCCTGGGATATCCCGATGGTGTCTCGTTTATTTGGCGCGGAGCTTTCTCATCGGATCCTGTCCATTCCGCTCACCCCGGGCATATCTTCGGACTTCAGACTCTGGAGGAGATCTTGTCTAGCTAGGGCCCCACCAAGGATCTTGTGAAGTTATTTAGTCCTCTGTTGCACTAGTCGATGGAGGCTGGGTGGATTTGGAAGCTTCCCATTCTTCCCATGATCCAGCTCTTCATTTGGAAGATTCTGTGGGAATGCCTTCCTACTTGTGCTTTGCTTGGGAAGAGGGGTTTGCCTATACAGTCGACTTGCCCGTTATGCAGATTGGAGGCGGAGACCACGGCGCATGCCATCTTCTCTTGCCCAAGAGTGGGGCGGATATGGATGTCTATAGGCTATCAGTGTAGACCAGATCATGAGGATTCTCAGTGCTCTTTTTTCTTGGATGACCTCAGGAAGGCTCCTCACTTCAAAAGTGCTCTCTGGGCTTCTACCGCTTACCAGATCTGGTTGTAGAAACCAGATTATCTTGATGATGCTTCTATACCTCTCCACAGGATTTGAGAAATATCCGATCTCTGTCAGTGGATTGTGGCCGTGGCCTCGTCTCTGGTGATTTTAACTCCACTAGACTCTGGAGCTCCCCTGCTGCTTCGGCAGCGAACCAGCACACGATTTTATATCTTAGGAGCCCCCTCCTCCAGGGTTTGTCAAAATCAACTTTGACGGAAGTGTCCATGGGGGATTAGCTGGCTCTGCTTTTGTCATTCGTGGGCTGGAGGGAGTCCTTTTGGCAGCTGGTGGCTTTGGTAGTCTGGACTCCTCGGTCCCTATGTTAGAGCTATATGCAGCTTGGGCGGGTATCTCCTTCACTGTCAGGACTCTGCATGTTTACAACCTCATTATTGAGGGTGACGCTATGACTGTTATTCAGTGGTTGTGGGGGGATAGTGATTCCCAACCCGCGACCAATCCTCTCTTGCAGGATATCTGGGTTATTTTGAGGGAGCTCCAGGGAGTTCAGATCCATCACATTTATCGCGAAGCTAACTCGGCGGCCGATTGGGTGGCTTCGAGTGTGGCTCACCATTCAGGGTTTTGGTACTGGAGACAGGGTGATCACTGCCCTAGTATATTACAGCAATTAATGTATTCTGACCTTTATGGGCTGACTCATACTCGTGTTGTATGATCGCCCGCTTGTACAAAAAAAAAAGACTGGGCATCGTAATATGAACAAAAATTAGTTTTAACAAGGCATAATACAAGGCATTTTATCTCAAAAAATATTAAAATTATGATAAAGATTTATTAAAAGTCTACATAGAAATTGTATAGAAATAATAACGAAATCATGTATTACCTTCCGCCATTGTTTATGCGAGACGATCAAGATCTTAATCTTAATTGAATTGAGTGCTTCCAATTAATGAGAAATCGCACAACGATGGTATATGCCTTTAAGATTTGCTCTTAATCAGTGCTTTTTTTGATTTTTCTACGTATGATGTGATATCAAAAACCTTAGAACTATTTATAAAGATTTTCTTAACTCCCTTCCACCGCCTACTCTAGGCATTTTAAATTTTCAAAGAGATATGGTTATTACTTAATTAATTGGATAGATATTGTTAAGAATTATCTCCAAGAGATTGAGATATATCTGCAAGTGGTTACCAAATAAAATAAAATTAAATAAAATAGGACATCACCAACCAACGGGATACTATATTCTTTCACTTGGTCCGTATATTTTATTTTAATCCATAATCCTCAATACTAACAAGAAACCAAATACATGAATCATAGCGATAGGTCCTCTATAATTGAGTATTATCTTCTATGTATTACAATGCATTCAATTTCTTTACCACTATTCCAAATGTGACAACATAACATAATGAATAAACCATATGTTTATTCAGAGTCCAAAAAAATTTTGTCATTTCTCAAAAGTCAAATAATGTGTACACCTGAATGAGAAATAAACAAATAATGAAATAAGAGTTTCTTTGTACAAATTGTTATCCATACAATTATATCATGGAACCAACTCCCATTCTATCACATGATCCTTAAAATTCTTAATTGGCATGCCTTTAGTCAAAGGATCAGCTATCATCAATTCAGTGCTAACGTGTTTTATGACCACTTTGTTTTCTTTAACACGTTCTCTTATGGCTAAATACTTAATGTCGATATGTTTACTTCGACTACCACTCTTATGGTTTTTAGCCAAAAATACAGCAGCTGAATTGTCACAGTACAGTTTAATTGGCCTAGCAATAGAGTCAACAATTCTAAGCCCTGAGATGAAACTCTTCAACCATACACCTTGCGATGTAGCCTCAAAACAAGCAACGAACTCCGCTTCCATAGTAGAGGTAGCAGTCAAAGTCTGCTTTGCACTCCTCCATGATATGGCTCCACCAGCTAACATAAATATAAATCCTGATGTTGATTTCGAGAATCAACGCAGCCAGCAAAGTCCGAATCTGAGTAGCCCTCTATCTCCAAATGATCAGTTCGTCTATACATGAGCATGTAGTCCTTGGTCCCTTGAAGATACCTCATGACCTTTTTAGCAGCTCTCCAGTGGTCTAAACCTGGATTACTCTGATATCTTCCAACATTCCTACTGCAAATGCAATGTCAGGTCTTGTGCAAACCTGAGCATACATTAGGCTTCCAACAGCTGAAGCATATGGAATGTTGTGCATCTGTTCCCGTTCAAGTTCATTTTTAGGGCACTGGTTCAAAGCGAACTTGTCACCCTTCACTATAGGTGCAACACTTGGTGAACAATTTTTCATCTGAAATCTCTCCAAGACTTTATTGATATAAGTTTCTTGAGACAATCCTAAAATGCCTCGAGATCTTTCTCTATGGATCTTAATGCCAATGACATAAGATGCCTCACTCATATCTTTCATATCAAAATTTTTGGAGAGAAATTGTTTCACCTCATATAGCAACCCTTTATCATTGGTTGCAAGTAGAATGTCATCCACATATAGGACCAAGAAATAAATTTTGCTCCCACTAACCTTCTGGTATATACATTGATCCATGATGTTCTCTTCAAAACCAAAGGAAGAGATCACATCATGAAATTTTAAATACCACTGACGTGAGGCTTGTTTCAATCCATATATGGATTTCTTAAGCTTGCAACCAAATGCTCACCATCACCAGAGGAAAATCCTTCAGGCTGTTTCATGTAAACCTCTTCCTCTAGATCTCCATTAAGGAATGCAGTTTTCACATCCATTTGATGTAACTCAAAATCAAAATGAGCTACCAATGCCATAATTATTCAAAGAGAATCTTTCTTGGATACAGGAGAAAATGTCTCGTGTAGTCGATTCCTTCCCTCTGAGTGAATCCTTTGGCAACGAGTCTTGCTTTATATCTCTCAATGTTGCCTTGTGAGTCTTTCTTTATTTTAAAGATCCATCTACATCCAATGGCTTTTACACCATCAGGCAACTCAACAAGATCCCAGACTCGATTAGATGCCATAGATTCCATCTCGTCCTTCATGGCATTGTACCACAAGTTTGATTCCTTAGAACTCATGGCTTGTGAAAACGTTTCAGGATCATTTTCGGCTCCAATGTTATAGTCAGATTCATGTAGATACACAATATAATCACTAGGAATTGCTGATTTCTTTATTCTAGTTGATCTTCTTAATGTTGTGTCAATGACCTCTTGAGGAGTATCTTGCACAACTGATTGTTGATGAACAACATGATCTTCTAGATTACCATCAGCTTGTGAATCTCAATGACTGGTTGTTGAGCACTTATTTGAGTTTGAGGAGTGCTATAAATAACAACCAATCCCTCACTTGAAGTGAAGCTGGAATATCTGAATGATCTTTCTCAGAAGAAGCCAAATACTGAGATTGATCACTCCCACTGATCAAGTCATTCTCAAGAAATTTTGCATTTCTTGATTCCATAATCCTAGTGCTGTGAGATGGACAATAAAATCTATAACCCTTGGACTTCTCAGCATATCCAATAAAATATCCACTAATAGTCCTTGGGTCTAGTTTTCTTTCTTGTGGATTATAAACTCTTACTTCAGATGGGCATCCCCAAACACGTATATGTTGCAAACTTGGTTTCCAACCTTTAACTAACTCAAATGGCATTTTGGAAATAGCCTTGGTTGGAACCTGTTTAATATATATGCAACAGTTTTAAGAGCTTCAGTCTATAAGAGAGGTAGGTTGGAGCTGCCAATCATGCTCCTTACCATGTCCAATAATGTTCGGTTTCTCCTTTCAGCTACACCGTTTTGGTCTGGAGACCCCGGCATGGTATATTGTGCAACAATTTTATTTTCTTCAAGAAATCGAGCAAACGAACCAGGTGCTTATCCATCCTCAATATATCTACCATAATATTCTCCATCTTATCTGACCTTACGATCTTAATTTACTTGTCGTATTGTTTCTTTACTTCTGCCTTGAATACCTTAAAGGCATCTAATGCTTCGTTCTTATTATGAAGCAAGTAGAGATACATATATCGTGAATAGTCATCAATAAATGAGATGAAGTATCTCTGACCATACGAGTCCATATCTGGACTACAGATATCTATATGTATGATTTCCAATATTTCTGAACTTCTCTTGGCATTTTTCTTAGACTACTTGTTGGTTTGCTTTTCCTTTATGCAGTCCACACGTGTCAAAATCAATAAAATCAAAAGTATCAGGTACTCTATCTTTTACTAATCTTTTAATTCTTTCAATGGAGATGTGACCTAATCTCCGATGCCACAAAATAGAGGAATTCTCATTCACAACATATCTTTTTATACCTTTGTTAGTTTGGGCGTGCATCACATTATAAGAGGTATTGTTTTTCAAATTGATTTAGGAAAGATTATTAGATAATGTACCATTCCTAATAAGCTTAGATTTATAAAATAAATTAACTGAGCTTTTTATTAAAATTAAAGGAATATCCTGAGAGTACAAGTGTAACATCCTGAAAACCTTGTAATTTATGGCATTTTTCATTTGAAATGAAAGTCAAAGAGTTTCAGTGAAGTGTGGGTGTGTTGGCCTTTTGATAAATGAAAAGAGATGAAATTTTGGAGTAAATGAGTATATTTCTGAATGTTAATGAGTTTGATTTAAGAAATTGAGAGACTTAAGTTTTAATGGGTTTAAATCACAAGAAAAATCAAGTTTAGTTTGAGTTTTATCCTGAAATGATGTTTTAGTGGTTGGAGTCGACACTATTTAGAGTGGAGTCGACTCTGGCACGGTTTTAAACTTTCGGCACGCTTTGGAGTCGACACCTGCAGAAAAACAGAAGGTTAACATTTCTGCTGCAGTGTTGGAGTCGACACCTACTTTTTCTGGAGTTGATACCTATATTTCTG
Source organism: Calamus simplicifolius (assembly GCA_900491605.1). Classification (NCBI taxonomy): domain Eukaryota; kingdom Viridiplantae; phylum Streptophyta; class Magnoliopsida; order Arecales; family Arecaceae; genus Calamus; species Calamus simplicifolius. The sequence continues at coordinate 239,005 of UESW01005107.1, forward strand.
GAGCCGACACCTATTTCTGCTGGAGCCGACTCCAAATCTGTTGGAGCCGACTCCAAGATGGCAGGTTTTTCTGAGTTAAATCTTAAGAATTTCATATTTATTCTGTTTCAAGTCCGGTTTGGATGCCGTTTGAACCATTGGATTTCTAAAATCGAGCTCTTCAAGCTGGTAAAGTCTTTTCTTGGAAATGTTACATAAAAGTATTGATTTAAGTAAAAAATGATAATCTGGGCTATAAATCAATTAAAAAAATGCTATATCAGGGGCAAAATGGGAAAAGGCTCCGATGTCAATTGCTAATTTTGTTAAGGGCAACTTGGAAAGAAAATCTAAGGGTAAAATATCATGGTTATAAGTGAGCCACGTGTTTTCCAAAAAGCATGTGTTAAGAGTGTTTGAGGGCAAAAGGGGAATTTGGCATGCCTTAACCCTTAAGTTTCCTATGACTTGGTCCCCAAGTCATTAGAGAAAAAGGGAAAAACGTGGGTTCAGCCAGAGAAAAGAAAGAAAGAAAGAAAGAGAGAAAGAAGAGGAGAAAAGAGAGGAAGAGGAAGAAGAAGGAGGAAGAAAGAGGAAGGGAAAGGGAAGCTTGGGGTTTACGCTCGACTCCAAGTAAGCTATAGCTTCTCTAGATCTTGCATAACTTTAGATTTTCTTAGATTATTGTATTTTGAGGTAATAGTAGAAGAAATCTTGAGTAGAGAAAGGGTGGAAGAAAATAATGAGATATTAGAGGATAGATCATGTATGCATGCATGGTTCATGGGAAAATCTCGTGTGGAGGTAATCCTAATAGCTATCGTATCTGTATGTTGACGTAGTCAAGAGGGTTATTCCAGGGAGCCGGAATACCGGAGTTGAGTACCAGTCGAGGAGTAACCTACTAAGGTGAGTGGGTTTCTCATCTAGCAATGAGAAGTTAATTTGAGCTAGTATAATGAGATTAATACCTAGTTATGGTATGTTATGTTTACCAGAGTATTATGTATGTTTTAAATATGAGAAATGAGAACCTAGTATACGATATTCTGATAAATGAGTTTTGAGCATGAGTTTTAAGCATAAAGAAATAAGCATGAGTTTTGAGCATAAACATAAGCATGAGTTTCGATGAGGGGATTTTTAATGTATACATGGCATATTTGCATGATAAAGCTTTACAAATGATGTATGTATCATACTGAGCATCAGGCAGCTATGGGGCTGATCACCCTTTAGACTGTACTGTAGCATGAGCATTGCACACTACTATCGAGCCGGTACCTCCTTGCGAACAGATCGTACGATGAACCCCAGAATCAGGGATGAGTGCACGCTTAACCAGGCCAGTGGGGCTGGTTGTGAGCAGCCCATGGGGGCATGAATCATAGCTCAGTGGAGCTGATTATTATATATAGCCCGTGGGGGCAGAGAGAAACCCGAGGTTCCAGGGTTAAGGAACAAAACACTTTGCCGGGTGAACCGCACGGGTAAGGGGTGTTATTTGTGCGGGGATCCTGTTGCTAGTCACGCACCCGATGAGAGTACACCTACGGGAGGGCGACTGTAGGGTGGTACCTCAGAGGCATTACACACACAGCCCAGCATCATGAGATTTAAAAGCATATGTTGTGATATAAAAAAGGGCCAGTGGGCCAAGTAGTTATCCCGAGAGGGAGAGATTACTTGAGATGCCAGTGGGCAATCAGATTCCTGTGGGAGTCTGAGAATTTAATAAAGAAGTCTGGGTTGTAGATAAAGAATGCATATTTTTATATTGTAATGCATGGATTTTTATCTTAATGAGTTATCTTTCAGTGAAAGTTATTATAGAGTATTTCAGTACTGATATGTTATTTGAAGAATAAGCTACATTTTATTTTATCTGATATCATGTTAAAAATGTACTTTGAGTTGTACAAGCTAAATAGTATCAGCATACGATTGAAAATAAGAGGTTATGGTTCTCTATTTCTCCATAGTTAGATGGTTATCCAGTCACTGGGACTTAGGTCTCATCCCTCTATGATTTAAATGTTCTTTCAGATCAGTGAGTATTTTGCCAGGATCACAAGATAAGCAGGACAGAACCCTTAGCTGGTGAAGCTTGCTTGGATGCAAGGGTGTATAGATGCTATCCTTGTATATTGAGACAATGTGGATTGATATTTGTATATTGTATATGTGTATGTGTATAGTGAGATGTAATGATGTTTTAGACCTTTTTGGATATGAATATGAGACTTATGTTTTGGAGAAAATGAGCATGATGTGTGCACTTATGATTTTGATATCGATTGTGAATGTGATCTTGTAACTGCCTGAGGAATGTCATGAAAAATATTATCTGAGCAGGTTGATGCTTAGTGTTGATTGAGTGATTTGTGTATATAATTGAGATGAAAATGAAAAGTTTTTAACAGGATGTGTTTTCGTGTGTCTGCCACTTATGATAATTAGTTGGGGTTCTCTAGTTCTTTATGGAGTGCTACATAAAGACTAGTAAAACTCTATCCGATTACCATAAGTGTGCAGGTGCGCTGTCGGTGGCCCCAAAGAGGGGGGAGCTGACAAGTTTTTGGTATCAGAGCCTTAGGTTATTAGGTCCTAGGGGAATAATATGAGTATGAGTCTAGGATGATTGAATGTTATGATTATAGATATTGAATGATGAAACTGATGTAATGAATAATGTCTTGTACGACGATTACTACAAAGGCATCTAGAGAGACAGAGCAATCTTCAGGTAGGGATAGAAGCAAAGGTCAAAGTAGACCCAGAAAGTCAGTTAGAAGAAGTCAAATTGGTAGAATGGCTTCTAGTGATTCTACCGAGCCAGTATCTAATGAGGCTAGAGTGAGGGCATCTTCAGAGCAGATGCCAGATTCTTCTTCACAGTCTATTACCCCTGTGCCATTTGACCCATCTCGAGTATAGACTCAGGGGCCTAGTATGTCAGAGTTGGTAGGCATGATTACTCAGGCTATGGTAGCAGCTGTGGGTGCTAGTTCTAGCCTTCCATCTAAAAATATAGAGGTTGTGAGGAATGTGGAAAGAGCCAGAAAGTTAGGGGCTCTGGAATTCCAGGGAACTACTGATCCTATTCAGGCCGGGGCATGGCTGCAGAGGATCGAGAGAGTATTTGATGTGATGGGATGCTCTGAGGAGCAGAGGATGAGTATTGCCACCTTTTTACTGGAGGGTAGAGCCCAGAGTTGGTGGAGATCTATTTAGGGCAGGCAGCCCCAGGGAGTGGAGTTGACATGGAAAAATTTTAGAAGAGAATTTCATCAGCAATATTATTCTGAGATTTATAGGGATCAGAAGAGGAGGGATTTCCTTTGTCTGACTCAGGGGAGGATGTCTGTGGCAAATTATGAAGCCACTTTTGTGGAGTTATCTCAGTTTGCTAGGGCTTTGGTGGCTGATGAGAGGGAGAGATGTCGACTATTCCAGGATGATTGAATCTCCCTATTAAAGCCAAGACCTGTATGCAGACCTATATAGTTACTCTGAGTTGGTGCAGGGAGCACTCAAAGCCGAGGAGATTGAAAAAGAATATATGAGTAGGAGGCAGGATAGAATGAAAAGAAGTGCTCCTAGTTATTCTTCTGCTCCGAGAGGGACTCAGCCATTTAAGAAACCCCAGAGGACTGGACAGTTTTATTCTGGGTTTAGAGCCCCTGGTGATGTGGGCATAAGATCAGTATATATATCAGCATCTAGCCCAGTTCAAAGAAAGCCTTATGGGGGTGTGCCTCAGGTTGCCACCAGCACGGTGTCTGGTGATGTAGGGGAGCAGGGTCGTCCTTCTGGTGGAGGGAGAAATATACCTCCATATAATGTATATGGGAAGCTTCATTTGGGAGAATGTAAGAGGACAATAAGGGATGTTATATTTGTGGTGATGTAGGTCACCTGAAGAGAGATTGCCCTAGGAGAGGGCAGCAAGCTGGTGGGCTTCCTCAGGGGCCAGTAATGCCAAGGGGACAGCCTGGTAGGAGGGTGATGGTAGTGTTGTGGCTTCAGCCAGTCAGGTGGGGCCTAATGTTAATCAGCCAGGAGGGTCATCCAGTATTCTGAGGGCCGAGGCCAGAGTGTTTGCCATGACCAGGCAGGAGGCTCAGATTGATCCTGATGTGGTGACAGGTATGCTACCCATCGATAATCATGATGCTTATATTTTAATTGATTCTGGAT
>UESW01005107.1:245243-290664 GCA_900491605.1 Calamus simplicifolius
GATAGAGATCCAAGGTTCACATCTCAATTTTGGGCAGAATTACAGAAAGCTTTGGGGACTAAATTGAGGTTCAGTACAGCATTTCATCCCCAAACCGATGGTCAGTCAGAAAGAACCATCCAGACACTGGAGGATATGCTGAGAGCTTGTGTCATGGAATTTTCTGGTAGCTGGGATGATCATCTACCTTTAATAGAGTTTGCTTACAATAACAGCTACCATTCTAGCATTGATATGGCACCATATGAGGCCTTGTATGGGAGAAAATGTAGAACTCCAGTGTGTTGGGATGAGGAGGGAGAGAGAAGGCTGTTAGGCCCTGAGTTAGTGCAGCTTACAGCAGATCAAGTTAAAATTATAAGAGCTAAATTAAAGGCAGCCCAGGATAGACAGAAGAGCTATGCAGATAAAAAGCATAGAGAGGTAAAGTTTGAGGTTGGAGATAGAGTCTTTCTGAAGGTATCTCCTTGGCGAGGTATTATGAGATTTGGAAAGAAAGGCAAGTTGAGTCCCAGGTATATTGGACCCTATGAAATTCTGGAAAGAGTTGGGACACTAGCTTATAGATTGGCTTTACCTCCAGAGTTATCTCAGATTCATAATGTATTTCATGTATCAATGCTTAGGAGGTATGTGCCGGATTCCTCTCATGTGATTCAGTCTGAGACTATAGAGTTACAGGGGGATTTATCATTTGCAACAGAACCAGTGAAGATCTTGAGTAGGGAGATTAAGCAGCTCCGCAGTAAAAGAATTCCATTAGTTAAGGTGCAATGGTTAAATCATCAAAAAGAGGAGGCTACATGGGAGCGAGAGGATGAGATGAGATTGAAGTACCCCCATCTATTTGAAAATATATCTAGCTAAATTTCGAGGACGAAATTTCTTAAGGGGGAGAATTGTAACATCCTGAAAACCTTGTAATGGCATTTTCATTTGAAATGAAAGTCAGAAAGTTTCAGTGAAATATGGGTGTGTTGGCCTTTTGATAAATGTAAAGAGAAGAAATTTTGGAGTAAATAAGTATATTTCTGAATGTTAATGAGTTTGATTTAAGAAATTGAGAGACTTAAGTTTTAATGGGTTTAAATCAAAGAAAAATCAAGTTTAGTTTGAGTTTTATCCTAAAATGATGTTTTTAGTGGTTGGAGTCGACCTAATTGGAGTGGAGTCGACTCTGGCACGGTTTTAAACTTTCGGCACGCTTTGGAGTCGACCCTGCAGAGCTAGAGTCGACCCTACTTTTCTGGAGTCGACCCCTGGAGCCGACACCTATTTCTGCTGGAGCCGACTCCAAATCTGTTCGAGCCGACTCCAAGACGGCAGGTTTTTCTGAGTTAAATCTTGAGAATTTCATATTTAATCCGTTTCAAGTCCGATTTGGATGCCGTTTGAACCGTTGGATTTCTAAAATCGAGTTCTTCAAGCTGGTAAAGTCTTTTCTTAAAATGTTACATAAAAGTATCGATTTAAGTAAAAAATGATAATCTGGGCTATAAATCGATTAAAAAAATGCTATATCAGGGGCAAAATGGGAAAAGGCTCCGATGTCAATTGCTAATTGTGTTAAGGGCAACTTGGGAAAGAAAATCTAAGGGCAAAATATCATGGTTATAAGTGAGCCACGTGTTTTCCAAAAAGCGTGCGTTAAGAGTGTTGAGGGCAAAAGGGAATTTGGCATGCCTTAACCCTTAAGTTTCCAATGACTTGGTCCCCAAGTCATTAGAGAAAAAGGGAAACGTGGGTTCAGCCAGAGAAAAGAAAGAAAGAAAGAAAGAGAGAAAGAAGAGGAGAAAAGAGAGGAAGAGGAAGAAGAAGAAGGAGGAAGAAAGAGAAAGGGAAAGGGAAGCTTGGGGTTTGTGCTCGACTCCAGGTAAGCTATAGCTTCCCTAGATCTTGTATGACTTTAGATTTTCTTAGATTATTGTATTTGAGGTAATAGTAGAAGTAATCTTGAGTAGAGAAAGGGTGGAAGAAAATAATGAGATATTAGAGGATAGATCATGTATGCATGCATGGTTCGTGGGAAAACCTCGTGTGGAGGTAATCCTAATAGCTATCGTATCTGTATGTTGACGTAGGTCAAGAGGGTTATTCCAGGGAGCCGAATACCAGAGTTGAGTACCAGTCGAGGAGTAACCTACTAAGGTGAGTGGGTTTCTCATCTAGCAATGAGAAGTTAATTTGAGCTAGTATAATGAGATTAATACCTAGTTATGGTATGTTATGTTTAGCAGAGTATTATGTATGTTTTAAATATGAGAAATGAGAACCTAGTATATGATATTCTGATAAATGAGTTTTGAGCATGAGCATAAACACATAAGCATGAGTTTCGATGAGGGATTTTTAATGTATACATGGCATATTTGCATGATAAAGCTTTACAAATGATGTATGTATCATACTGAGCATCAGGCAGCTAGGGGGCTGATCACCCTTTAGACTGTACTGTAGCATGAGCATTGCACACTACTATCGAGCCGGCACCTCCTTGCGAACAGATCGTACGATGAACCCCAGAATCAGGGGTGAGTGCATGCTTAACCAGGCCAGTGGGGCTGGTTGTGAGCAGCCCGTGGGGGCATGAATCATAGCTCAGTGGAGCTGATTACTATATATAGCCCGTGGGGGCAGAGAGAAAACCCGAGGTTCCAGGGTTAAGGAACAAAGCACTTTGCCAGGTGAACCGCACGGGTAAGGGGTGCTATTTGTGCGGGGATCCTGTTGCTAGTCACGCACCCGATGAGAGTACACCTACAGAAGGGCGACTGTAGGGTGGTACCTCAGAGGCATTACACACACAGCCCAGCATCATGAGATCTAAAAGCATATGTTGTGATATAAAAAGGGCCAATGGGCCAAATAGTTATCCCGAGAGGGAGAGTTACTTGAGATGCCAGTGGGCAAGCAGATCCTGATGGGAGTCTGGGTTGTAGATAAAGAATGCATATCTTCATATTGTAATGCATGGATTTTTATCTTAATGAGTTATCTTTCAGTGAAAGTTATTATAGAGTATTTCAGTACTGATATGTTATTTGAAGAATAAGCTACATTTTATTTTATCTGATATCATGTTAAAAATGTACTTTGAGTTGTACAAGCTAAATAGTTTCAGCATACGATTGAAATTAAGAGGTTATGGTTCTCTATTTCTCCATAGTTAGATGGTTATCCAGTCACTGGGACTTAGGTCTCATCCCTCTATGATTTAAATGTTCTTTCAGATCAGTGAGTATTTCTGCCAGGATCACAAGATAAGCAGGACAGAACCCTTAGCTGGTGAAGCTTGCTTGGATGCAAGGGTGTAAATGCTAGCCTTGTATATTGAGAGAGTGTGGTTTGATATTTGTATTTTGTATATGTGTATGTGTACAGTGAGATGTAATGATGTTTTAGACCTTTTTTGGATATGAATACGAGACTTATGTTTTGGAGAAAATTATGAGCATGATGTGTGCACTTAGGATTTTGATGTCGATTGTGAATGTGATCTTGTAAACTGCCTGAGGAATGTCATGAAAAATATTATCTGAGCAGGTTGATGCTTAGTGTTGATTGAGTGATTTGTGTATATAATTGAGATGAAAATGAAAAGTTTTTAACAGGATGTGTTTTCGTGTGTGTCTGCCACTTATGATAATTAGTTGGGGTTCTCTAGCTCTTTATGGAGCGCTACATAAAGACTAGTAAAACTCTATCCGATTACCACAAGTGTGCTGGTGCGCTGTCGGTGGCTCCAAAGAGGAGGGGGAGCTGACAACAAGTCTTGACACTGAAATCAAATTTCTAGAGAAACTTGGAATATAAAAAGTCTTTTCCAAATCTAAAACAAAACCATAATCTAAAATAAGTCTGTACGTCCTAATTGCTTCGATATGTGAACTTATCTTGTTTCCTGAATAGATGTTTTGTTCACTTCCGAATGGTTTCCTTTGATTTAGAAAACCCTGCAAGGTATTTGAAACATGGATTGTAGAACCAGAATCAATCTACTATATGTTATGACAAACAACCATATTGAATTCATAACATATGAATGAGGTTAGCGTACTTTCTTGTCAAGCCAAGCCTTGAATTTGCAGCAATCCTTCTTTATATGCCCTTTCTTCTTGCAAAAGAAGCACTTGGATTCCTTCTTATCTTCTGTATGGATGGATACTTTATCCTTTCTTTGCATTTGGTTTTAGTAGCTTTAGTCTTTCTCTGAGTAGCTAAATTGCACTTTCTTCCATTTTCAGAATCAGCCTCTCTCTTCTTGAAGACACATGGTCAGAAGTTCATTAATGGACCATTTATCCTTATGTAGTTTGTAAGATATTTTGAAGGGACTATACTGCTGTGTGAGTGAATTCAAAACAAAGTGTACTAAGAAAGATTTTGACATCTCAACCTCTAGGAATTTTAACTAAGCCGCAGTGTCCCTCATCTTCATGATGTGCTCACGCACACCTCCAATAGTAGTGAGCTTCATTGATGATAACTTTGCCACTATGGTGCTAGCCAGTGCCTTATCTGAAGACTCAAATTGTGCATCAATAGCCTTCAGAAGTTTTTTGACATTTTTGTACTCAGAAATTGGACCACGTATACTAGCAGAAATCTTAGTACGTATGAACATCATATTGAGGCGATTGGATCGCTCCCATCGTTCATATGCAGCAATCTCAGCCTAAGTACTAATAGATGTAACCAAATGTGTTCATCCTTTCTAATAGCATAGTAAATGTCCATGCACCCTAATTGAAGGAGAATTCTTTCCTTTCATACTTTATAATTGTCACCACTTAAATCGAAAACATCACATTTCATATCACAAATATTAACAAGCAAAATTACTGCACAAAAATAAAAATCATATTCATGTAACTGAATTTGAGGCATAAAACTCAATATCATATGTTACCAATGTAAGCATGCAATAACATGAATCAATAATATATAATAACTACATATAGGCTAAATTATTATGCTTAAATAGACTCATTAACTTAATGATATGACTAATAAATTATACTCCTTTCTTAATTTCTATGGAAAATAATTTGTTATCCCATCCTAATTAATTATATCAATGCAATAAAAATTCCTATGGGATAAGATTTATTGTATTAAATATAATTAATTATAATTAATGTCATCTAATCTTATGTGATCTTTGCAACTCAATATGCTGTGGCTACTCGTCAATTAATTAAAATCATATTGACCACATGACATTTAAACTCCATTATATGAATATAGATTAGCCAATTTAGCATGATTATTAAGTAGTGATCTTAATCAACATAACATTTCCAAATCAAGGTATGAATCAATCGAATTGGCTAGGTCAATGGAAGAGAGGTGGGGTCCTCCGTTGCTTTTCTTAAGTCAATCAATAGAACCAATTAAGTAACCATGATCTCTTTACTTTTCTAAACACCAATTGACCAATCAAACCTTAAAGGATTTGCATTGTGATTTTTTACACTACCACTAAATATAATTTTATTCATGCATAATATAAATATAATATGCAAAACAGGAGCAATAGCATACTAATCATCCATTCAATGCATTTTTAAAATTATCATCTTAAGAAAATTTTTTATCAATTAAAAAGTCCGATCGTGGCTCATTATTTTTTTTGGGCTTATCTATGCAAAACACTGTAAGCATAGAACCTCAAAAGGTATATTTTAATATAAAAAATTTAAATTTTAAGAAACAGATGATAAAACAGATCATACCATATGATATAATAAAATAAAATATATCAAAATATTAAACAGATAATAGTATGCATTTAAAATTTAACTAAATAAATAATATGCTATTTTATCTTTTTTTTTTCTTTAATTGTGCGAAAGATCAAAATCGCGCATCAACGTACGCTAGCCCAAGAGATATGCATACCAAGCATTGGATTTTAACTTATCCTATCATAATTTCAAATTACTGTAAACTCCTTATCTCTTTTTTTTTTTTTTTAAAGAATTTTTTTTAACGAAAGTGGAAGATCACGTTTTACGGGCGCCTTCATCTAGGAGACTCCTCCTAGGTTTTTTAATGGAAGAAAACTCCCGCAAACCATAGGTCTTGGGTTAAGAACCAATGACTAACCATGGCATCATGCTTTCTTTATAATCACCATTTTTTATTTAAATCATACTTAAGAATGAAAAAATTAAAATAAAACTAAATTTGATGATCATAAAAAATTTTGTTGGCAATCTAATGAGGAATAAAATTATCATCGCATTAATGCCCGTGCACATCGACAATTGAGTCGAGACCAAGTCCAACATTCTGTCGGCTACCTATCGCATCCGTAAGATGGCGAAGCTGAATCGCCTTCAGCAGAGTCGAGTCGCCCCGACGAACCGAACCATTCCTATACCTCGGCAAACCGAGCCATCCTATACCTTAAAAAACTAAGCTGTCCCTCGCCTCAATCGGAGCGAGGCACTCGAACATCTCTATGGAATCAAGCGCGGAAGAGTTCAAATTCATGATAACTGAATAAAATTCAAGGCATCAACCAACTCTCCTGGTCGTCAATCCTCTAACTAACAAGATACGGATCCTACCGGCCTCGTAACAAACTTGATTCGAATCCGTTTCAAATCTCAATAGCTTTTGGACCCCGGTGATACATCCAAGGAATCAGGTGATCGCTTATAAATACCATAGCCCCCAAGTCTCTCAGGTATGCATTCACTAGCTCTCATACTGAAAAAACTTTATTAAAGCTTGAGCAGAGCTCTGAGCACCCGCTTACTAACTTGGGCGTCAGAGGATCTTCTGCAGAGTCTGCAGAGGGCCACCCCCGAAATATTCTTTGCTCTAGGACTGTCTTGCAGGTTCCACCCTGGGCGAGTCGAAGAACGAATTTCCGCGGCAACCCTCCTTATCTTTTTTTAAAAAAAAAGAATTTTTTTTCACGAAAATGGAAGATCACGTTTTACGGGCGCCTTCATCTAGCTAGGAGACTCCTCCCAGGTTTTTGAACTGAAGAAAACTCCTGCGAACCATAGGTCTTGGGTTAAGAACCAATGACTAACCATGGCATCATGCTTTCTTTATAATCAATACCATTCTTTTTTATTTAAATCATACTTAAGAATAAAAATTTAAAATAAAACTAAATTTGGTGATCATAAAAAATTTTGTTGGCAACCTATTAACTCTCTTAGTATATAGATAGTTGGATCAAATGCACCAAGATACTACCAGTAACCTTCCTTATTGGTATGTTTTTCTTATTGGTATGTTCCTAATATTCCTACCATATGCCCATTGAGTCAAATAATATAGGGTACTACCAGTACCCTTCCCTTTGGATTATTCCTATATAAAAGAAATAGAGACAAAAAACATAAGCTATCATAGAAAAAATATTATCCATGGATAAATGTACGGGATAGAGTTTATCCCCTAGCTATCTCTAGGGATATCCCTTGGCTATCCCATTGATCATATCAAATACAAAAAGGTAAATCCATAGGATAACTTTCCTAGGGATATATCTTGGTTATCCCATTGATCATATCAAATACAAAAAAGTAAATCCATAGAATAACTTTTTTTTTAATCTTATTTGGAGGGATAACCAGCTATTCCTGCATTTTCTAGAGAATAAATTGAGGGGATAACCTATGGTTAACCATAATTAACCATGGATTATCCCTTTGGTTAACTTTATTCCCAGCTATCCTTTATAGTTATGGCTTTTGGAAATAAGAGGGGATATCCAGGGATATCCCCTCTTATTCCCTATTTCAAACACTACCTAAAAGATTTAATTAAATCCTAAAATAATTAAATCTTAAATAATGGAAACACTCGCAACAATAAAACAAGGCAGAGGTATTGAGCTCTAATACCAACTGTTAAAGATCTATTAAAAATCTAAAATCTACGCAGAAATTATATAGAAATAATAAATAATAACAGAATAAATAATAACAGAATCACGTATTACCTCCAACCATTATTTATGATATTAAGGATCAGGATCTTGATTAAGTTAAATGCTTGGTATATGCCTTAGGATTTGCTCTTGAACCCAATCTCTTTATGCTTCGTATGGTTTTCTCATATACGATATGATATCAAAAACCTTAGATATTTATAAAGATTTTCTTTAACTCCCTTTCACCTCGTATTAGGTATTTTAAATTTTTAAAAAAGATATAAGTATCATTTAATTAATTAGTGAATGGATAATGTTAAGAATTATCTTCAAAAGATTAAGATATATCTGCAAGTGGTTATCAAATAGAATAAAATAAAATTAAAATAGAACCATCACCAACGAAATACTACAAATTGTTCCTCATCTTTCCAGCTTATCATGCTTCCATTATAGTTATTAAAATATATTAAAAAATATTAAATATATTAAATAAATATAATTTTTTATAAAAATATAATTTAAATATTTAAATATAATTAAAAATAAATAAAATATTAAAGCTTTCTAAATATTTTTTTTTAAAAAAATATCATAAGCAAGTATAGCTGACCGAGTCAAAGTTTGAGACTAAGTAAGATATTTCTATTTTATAAATTTAAAATTTTTACGAAAATTATTAACATTTAAAAAATATTTTTAGCTTAAAAGAAGACCTGAGCACCTTATATAGGCGTAGTCCACTTCCTCCACTACCTCTTCTCTATCTCCTCCAGCATGCTATGCCATTTCATGAAGAGATGGTAAAACCATCAGGATCAGAATATTTTCTATAGAAATAATTAAGCTCCTTCAATGAAAAAAACGCTGCAAAGAGAAGATTATGTCACCAAATCCCATGTCTTTGAACAAGGCCAATCCAGATGTCACCAAATATTTTAGCCTGATTAGAAGGCCCGTTCAATTTTTTGAATCAAACCCAAATTTAGAAAAAATAGGCCTCTCCCTGCTTCGCTCGATCTGAATATATATATATATATATATATAATATAAAGAGAAAATCACTTGGGTTAAAAACCATCCAAATACTAGCTTACCCACCACACCGCCCTTTGTCTTTCTGTGGTTTTTTATATACATAATATATAATTATTTTAGTGGATTGGACTCATGTTGGGCTTGAGTTCTCAGAGGCTCTTACTGGACCAGTCTCAGACTGGCCGTAGATGACCTGAGTTCAACCTGGACCTAGCCTGGCCCGATGCCTTTTTTTTTTTTTTTTTTGTCTGGTCCAACCCGGGCGCGTAGCTCATCCTCTAGCCCACCGATCTCTCCAGTTAGATGTCACCGCCCCAGTAATGCGCACAGCCAGGAGGGTCATAGCGCAGCCCGCGGCACGCAGCGCGAGCAAGGCAGGTAGCCGAGAACCTGCCAGGACGGAGTTTGACCGTGCCACGGGATGCGCACATCCGTCCATGGGACCGGCAAGCCCCACACTTTGTCAGACACTTGGTACGAGGTTGGTGGACCAAGCGCCAAGGCCGAATGCGGACCCATCTCCCGACGCGATGGCACGCGGAGTCGGCATCAGCAAGCCCAATTTTAGCAAGGCATGCGCGGCCAAAGAAGACCCGGAGCCAACCCTTAGAAACGGGAGTGCGGCAAGCCCAAAACTGCCCAGACGCACCTGCAACGGCCTCAACCGTCCAACAGACTTCCAAGCCGATTTTGGGGGAATAATTTCGTCCAGATCAGACGAATCCAAACCTTATCCTATGGATAAGATTTGGGGATCTAGCTGGGAGGTTTTGGATAAGATGTTGGATAAGATTTTGGATAAGATTTTCAGCCCTTATCTACAACTCTTAACTTGAAGATTTGAGAGACTCTTGGGGGAGTTGGTTGATGGTTGTTTGGGCATTATCCTAAGCCATCGGTGGAGTCCTTTTGATGACGTTTGGAGGCATCTACCTAGCCGCAACGAGATCTCCTAATCAGCCTACACAACCGGTTATCTTGAAATAAGATTTGGAGAGGATCAAGTGGTGATTCAAAAGTGGCGTGCATAGAGATAAGGCCAAGGATGTCAAAGGGATAAGGACGGCAGCTTTGGATGAGGCGGTGGCTCAATCTTATAAATAAGAGGGAGGTCTTCATGAGGGAGAAAGCAATCAACACAACAACACACGGAGAGGTATCAAAGGAGATCCTATCCAACCGGCTATCAAGAAGGTGGGCGCATCTTCTAGTCTCCACCACTTTGGGCGAGAAGGAGGAGAGAGAAGATACGATCGGTGCCGTTGAGGAGCTTCCTACGGGCGATCATCTACGGGTTACGGGTGAGTGATCTTGTAGCCTGAAGGGTTACAGTGAGGGCAGGGTGAGGGAGATATCGTGAGAGATTTCTTGTAGTGCTACGGCACATTCATCTTGTCTTCCTCTTAGGATTGTATTAATCAAAGAGGTTGGGGTAGTGTTGACCCTGTACATCTTGTGTTTGGGGCTGGGCATTATCTGTGATTACTTGTTGGGTTTTGGGGTTCCTGTAGGGGAAGGTCTCGATCAACCTCACCCTACTAGTTGTGCGCACGACTCTGAGAGAGAGAGGCTGACTTAGCACGAGGCATGCTAAGGCCGGTCCCCTGCTAGGACGCTTCCGTACTTAGAAAAAAAAAATAGCCTATACCTAGCCGGGTGACAAGAGGGTATCAGAGCCAGGTTCAATACAAGAACCCAAGAACATATTTTTTTTCTTCTTCTAAAAATCAACCATGGTGAATCACAACGATCGAATAGCAAGGCTCGAGGCTATTGTCGGGATTCCTCCAGAGGATGGGTTTACTGATCTCATCACCCGATCCTTGGAGCAGCAGCAGCAGATCAATCAGATCCAGCAGGCGATCCCGGCACAACCAGATCATGGAGCCGGGCCAAGCTCTTCCAATGAAGGCCAACAGGATGGAAGAGATGCCATTCTAGAGGAGGTTCTGAATCGCATCAAGGAGCTGGGAGATGAAGTGGACGCCCTCAGGAGAGAGCGCGCATGCCAGCCCTACGCGAATCTACCACATCCATCCCAGATCCGCGTACCTGATCCGAAGCCTTTCAGCGGCGCGTGCAACGCCAAGGAACTGGAGAACTTCGTATGGGACGTGGAGGAGTACTTCCTAGCAATGAATATACCGGAAGCGCAACGAATCCGCCTCGCTAGCATGTTCCTTGCTGGTGATGCCAAGCTATGGTGGCGTACTCGCAACGCGGAGGATCGAAACGCCGGTAGGCCAGGAATTACAACTTGGGAGGCCCTCAAAGAAGAGTTGAAGATTCAGTTTCTCCCTCATAACGTCACATGGGTGGCGAGGGACCAACTGAAGAAGCTGAAGCAGACGGGTTCCATCAGAGACTACGTCAAGGAGTTCAGCTCATTGCTACTCGACATACCAGACATGTCCGAAGCCGACAAGTTGTTCAACTTTCAGTCGGGGTTGCAGAATTGGGCGCAAGTGGAGCTGCGAAGGCAAGGAGTGAAAGATCTCAATTCGGCGATGGCTGCTGCCGAGAGCTTCGTCGACTTTCGTACCACTACGCCTACCCCCGCCCCTGGCAAGCAAAAGCTAAAGCCAAGGAGGGCAAGACGTCTCATCCCAAGAAGCAAGGGAAGAAGAAGAAGACGACAGCCCAAAAAGAGAAGGGAACTACTCAGCAGTCTAAGGATACCACGACCAGATCTGAGCGGCCCCAAGGCTGTTTCATCTGTGGAGGTGCACATCGGATGCGCGACTGTCAGAAGAAGGGGAAGCTCACGGCCTTGATCTCCCAATTGGTCGAAGAATCCAGCGACTCAGAGGGACCCTCCCGGGTGAACCCGTTGCAAGCGATTAATGCGCTTGTCACCAAGAAGCCGCCATCCTGCAAAGGGCTTCTTTATGTTTCGGTGAAGGTCAATGGCCACCAGCTGAGGGCCATGATTGATACGGGTGCCACCGACAACTTCATCGCGGAAGACATAGCGAAGGAGTTAGGGTTGCAGACTTCCACCGCTGCAACCATGATAAAGGCCATCAACTCGAAGGCAGCGAGGGTGAATGGCCTTACAAAGGCTGATTTAGAAATCGGCCCCTGGAGAGGGCCTTGCAGCTTTTTGGTGATCCCACTTAACGATTTTCAGATCATCCTTGGCCTGGAGTTCTTCAAGGCAGCCAAGGCAATGATCATTCCACATCTCAACGGCATGCTGATAGGAGCGGAGGACAGCACCGGTTTCGTTTCAGCATTGCCACCAGCCGCTAAGGAAGAGAGCAGCGGTCAGTCAACCGTTGCAAAGCAGAAGACGGCCAACACCAGTTCGCGCACAGTTCCAGATAGCGGGCTGATATCCGCTAAGCAACTCAGCAAAGGCCTAAGGAAAGGAGACCAGACATATGTCGCGGCACTAGTCCAGGTTCAGCCCGAATCGAAGGACGCAGAGGAGGTGCCGCGCAGGTGGGGGAGATACTACAGGAGTTCGCCGATCTCATGCCCGATGAGCTACCAAAGGAATTACCGCCACGGCGCACGCACGACCATCGAATCGAGCTGGAGCCGGAGCGCGTGCCCCGGCAAAGGCCCCCTACCGCATGGGCCCTGCAGAACTGAAGGAACTGCGCACTCAGCTGGATGAGTTACTGGCCGCGGACTGATTCAGCCATCCCGCGCCCCTTTCGGAGCACGGTCCTTTTTCAGCGCAAAAAGGATGGATCTCTGCGCATGTGTGTGGACTATCGAGCCCTCAACAAGGTCACCGTGAAGAATCGCTACCCGGTGCCCAATGCAGCAGATCTATTCGACCGTCTTTCGAAGGCGGAATACTTCAGCAAATTGGATCTACGCTTTGGATACTGGCAGGTACGTATTGCGCCAGGTGATGAATCAAAGACGACGTGTGTGACCCGGTACGGCTCATTTGAGTTCCTGGTCATGCCCTTTGGCCTGACGAACGCACCAGCTACCTTCTGCAATCTCATGAAGACGTCCTATATGACTTCCTGGATGACTTTGTCGTAGTCTATTTGGACGACATAGTCATTTACAGCGGTAGCCTGCAGCAGCATGTGGAGCACTTGAGGCGAGTTATGCAGCGACTTCGGGAGCATCGCCTCTACGTCAAAAGGGAGAAGTGCGAGTTTGCACGCACCGAGGTCCATTTTCTTGGACACATCGTTGGCCATGGCGCGATACGGATGGACAGCGCCAAGGTCCAGGCCATCCTGGACTGGTCGACACCTGCTACAGTGAGCGAGCTCCGATCGTTCCTAGGACTCGCGAACTATTACCGGAGGTTCATCAAAGGGTACTCGGCCATCGCAAGCCCTTTGACCGATCTGCTCAAGAAGGAGCGAAGGTGGAGTTGGTCCTCCAACTGTGAGGAGGCCTTCGGTAAGCTGAAGACGACGCTAGCTACGGAGCCGTCTTGCAGTTACCCAGATTTGAGGATCCTTTTGAAGTGCACACGGACGCATCCGACCGTGCGCTTGGTGGAGTCTTGGTCCAGGCGGGACATCCAGTAGCATATGAGAGCAGAAAATTCAAGGACGCCGAGACACGGTATTCGGCGCACGAGAAGGAGATGACTGCTGTGATACACTGCTTGGAGGTATGGCGCCATTACTTGCTCGGAACTAAATTCAAAATTGTTACCGACAACGTCGCCAACACCTACTTCAAGACCCAGCGCAAGTTGACGCCCAAGCAAGCTCGTTGGCAAGAATACTTGGCGGAGTTCGACTTCGATTGGGAGCATCGGCCAGGACGTCAGAATCAAGTGGCCGACGCCCTCAGCCGCCAAGTCGTACAGGAGTACATGGCCGCGGTGGCGACCATGCAGTCAGGCGTTATAGAGCGTATCCGCGAGGCAGCGCAGGCAGACGCGGCATACGCCAAGCTAATGCGTGATGTGACGAGCGGACTGGTGCGGCGCTTCTGGATCCAGGACGGCTTGCTTCGCGCACATGGAGGCAGGCTAGTCGTGCCGAAGAATGAAGCTTTACGGCGCGACTTATTAAAAGAGTCCCATGACTCAAGGTGGGCAGGACATCCGGGCATGGAGCGGATGTATGCCCTGCTATCTCGTGACTTCTACTGGCCAAATATGTGGAGAGACGTGGAGGCCTATGTGCGGAGTTGTCTGATCTGCCAGATGGACAAAGTGGAGCGCAGGAAGCCAGCGGGACTACTGCAACCGTTGCCCGTCCCAAGCCAACCATGGGCATCTGTTTCCATGGACTTCATAGTGGGATTTCCGGAAGTGGACGGCAAGCGGACCATCTTTGTAGTGGTGGACAGATTTTCCAAGTATGCTATCTTCATGGCGGTACCGGACCCATGCACAGCCGAGACGTGCGCGGTGCTCTTCTTCACCCATGTGGTCAAGATCTTCGGTTTGCCCGAGATATCATCAGCGACCGCGACGTCCGATTCACGGGTAAGTTCTGGACCACGCTTTTCAGATCGTGGGCACGAGCTTAAATTCTCCACAGCATATCACCCTCAGACGGACGGCCAAACCGAGCGGGTGAATGCATTGCTCGAGGAGTATCTGCGGCACTTCGTCACCGCAAGACAACGAAACTGGCTTGAGTTGCTGGATGCGGCACAATTTTCCTACAATCTAAACCGATCTTCAGCAACAGATCAAAGTCCAGCAGAGTTATGCCTAGGCTACAGCCTAGGACGCCCTTGGAGGTTGCACGACAGTATGACGGCCCATGTCCAGCGGCGCATCTATTTGCAAGGGATAGGACTGAAAACATCGCTAAGGCGCGTGACAGCCTTGTGCGGGCGGCTATGCAGATGAAGCTGCGCGCAGACGAGCATCGACGACCAGTGGAGTACCAGGTGGGCGATCTTGTGATGTTGAAAATTACACCCTATCTTTGGAGGAGAGCGACCAAGCAAAAGTTCCACAAAGGCCTTTTGCCAAGGTATGACGAACCCTTCAAAGTACTCAGACGGGTGGGAGAAGTAGCTTACAAACTGGCCTTGCCGCCAGACTGAAGATTCATCCAGTCTTCCACGTTAGCTTCCTCAAACCATACCATGGAGACCTGGCTGCATACGAGTTAGAGAACCCAGGCAGGATGCGCCCTGCCATCCGACCCAAGTTCGCAAGGAAGATTGCAAGAATTTTGGCGGACCGAAAGGTGGGTACAAGTCAAGGACCCCAGTACACGGAGTATCTGGTACAATGGCACGGAGAGGATGTTTCCGATGCCACCTGGAGGCGAGCCGAAGAACTTTGGCAGTTCGAGAAGGACATTCAGGCCTACGTGAGGGTGAGCGCGACGAGGATGTCAGCGTCTTCAGGTGGGGGAGGATTGTCACCGCCCCAGTGATGCGCACGGCCAGGAGGGCCATAGCACAGCCCACGGCGCGCAGCGCGGGCAAGGCAGGTAGCCGAGGACCTGCCAGGACAGAGTTTGACCGTGCCACGGGATGCGCACATCAGTCCATGGGGCCGGCAAGCCCCACACTTAGTCAGACACTTGGTATGAGGTTGGTGGACTAAGCGCCAAGGCTGAATGTGGACCCATCTTCCGATGCGACGACATGCGGAGTCGGCATCAGCAAGCCCAGTTTCAGCAAGGCGTGCACGGCCAAAGAAGACCCGGAGCCAACCCTTAGCAACGGGAGTGCGGCAAGCCCAAAACCGCCCAGACGCACCTGCAACGGCCTCAACCGTCCAACAGACTTCCAAGCCGATTTTGGGGGAATAATTTCGTCCAGATCAGACGAATCCAAACCTTATCCTATGGATAAGATTTGGGGATCCAGCTGGGAGGTTTTGGATAAGATGTTGGATAAGATTTTGGATAAGATTTTCAGCCCTTATCTACAACTCTTAACTTGAAGATTTGAGAGACTCTTGGGGGAGTTGGTTGATGGTTGTTTGGGCATTATCCTAAGCCATCGGTGGAGTCCTTTTGATGACGTTTGGAGGCATCTACCCAGCCGCAACGAGATCTCCTAATCAGCCTACACAACCGGTTATCTAGAAATAAGATTTGGAGAGGATCAAGCGGTGATTCAAAAGTGGCGTGCATAGAGATAAGGCCAAGGATGTCAAAGGGATAAGGACGACAGCTTTGGATGAGGCGGTGGCTCAATCTTATAAATAAGAGGAAGGTCTTCGTGAGGGAGAAAGCAATCAACACAACAACACACGGAGAGGTATCAAAGGAGATCCTATCCAGCCGGCTATCAAGAAGGTGGGCGGCATCTTCTAGTCTCCACCACTTTGGGCGAGAAGGAGGAGAGAGAAGATACGATCGGTGCTCGGTGAGTGATCTTGTAGCCTATAGGCAGGGTGAGGGAGAGATCTGTGAGAGGTTTCTTATAGTGCTACGGCACATTCATCTTGTCTTCCTCTTAGGATTGTATTAATCAAAGAGGTTGGGGTAGTGTTGACCTTGTACATCTTGTGTTTGAGGCTGGGCATTATCTGTGATTACTTGTTGGGGTTTCTAGGGTTCCTGTAGGGGGAGGTCTCGATCAACCTCACCCTACTAGTTGTGCGCGATGACTCTGAGAGAGAGAGGCTGACTTTGCACGAGGCGTGCTAAGACCGATCCCCTGCTAGGACGCTTTCGTACTTAGAAAAAAAAAAAAGCCTATACCTAACCAGGTAACATAGACCCTCAACTGAAAGCCGTGGGGCCGACCCGAGGCTTGGCGGGAGCAGGGTCCAAACGATGATACCTTGGGCTATAGGTTCGAGCTCGTCACGGACTACGAGCTAGGGCTGAAAACGGATTGGATAAACTCCGACCGGATCCGGATCCGTATTCGAATTATATCAAATTCGGATAGTTATTTTACTGTTTAATCGGATTCGGATACGGATTCGGATATCTAATCCAAAAAATAATCGGATACGGATATGGATACGAATTTATATATATATATTTAAATACGGATACGGATATCCATTTTATTATATCTAGAGGGATAATAATATAATATTTTATTATTTTAACATTTGGATTTTTCTTTTCAAAGCCCGCCACGCCAGCCGCCGAGCCCGGGCGCTGGGAGTCTGGGACGGCCCAAGCGTAACAGAGAACCAAATTGATTAAGCTAAAAACAATAACATCACAACGCCCGGATGAAATGCAGGATCGACACGTCGGTACGGATCATAAACTCCTCTGACTCCCTACTTCACTTCGGCACGACTTCGGCTCTTCCTCACTCGCCGAGCTTTCTTCCAATCTTCTCTTGAATCTCTTCTGTTCATCGAATCACCGTTCTTCTTCTTCGTCTCGTTTTCGGTCTTCCACTCCACAGTCGACATCAGCTGCTATTTCTAGACTTCCTGGGATCGATCCGTGGAGGGCCTGGAGGCAGAAGCGAAGGAGACGGAGTTCTTTGATCTTCCGACTTCCGTTCTTCTGTCTTCGTCTTCCACTCCACCGTCCACATCCAATCGGCTAATCTTCGCCGCTGCGCCGCATCAGCCAATAGTTCACACTTCACAGGTAAGCTTCCTTGTCCCTTGAACCTTGATTATAGTTAGATTGTAACTATTTTCCATGTCAAATAATAGATGTTCCTCGATTGTTCACAGAAAGCTTTCTTCTTCCTCGATTGTTCCCCTGTTTCACCGGAGAATCGAGGCTTTCTTCTTCCTCGATTGTTTGTTCCCCTGTTTCAGGTGAAAGAGGGGAGCTTCCACTCCAACAGGGCTCCCTTCTTCTTCGTCTTCTTCTTCGAGAGAAACAGGGGAGCAACAGCCAACGCCCAACAGGGCTCCCTTCTTCTTCGTCTTCTTCTTCGAGAGAAACAGGGGAGCTACAGCGAACACAATAGGGCTCCCTTCTTCTTCGTCTTCTTCTTCTTCTACGAGAGAGGTATGAGAACTGGAAGCATCCTCTTAACATTTAGACTGAAACCATCCTCTTAACATATGGAATTGTTAATCCAATTTCCTGGGATAGAATTATGCCATTTGATTCAAATGATTTGAATCCAATTCTGACGCTTTAAAATGCGAGATTGAGTTGGATTCCCATTTATACCACTATACCAACTGAGTTCTGAACTTCTGAGAGGATTGGATTGGTCCGATTGGAGCTTCCTTCTGTGAAGATGTAAGACGAAAGTTATTTCTCAAGGATGGGATGATTGATCTGCTGCGTTTCAGCGTATGTGCTGCGTTTCAGGCTTTCAGCGTTTGTTAATTTGGTTATTTATAATGCAGAGAACTTATTGTTTCAGTGTTTCACTGCTACACTGAGTCACTGACTTAGCCCAAGGCTCAAAGTATTAGCCTTGGCCCAGACTTAGCCTGGCCCAGACTTAGCCCAACTCAAAGTATAAATATTGAATCAAGCTTACTTAGCATGGCCCAGACTTAGCCCAAGGCTCAAAGTATTAGCCCTTAATGCTAGCATTAAGTACGGCATTTAACTAGCTTCACTTGATTCGAGTGGGATCTTCCAATGCCTTTCACATTAATTTCACAAGAATTTTTCTTATAATCTAATCTCTTGCATGCTCATTGTTGATTGTCTCTTCCACCACATGAAATTGAATGACTGCTTGAGTATGTTAATATATATATTTTTTTTGTGATGGAATTCTCATTGACTTGTGTGATCATGGATTTTCTTATTATATATTTTATTTTTTTTATTTTAAATGCAGTTCTTATATATCATGTCTTCTAGTGGAACCATTGAAGATGCAAATAGCAAATCAGTTGAGCCTACAAATCAAACAGAGAGGAAAAGACAAAAGAAAAAGTTAACATCTAAAATTTGGGATGATTTTACAAAGTATGAATTAGAAAAGGAAGTTGATGGAAATATTTTTAAAACAGAAGAAGCAAGATGTAATCACTGCAAAAGAATATTTAATGGAGCTAGTAGGTTGGGGACAACACATTTGAAAAATCATCTTGATAAGTGCCATTCATTTTTGAAGAATACTAATGTCAAAGGCCAACTAATGTTACAAACATCAATGCAAAAAGAGGATGGCACTTGTTCTTTGAGTCCCTATACATATGATGGAGATGTTAGTCGTAAGAAGCTTATACGGATGTTTGTTATGCATGAATACCCATTTGCTATGGTTGAGCATGAAGGATTTATTGATTTTGTTAAGTCTTTAAGACCATCTTTTGAATTAAAGAGCCGCATAACCCTTAGAAAAGGGATTATGGAAACATATTTAGAGGAAAAGAAAAAAGTTTATGATATGTTTGGTCTACTTTCATGTCGGATAAGTGCAACTATGGATTTGTGGACTTCTAGACAAAACAAGTCTTATTTATGTGTGACAGCACATTTCATTGATGATGATTGGAATTTGAAAAAGAAAATAATTAATTTTATGCATATGGGAGGAAGACATACTGGAGTTAATTTGTGTAATACATTTATCAAAAATATGATTGATTGGAATATTGATCGTAAGTTATTTGTATTAACATTGGATAATGATCGTGCCAATGATGTGTGTGTCAGAGAAATCATGGATAGGCTTCAAGGAACACTTGTATGTAATGGCCAGTTCTTTCATGTGAGATGTGCTGCACATATTATTAATTTAGTTGTGCAGGATGGACTAAAAAAAATTAATATGGCAATTAAAAATATCAGAGAAATGGTGAAGATTGTTCGAAGCTCTCCACTACAGTTAGAGGAGTTTGAAAAGAGGGCTAAAGAATGTAATTTGGATACACGTAGAGGTTTGTCAATTGATGTCCCAACACGATGGAACTCTACGTACATGATGCTAAGGGATGCTTGTTATTATAAAGAAGCTTTTAAAAGATTGCAGTGTCTTGATCCATACAAATATGATATGTGCCCAACAAATGATAATTGGATGGAGGTAAAAACATTTTGTCAAGCTTTGAAAAACTTCTATAACATCACCGAGCTCCTTTCAGACACATTATATCCAACTGCAAATCTCTTTTTTCAAGAATTTTGTGAAATTCAATTGCAAATTATTGAATGGTGCACAAATCCTAAGGATCAACTTTTTCTCTTTATGGCATTATCAATGAAGGAGAAGTTTGACAAATATTGGCAGCAATCTAATCTTATGCTAGCAGTGGGTTCATTCTTAGATCCTCGTTACAAAATGAAGATGGTAGAATTTTATTACTCACAGATTTACTCTTTAAATGGAGAAAAAGAGGTCGGTGATGTTCAAAATGTTATTCGAAACCTTTATAGTGAGTATGAAAAAAAATTTCCTTCATTTTCTATTCCAATTACTCATGATATTGGTTCATCGAGAGATAGCGGATATATTTCTGATGAGTTTGATGAGATGGAAGGAAGAAAAAAAAAGTTTGCACAATTTATAAAGAAGAATGCACAGCAACAACAAATTAGAACATATTTGGATATATATGGAGGAATCTATTTGGCCATGGGTTGAAGGTGATGCTTTTGATATTTTAGGCTGGTGGAAATCTAATGGTCCAAAGTATCCTATCTTATCTCGGATTGCAAGAGATATTTTGGCAATTCCAGTATCTACTGTAGCTTCAGAATCAGCATTTAGTACAGGTGGACGAGTGATAGATGCATTTCGAAGTTCATTAGATCCTGATATTGTTGAAGCTGTGATTTGTCTTCAAAATTGGCTGAGATCCAAGAAAAAAAGTAACTTATTGCATTTTATACAATACTTTTTATTAGATTTAATTTATTTATTATATTTTACTATTTTTTAAAATTTCGTTTCAGGTCATATTCCTTCCATTGTTCATGATCTCAATTCTCCTGATATATTGGATAAGGTAAATGCAAATGATGTATAGTTTTTAAAAAATAAGTTATTGTTTTTATTTATATATATTGAACTTTTGTACTAATAATATTCTTAACATGTTTTATTTCAGGATGATTAGAGCATTGAAGATTATCATATGATGTTATTCAATGATTTATGAACTTTTTACTTACTAGTTTATGAAATACTTCTTATGACATTTGAGTTTATGAGATGCATTTAAGATTTATCGTCAACAAAAACTTTGAGCTTGTGTGGGCTGTGATAATATTTTGAGCCTATTCAATTTAATTTGGCAATGATGATAAGGACTTCCAATTTGTTTTGATGCTCAATGTGTGGGCTGTGAAATCATAACTTGGAGGGCATTTCTAAATGCAATCGTTGTGATTTGTGAAGCATATGTTTGACACTGAAATCATGACTTGGAGGGCATTTCTAAATGCAACCGTTGTGATTTGTGAAGCATATGTTTGACACTCTATCTGAGCCAAGGGCCATGATGTTAGGCAGATTCATAGCATTTCCTGACTCGGATGCATGCAAATTGTAACCATCAGGAAATAACAGCTGATAATGTCTTTCTGAGCCAACTCAAACTATGTCCCTATATCAGATAAGTTACTAGCGTCTTGGAGGATATTTATTCATTTCCTTGATCATGTCTGTGATATATTTTCAAGAATCATACGTCTTTGATCAGGTCTGTGCTATATTTTCAAAAATCATACTTCGTGGATGCTTGACAAATTACTTATTTTAAGCCTAGCCCCTTGATATGATTATTTATATATATAAAACTTGACCTTTGTCCTATGTTTTTGTTCTTTTGTGTTCTTCAGGTTGGTAATTGTTTGGGCACTTTGATCAAAACTTTCAAGGCTTCTTTCCTACCATTCTTTGGTGAACTTGCTATGTACATAACACCAATGTTGGTAAGTCCTAAGAAACATGCTACTTGTATTTCTTAGTAGTACTCAAGAAAATATGCTTGACATTTTGCTTTTCCTGTTGTATTTATGCATTTTTTTGTATTAGTGAATTGCTCCAAATTCTTATATATGTCTACATTTCCGTGAAAATTCTTGTCTCAATGCTTAATGATTTCCACCTCAAATATTTTAGATCCTATTACAGTTACACTGTTGCTTAGTTAGATTTGTTGTGGATTTCAACTTCTTTCAAGTTTATTAAGAGAAGATTTATGTAGCCATATTCTTATTGCCTATGTTTTGTTCTTGTGGTAGACAGTAGGGAGTTTAGTGGCTTCTTTAGTATTCCTCTATTTATTAACTCTTTCACAACTATTCATCATATAATACCATCGTGAGATCATAGAAATTTCTATCTTCATATCCGTATCCGTATATAACAAATATGGATATACTTGATATCCTATTCGTATCCGTATATAATAAATATGGATATGCTATCCGTATATAATAAATATGGATATGCTGAATATCCGATTCGTATCCGTATCTGTATATAATAAATATGGATATACTTGATATCCGATTCGTATCTGTATCCGTATATAATAAATATGGATATACTTGATATCCGATTCGTATCCGTATCCGTTTAGAATAAATATAGATATAAATTTTAATATCTGTTTAGTATTCGTATCCATATTCGTATTCGTTAAAAAATATAGATATAAATATAAATATACTATTCGATCCGTATCCAATCCATTTTCAGCCCTACTACGAGCCCACCGACGGTCCCGATAGTCGAGTTCTCTTTTAGCGTCCGGAAGGGCGATCGGTTTTGCATCAAACCGAATGTCGTTGGTGACGTCGTGTCGAGATCCTAGCCGTTCGTTGGAGGATTCGTGATGGGGTCCACTGTAGATGGGGAAGAAAAGGTCAACAAACCAACAGTGCAAGTCGGAGCGCAGCACGTCTCCTGTACAGTTGATGCGGCACTTTTTGTTGTGCTATCGGCTGCCGTCGATCTCAGCATGGATGCTTGTCAGTTATTCTCTCGGAAGGTAAGAAAGGAGTTGCGCCAGGACGACTAAAAGGGTTATTATAAACTTTAATTATATTATCCATTGCTCCAGAGATGATTACCACTGGCTTGTGATGAAGCCTTTCTTTGATCACAAGGGAGGGATTGGCTACTTATATTCTTTCATTGTTTTGTGTTTTTTTTTCTTGGCTTGTGGTTGCCTCTTACATTTGATTGGTGAGACAACCATGACTGATGCTTGTAAGCCAAGTAGATAGGGGGCTTCTGATGCCTTTGATTTTTTTTTTTTTTTTTTTTTTCAATCTCTCCAAATTTGGAAAATGTTGATGGACAGAAGAATTGTGGGATTTTGTTTGTGTTTACATGCTGATCAAGATTTATTTCAGGGCACTGCATAGATTCCATCCTTTTAATTTGATTTTAAAGTTTCAATGCTTGTTTGGCTTTGGTTATATTATTCAAACACATTGCAACCATATTCCGAGTGTTTTTGAAGATCTCTAGATCGCGTCAAGAATGATACTTCAGTGTTCTCAAGTTATCAATTTAGTCAAGAACTGTTTAATTATTCATAATTCATAATATTCCATGAATTGACCATAAATTCATTCAAGAAACACTAATGTTGCTTATGTTTTGTTGTTTTTGATGAATTACTCTTAATATTTACTGTTAAAGACTTTCCTATGAGAATAAATATCTCTTTAGCAAAAATAAATAAATACATAATGTATTGATAATCTATTATTTGAATAATTTTCGAATTAATTCAACTCCACATTAGTTGAGCAAAGATCTTGACTGCATATACAAGACTAAGATATTCAAAAAATAATATAAAAACAGGTCCGACCCATGGCTCATGTAAATTGGGAACACTAAAGTACACAGACTCGTTTGAAGTTAATCATGGGTCAATTATGATATTTATAATTACATTTGATTGGATTTAAAACCTTAGCTTGGTTAGAACACCAGATAAACCTATATGCATGAGGACCTATACGGGCATAAATTAAAGGGCTTAAGATTTTCTGCCCAAGAAATAAAAGGAAAGGCTGGTTGTCTCTTTTATCAATATGATGGAACAAGCCATAAGATGCAGAATTAAATCCCATAAAATTTTTGTGATCAGGAAATGACAAGAGCTGTTTCAATTCTTATCACAGCATGTTAGCATAAACTGCCGAAATTGGTATTTATTCCTTAATTAATTTCACATTATTGATCAGTTGATGATAACATACCAAATGTTCAGGTCCTTCAGGTTGACATTTCAGAGAAGCCTATGACTTGGACACATCTGTGAATTTTCCATTCAACACTAGTGACGCCTGAGTCACAACCCTGGCAGCCCTCCAAACTTCATGTTGTGCAAAATGCCATGACTCTGAGGTGTTCAAACTCTTTGCCTGCTCGATGGCATCGACAATACCTGGAAATGATTTGGATCCATACCCGTTGTGCTGTGAAGGTCCATAAATCTGTTCAATATTAAACTCTGGTCACTAATTGCATACCGTAAAAGTTACACCATGAATAGAGCTTTTAATAAAATTCTAAGTGAACAAGCCTACCAGATGCTTGTACCACTGCCGTTTAAAGAGTCCCTCCCCATCTGTAAATGCCCGCTCTGCCATCATCAACCTGTCATTGAGCTCTCTGACTTTCAATGGGTCTTTCCTCCCAGCATCCCTTTCCAATGCCTTAAAATGTAGTGCCACAGTTAATAAAAGAGCATTCATGATTTTAACTTGCTATCTGCAAATAACCATCTTCTAGATATTTAGGAGATACTTCTCTTTGGTTGTTTATTCTGGTGGCTGCCTTCTTGAGCTTTTCAACAGATTCATATAGGGGAGCAAAACTTACAGGCAACCCCAACACCACATCTTCCAATACCTTTGCACTTCCCTGTCAATAAAAGTTATCATCAGTCTCTCAAGCCAGTTAATCAATGTATGAACTTAAGAATGGCCTCATATACCAGCTCTGTATTCTACTCATATAGAAATAAACACAAACCCCACAAAAACTGTACAGGAGCATTTAATCACCGCATCATATTGGTCCCCTTGAATATATGTCACAATGAAGTGCCCAGAGCACTTCTGCCCAAAAAGAATGGACTCAATTGTTTTAATGCAGCTCATATTGTACAAATATAGTGATACAGGTATGATTTGATGCTTCTGTATTCAGGAGTACGTTCATGGTTGCTGTGAAATAATATAAAATTTTACCTGGAGCTCAGAAGCATAAGGAACATAATCAAATGGCAAGAATTCCTCATCTGCAAGCCTCAAAGCAACCAATCCCCAGATGCTTGCCACTATATGACAAAGAAGAAATGATGGGATCCAAATGAAATTGTTTCTGGTTATTACCCACCCGATTGCCAGAGCAGCTCATGCTAAATAGAAACAGTTTGGTAAAACTTTGCTATGATTCATACCAACAAGAGCATTTTCATCAAAAAAACAAAAAGACGGATACCAACCAGAACTGATGCAAGATGTATGTGATAGGATTACCTGATTTGTCATTTGAAGAGTAGCACTAAAAGAAGCTGCCTGCGTTAAGCTTAGAGCAGTAATTTGTGTCTAGCTTATGAGCAGAATTGTATCTTCAGTGCGAGTAAACGAATGATAGAGGGTTTTTGGATGCTTGGGCATGCTATACATGAGGAGATGTCAAGGCTGCTATCATAGGACAATGGAATAAGAAAAAGAGTTCGAGAAATTGGGGAAAGTTGGAGAGGCCTGACAGCCTGAGACCATGCAACTTCAACGAGTTTGGTATAGTGGTGAGACTCTTATCCCAATAAAAGACTAACACCCAATCATTTGTGCCAAGGTTACAGCTCAATGTTTCATAAAAATTAATACTTGCCATGAGTTCTTGTATAGCACACCAGGCCATCCAAACACCCCATAAGAAGCGTTATCAGAATTTCCAAAATGGTGTATACTAAAGAAATATTCCAAGAAGTACCTGCTACATTCCTATGGAACATTGGGTCTCCAAATTTCTGCATCCATATGAAGTCATCATACATAGAGTGGTAAACTGGGAATGCTGCAGAAGACGAGATTCAGCAATATAATATGACCAAACAAGGAAAAAAAAAGACTATAAATATATAATTTTATGTTTGTGGCTACGTGCCATGATGGACAGATTGTAGGTTCGAAAATTTACAAGAGAATTGGTGGGTTGGTCTCAGCACCTCTCCATTGAGGAGATAGGTACAAATCATCTGAGAGAATTCCAGTTGTCTTCAGATTTTGAGTTTATTGTAAACAAATCCTGCACCTAACTAATGATGTTCAGTGGCTTAGAACTGGTGCATGTCACATAAGACTTCATCCCTTAAAAATAGCTAATGGTAGAAGGGCAACTCAAATTTTTATAGAGTCCTGAAAAGTCTTTTACTAGAGCAATGCAGCACAGAAAATTAAGCATTTCAAAAGCTCATTATAGAAATGCAATACAAAATTTTAACCAAGCAAGATAGGTAGGCACCTCTTCCAAAATACATGTCAGCTGAAGGAACTCCAACATGTTGGATAAATGCTGCAAAATCTGATTCTCTACCTCCTACTCTGCCAATCTTACATATTACAAATACACATGCAAAAATTGCAAAAAAATTAAAGTGTTCAGTGATTTTTACTTCTGTTCCAAACATCCAAGCTTACATATTCCAGAAAAGGTTGATTTTCAGCTATCAAGCATGCGTGCGATGAAATTAACAAGAAATAAATCCTTCCATCTTCTGGTGTGGAGGTAAACTAAAAAGGTAGCTGCTTACCAGGGAAGAATCATCAGATTTAGATGCAATCCATGATTCATATACTGTTTGAGATGAGTTGTCTGGGTCCTGAACCTTCATAACAAAAAATAATTATAAATTTTTATTATGTTTTTACATAATAAAGGCTGGTAATGTAAATGCAACTTTCATGTCTCTTTCAGAATGTTTTCCACACACCAAAAACTTACAAGCACTACTACCATCGACATCGCTATTCCTATAGCACAAATCCACTTACATATCTTAATCATCCTTGTAGTGTCTAGTGATACTAATGCTTCTTGAGTTTTGATTACACTGGAGACTATGTTGCAAAGAGTAATCTACCTCCAGCTATTTTTCTCTTTCAGCTATTACTATGACCATTGCCACTATTGCAATAAGCGTTTTCTTTGTCCAGCAAAATGACAAGAAAAGCAATGATAATATTAGAGACCTTCTGACTTGCTTGTTTGAGAAGCTCATCAAGCTGTGGGGTAGCAGAGGCATCAAATCCAGGACCACAGACTGCAATGTCAACGTTCAGATAAGCAACAGCCCTTGATGCTAGCATCTCTCGGTTCTCTTCAACCCATTCTGTCGACCCTATCTGCAACAATCCACAGTTTATGATGAAACTGAAAATGTCATGTCAGTAGATGCGTGTGCATGCGTGCGCATGTGTGTTTGTGTGCGCATGCATGCATGCACGCATGCGGGTGCAAGAGAGAGAGAGAGAGACCAAGCCATACTCCTCTGCATCCCAATTACACAATATAATGGTTCGTCGAGGTCTCCATCCTTTCTGTTTCAGCTTCCCTAGCCTTTGAGCTACCTATAAGCATGGCATGAGGAAGACCAAAAGAAAGATAAATGAGCAATTAAAGGAATGTGAAATATAGCACAGCAACATCAAAATCTGAACATGTTAACAAAGGCAAAATATTTGTCAATTTTAATGAATTATTAGATATGAGTGTTGCAAGAGTCAGGACTGAGACTTTGTGAACCAAGCAAGGGTATGGATGCATGAGGCATGCTGAGAATTCCGAATTAGTTCTTGAATTTCATATGAACTTCTCGCTAGATTGTCTGGGCAATTTAGGTTCCATAGCAATGATATTTTGCAGAAATTTTCCTAGAAATTTGGCTTCCACCCATGACTGTCAACCAACTTTACAAATTTCCCTTGCTAATTGGATTTTTTGTCATCATTTTCAGGTGAAGACAATTTCTTTATTTAATACTTCCATCGATCATTTCTTTATCCAATACTTCTTTTTTATACTAGTTAGATCTTGTGGGCATATTTGCAATCTTATGTATTTTTCCAAATTAAACTGAGGCGTTTGTTGATGATCATCACCATCCTCTTTTCCCCTTGAAGAAGTGCTTCCTTGGACATTGTGATTTGTTAATAAAGCCGTATGCAATTTTTTCGAGCAGATGGGTGGTAAGACCACCACAAATTTCATTGATGTAATGAAATCAGAAAACTCCTCAAGGAGAAAGAGCTCAGACAAAAGCAAGGAAAACAAAAAGAGGGACTGCTGGTGAAATTCAAATACCCAATGAAACAACCATACACAAGAGCCCAAACAAAACATAAAACAAAAAATATATCCAACCAGCCATCCTCACAGACAGAACAAAAGAACAGTCAGATCTTTGACAGAAACAAAACCAACACTAGACACTTATTTTCAAGAAAAGTAAAGGCTGATTAGTTAGTAGCTGTGGTTCAATAGAGTGATTCAAAAAGTATCAAGTTCAATAGCTTCTAAAGGAAACAGTGGGAGATAATTTGCCCATTAAAAATATAAGGAGTTAAAGGGATGTCCAGGGAATTGTAGCATTTGAGGCTCATTTGCAATCATTCTTCTTCAAACAGCAACTTTTCCTCAATCATGCGGGCATTGCTAATTCCCACTAGGATATCAACGGAAACCAAGGTGACCAAGAACTTGTTAACACAAAATAAAGAGGTGCAAGAAAGACAACATATGAAGTAATCCTTTAGAACAGTTTGTCTTGCAGATGGTATGGAAGAGGATCAGAATATTATCTATTTTTAGGATGTGCAAGTAATGCATTGCGGGCAGCCTGATTTACTTGGTTAACTTTGAACTCCCTAATTTCAAGATCAGAGGCATAATTTGGAAACAGAATCATGGTTCAGGACCGTTCATGCAGAGTCTTGGGGATGAGGGAATGTTGTGAGTGATGACCTTATTGGGTTCTTGTTAGTTTTATATGCTTATGCGTACTAGTATTGACCACTGCTAGTAGCTAGCACACGTCTCAATTTATTGCTTTCTATTCAATCCCTTAGGCTCATCAGCAATCATAAATTTTGCACATGGTCAACAGGATGTGTGAATGTGTACACCATCAAGGAAAGAGATCAAAGGTTCGTCCTAAGTTATTTAATTGAATCTGGTAACCTGCTCCAAAAGTACCAAAGTAGAAGCCTTCTAGATCAAGAACTACCTCAAGTAATGCTGCAGTTCCGCTACTAGGGTCACCTGCCCCAAATGTCCATGCATCACGATGATTACCCAGAAAAACATACCTGTAGATATCACCAATGAATGACCAATAATAAGTACTTTTGACAACCATATTAATATGACCATTGACAAAAGTTCTAGGCAAATAATGTACTTAATACCAGACTAAAACTATGTTATAGCCAAAAGAATGTATTGATAAATAAATTACTAGATTTTATGGATCTAGAAATATTGATAATCTTTATATGATATATACGTTTATATGCAACATAAACAAATCATATCTGAATTCATAGCAAGATCTATGATTTACTTCTTTTGCAGAGCTTGAACAGGATATTAGTGTGTGTGAACCTTTTAGGCAGCAAAAATATTACGGCTCAATAAGAACATCTTCTTATGGTAGTAAAAATCTAAGATGCATGCCGTCAATAGGGACATCTTCTTGTGATAGTAAAACTTTCGGATACGTGTCCTACCCATTAGAGACTGCGAAGCTATAAGATCCATATTATATATAAACCCCTACTGCTCTAAGGTGCACAGATTAGCCCAACAACACAAATATAGATTACAAACGGTATGGACACACAAAATACTTCATTAATTTGACATTCAATTAATCTAGGTTTTAAAGAATGACTATGCTAGTGCACATAATGAAAATTTTCTAACATGTATAACTGACACAAATTTACTTAGACAAGAGCCATGCAATTGCTGAAGGTATAAACAGCTCGCACACACATACAGCACACTCATTTAAGGAGAAAATGTAAAATGGAAACACTATGTCCTGATGGTTGTAAACGGCAACATTTATTAGTGTTTGTTGCAAATAACAATCTTCCCCTAATTTGTCTCATCAAAAGAAAATGCCTGCCGCATGACATATTACTTGCTTAGGATGTGCGAAACAAAATCTCTTTTTATGCTTGTTAGAATTTAGCATGAGGGTTTCTAGTAGAGTCTAGCAGCTGAGCCTAGTAAAGCTAGTT
This sequence comes from Calamus simplicifolius, assembly GCA_900491605.1. NCBI lineage: Eukaryota > Viridiplantae > Streptophyta > Magnoliopsida > Arecales > Arecaceae > Calamus > Calamus simplicifolius. The sequence continues at coordinate 275,220 of UESW01005107.1, forward strand.
TTTAAGGGCTATAAATAAGGAACCTTCAATGTCCGGGATGGAATTAGTATGACTTTCTTTAAAGGACTTTCAAGAAACATTTTGCCATTCAGCCAGGCTCCAAAGAGATGCCATATCACACAATCAAATCCACCGGGCAATTGCCTTCTTGGAGAACAGGAGTGATAGAGACCTCTTGTAGCTCTCTTGTGCAAGACCTATAACAAGCCAATAATTGCTCTGCTTTGTAGGCAAGCAAGTCGTCAAAGGTTAAGAAAATTTCAAAACAGAAGAAAATTGTAGACTCAGCTCTTCCTAGAATCCAAATAGTTCACGGATCCAAAGATAGAATCTGTGAAGAAATTTTGTTCAGGGAGCGAGTAGCCTAATCCAAGCCCAACCTAGCATTTGTTCAGCTCTGTTTCAACTTCTTTTGCCACGTTCCAGTTCCAATCAACCACGTATAGCCAAGAGGAATCCAAATTTCTTTTTCCAACTACGATATTACATTTCAACCATCAAGAATCATTTGAAAACAAGAATCTTAACTCGAGCTGGTAAAATTGTAGATCCGTCAAAAGCTTCAATAACACAACAATATTAATTGTAAAATGAAAACAAACTCACCGGTCCGGTTCAACTTCCCCTTCGATCACACCAAATACATTTTGGATCGTCGCCATTGTTTCATTTCCCTATTTGAGAGAGAGAGAGTATAAGTATCAATCAGATGTTTCCCTACCATTGTCAACCGTGATCTATGATTGTATTGGGACTCACGGTGTACGTCAGGTTGAGGAACCCTGGACCGGGCCCGATCCGGTAGAGCGGCGCGCCATCCCGGCCCTGCCAATCGTCGGGCGCCACCCGCCCTCCGATGGTCCCCAGGATCTTCTCCCCGTCGCGGCCCGACACCGGCAGCGACGGGATTCTCGGCATCAGCCCACTCGCCGCCATCTCCGCCGTGCTCAGCCGCTCGCACCCGCCGACGCTCGCCCAGCCGGGCGTCGTCGGGTCCCCGAGCCCCCTGTAGATCGTCCCCACCTGCACCCCGCTCGGCGGCATCCCCGGCCCCGCCGGAAAGTACCCCAACCCGCCGCCGCCGTAGTCTTTGAAGTCCGTGTATACCACTGCCGCCGCCGCCCCGGCGTCCTCCGCATTCTTTATGATGTCCCCGCGGAATATCTTACCGTACCTCGCCAGGACCACCGCCCCGGTGACGTTCACCCCCGCCGCCGTCAGGAAGGCGAAGTCCTCCTCCCGGCCGTAATTGGCGTAGACGACGGGGCCGGCGGCGGTGCCGGAGCGGGCGTAGGCGTGGAAGGTGGGGAGCACCTCCGCAGCCGCAGCTGCGTACGGGTCGCCGGGATAAATCTCCTGGCTGAGGTCGAACGCAATGATGGGGACGGAGGACGGTGGTGGAGTGGAGGAGAGGGTGAGGGAGCGGCGGACGGGGTAGGAGAGGTAGACATCGTAGAAGACGGAGTGGGTGGCGAAGGAGGAGGAGGAAAAGACGGAGAGGACGTAGGCGGCGGTGTCAAAGTTGGGCGGAGTACCGGCGACGTGGGGCCGGCGGGTGAGGGAGTGGAGGTGGCGGGCGACGGTGGCGTTGTCGGAGAGGAAAAGGAAGAGGGAGTGGTGGGTGGGCTTAGAGAGGGAGAAGGTATTGAGTTGGAGGAGGAGGACAAAGAGGAGGCTAAGGACAGTGAGCATGACTCTCGCGGCGGCGGAGGTGGTGACGGAGGAGAGGGATGGGGGGTCGTTGAGCCGAGCCATCTCGTCTGTCGAGTTTGGGAAGAGGGAGAAAGGTTGTAAAGGGGGGATTAGCAATTTAGCACCAGTGTTCTCTGAGCGTTGGGCGACTGGGAAGAAAGAAAATAATGCGATCAAAATTAAAAAAATTTGGCTGATCTACTTGTCTATTTTTGATGATTGACGGATTGTAAATTATAATGCTAGCTTACTAATCACTCTTTTCCCCTATCCTAGTGAAATTATAATGCTGAGAAGGGATTGCATCGATAAGATATAGACTTTCGCTTGCGGAAAGAAAGAGATGGATGGAGATCTCCGGAATAAGAAGCGGACCCCACTCGTTTGTAGCCGTGACTCGTGTGTGAGCTCAACAAAGTCGATCTTCGATTCAACGCTCTAATTTTGAACCACGATATGGTATCAAACTCATCGTACTAGATTAAAAAAAAACTTATATAATATAACATGAATAGCTTATGTATAATAGTAAAAGAAAAATAGAATAAAAAAAATAAAATCTGCAAATCGAATAATTTATTGAATTTAAAATCTATTTCATAAACGTAATTCGACTCAAGATGATTAGAAAATAAATTCTGTCTTCATCGATCCTTCGTCCCTGTAACAGTGGGCCATCTAATAGCAATCTGGCCGCTCCACCGCCACCAACGGCCGTCCTCTTGGACCGGCCGGAGGCCACCGATCGAGTCCGCGCCATGCCCTCAGTTCCTGCCCCTTCACCGATCCCACCAAGGTCCATCATCTGTCCGTTCCGTTTCTCGTAGCTGAGATCTGTTCTAATCTATTTTGGTGAAATGAAGCAGCACGTTCCAATCCATTTGCTGGAATGAACCAGTTCGTTTCGAAATCATTCCTTTTTTCTTTAAGTTTTTTAATTAATTATTGTTTCTTTTTTTTTTTCACTGCCTCCAATAATTAAGTTTCTTGTCTATGCTTTGGCTATTTTCTTTTTTTTGGTACAAATGGGTGATCACACTGATCTAGTTGAGTCAACCCAAAAAGATCAGAAAATAAAATCTGTTTAAGTACAGAAGGGCAGGGATCACCCTGCTTCCAATTCCAAATCCCAGACTGATAAGCCACCGAGCCCGCAATCCAATCCGCCACAGAATTGGCATCCCGATAAACATGACGGATATAAACACAGTGGGCTTCCTGAAGGGTGGTCGGATATCATGAAGCAGAGGGTTGAATGCAACCGGATCACCGCTATCTTGGCGGAGCCACCAAATGATAGTGAGCGAATCTCCCTCGATGAGCAGGCAGTGAGCACGAAGAATCCGAATGGCATAGGAGATACCAGCCCAGGCTGCGTACAGCTCAGCCAGCGGGACAGAACAATCCAGTAAGCCAAGACCACCAGTAGCCAGCAAAGCACCATCAAACCCATGGATTATGAAAGCTGAGCCAACAAGTCTGCCTCGAACACTACCGTCAAAGTTGATTTTAACAAACCCTGAGGGTGGGGGCTCCCAAGAAATAAAAACTGTATGTCGGTTCGCTGCTGAAGCAGCAGAGGAGCCCCAGTGTCCAGGACCGTCAAAATCAAAGCCGATCGATAGTGTGTGTACTCCACGGATAAGGAGATAGCTCTTCTAGCAGTCCTCTGTGGAGATACATGATCATCAGTGAAGACATGAAGGTTCCGCGAGATCCAAATCTGATAAGTAGTGTAGGCCCTGGTGACAACTAGCTGCTGGGTGCCCCTCCTAATGTCAGTCAAAAAGGTCGCACGCAGAGAGGTGGTGCCTTCCGGTCCAAGGTGATGGTGATAGCCAGTAAGCTGCCAAATCTGCCTGGCCCTGCTGCATGTAAAGATAGCATGATCCGTCGTCTCCTCCTCCAGACCGCACAGAGGGCAGGTTGGCTGGATAGACAATCCCTTTCTGGATAGCATAGAGCAGGTGGGAAGGCAATCCCAAGCAAGCTTCCACATAAAGAGCTGGATCCTGGGGTGGATAGGAAGCCGCCGGATCCACTCAACGTCCTTCATATGCCGAGCGTGAGGCCTATAAATTTTCATGAGATCCCTGACTGGAGCACTGGGAAGACATGATCTCCTTCATAATCTGGTATCAGCTATATGTCCCGGTATAATAGGAATGGAAAGGATCCGACGAGCAAGCTCATCACCAAAAAATCGGGCCACCGTGGAAAGGTGTCAGGAGGAGTGCTCCCGAGAGATCAAATCACTGATTCTCATGCTGCTAGGAACACTGTTACTAATAAAAGTAGGCCAGCATGAAAGGGGAGTGTCGGCTATCCAAGCATCTTGAACAGCATCTACCAAGGAGCCATCACCAATCATCCAAGTGATGTTGTTCAAGATATCTGGAGCATGGCGACAAACCTCTTTCCAGAAGAAAGAGTAGCCCCGACTAGATTGAAAATCCGTAGAGGCCGTCCAATCTCCATATCTGGCACGCATGAAAGAGCTCCATAAAGAATACGGATCAAGAAGGAACCGGGTGGCATGCCTAGCCAACAGAGCCTCCCTTCTGACAGTCAACGATTGAATGCCAAGGCCACCATCTGCAATCGGCATACAAATAGTGTCCCAAGCAAGTAAATAGAGACCATGCCCATCTTGACTGGAGGCCCAAATGAAATCCCTGAAGCATCTCTCAATCCTCCTCAAACACGACAGAGGGACAGCAGAGTTAGAAAGGAGGTAAAGAGGTAAAGAGGTAAGAACAGTCCGTAAGAGGGTAATCCTGGCCATCATGAATAACCCAGAGACCTGCCAACCATCCAATCGGTCACGGACCCGACGCTCAAGATTAGTATAGTCACTGCATCGAGGTCGTCTTCCGGTAATGGGGATCCCCAAGTAAGAGAGACGGTCAGTCTGATTAGTAATACCAAAAATACGGATAATGGCCGCTTTGGTATTAGCCGTGATCCTCGGGCTGAAGCAGATGGAAGATTTCTGAAAATTAATCTTTTGTCCAGAGGCCTGACAGTAGCGCTGAAAGATGGAAGCAAAGGTGATCGCATTATGTGGAGTAGCCTTTCCTAGCAGAATACAATCATCAGCAAAAAGAAGGTGGGAGATTGAGGGACCCTGGGGTCCCACAGAGAAAGGGGCAATACATAAATCATGCTGAGCTTGAGTGAGCGCTCGAGATAGATCATCCGCAGCCAGGATGAATAGAAAAGGGGATAGAGGGCATCCCTGACGCAGCCCCACTTCAGAGTGAAAAAAATCTATTTGGCTTCCGTTAATAAGGAGAGAGAATGATGGTCTGTGAATGCATGCCCTGATCTAGTCAATAAAGAGATCCTCGAACCCAAATTCCAGTAGAGTTCGATACAGAAAGGCCCAGCTCAATCTATCATAAGCCCGCTCCATATCCAACTTAACAACTATAAGGTCCTGGCCACGAGAGGACCTCTGGAGGTCATGCATAAATTTCTGGGCAATGAAGATATTATCAGTAATACATCGTCCTCTAATAAAAGCTCCCTGCTCTGGGGCAATAAGGCGAGGAATAACGATCTGCAAGCGGAAAATCAGGATCTGAGCACAGATCTTGTATAGAGTGGTGCAAAGACTAATGGGACGATAATGAAGCAGTGGAAGCGTCAGAGCGTTTGGGCACCAGAGTGATAAATGTCCGGTTCCAATCGACAGGCATAGAGCTAGATTGAAAAACAAGCTGGATAGCCTGCAAAACATCCTGGCCGACAATATTCCAATAGTGATGGAAGAAGAAAGGCGGGAAGCCGTCAGGCCCAGGGGCTTTATCAGGCCCAAGATCCCATAAAGCCTTCTGAATCTCATCCTCCGTGATAGCCCTAGTAAGAAGGCCATTCTCATGAGCAGTGATCTTCTTGGAGCTCGGGACCGGGTGAACAGGATATCCAACTCCACTTTGCTCGGACCATCTAGTCTGGTAGAAATGTAGGAACTGGTCCCTAATAACCTGAATATCCTCATAGCAATGGCCCTCCTCATCAACAAGTCGACGGATCCTATTAGCTGCCCGACGCTTCAATGTAGCATGATGGAAAAATCTGGTGTTACAGTCTCCCTCTCTAATCCACTGGATCCAAGATCGCTGTCTCCAGAACATCTCCTGCTGAAGAAGAAGAGAGTGGTGAAGGACCAGCATAGCTCGGAGGGAAGTGAAGTCAGACTCTGGGAGAGCACCTTCTTGATCTTCTATGGTTTGAAGGGTAGCAATGTCAGCTTCCACCTGCTCCACTTTTCTCAGAATGTCCCCAACCTCCATTCTGTTCCAGGTGGAGAGCCTACGTCTCGCTAACTGAAGACGTCTGGAAAGCCTATAAGTCGCACAACCTCTAACAGGAGTTCGCCACACCTGAGAAAGAATGGACCTGGCAGAAGGGTAGGAGGTCCAGAACTGCTCAAAATGGAACTGTTTCTACTGCTGAGTCTCCGCCTCCGTAGGCAGTGATCGGAAGCAATCCTTGGGAGGTGAGTGATAATGGTAGCGGGATAATACTGACTCCAGCGACCCATAGCCATAGCCCTATCAAGTCTTTCCCAGACCCTGGCAGAACCCTGGCGGTTGTTGCACCAGGTAAATTGAGAATCCGAGTATCCCAAATCCAACAGGCCAGCATCATAAATAAAGGTCATGAACTCAGCAATATCCGCAGCCCCTGCTTGAAACCTTCCCCCTCTTTTTTCATTAGCCCCAACAATACAATTAAAGTCCCCTGCAATGAGGGAGGGATAGCCCTGACGAAGGAGAGCAAGAATCTCAGCCTAGAGGACCCGCCTCTTACAAAATTCGTGCTGGCATAAATACCTAAGAGGAGCCAGGGATCAGAAGAACCATCTGAGATAACAAGAGCAACCTGCTGATTGCTCTGGTGAAAAGCATCAACTTGGATCGTGGAATGGCGCCAGAGGGCCAAGATACCTCCTGAAAGTCCCACTGACTCCACAGCATAGGAAGACCAAAGTCTAGAGACATGTCTCCTGAACCGGGCTAAACTGTCACCCGAAAGATGGGTCTCTAATAAAACACAGATATCAAAATTATGCTGCTGCATAAGTCTACCAAAGGAGGAGCGAAACGACGGTTTCTGAGCTCCTCTCACATTCCAGATAAGAATCTTCATTTAGTAGTTGGGGGAGGTTGGGACCCACCCTGGTCCCCCATCATATCAACAGCAGGAGATCTGCCTTCAGCTGAATGTCCAGAAGTAACTATCAGCTGAGCAGTCTCCATAACATCAATAGAAATGTCCTTTCCCTGCCCTCCAATGGCTCCCTTGAGATGAGAGAGAACGAGATCATGATTATGACATGCATCGAGGGTTAGTTCAGGAGTAGCATCCTTGTCCCGAGATGAGGTCGCCCTAGAACACTTTCCATTCACTGCACCAAGACTATCCATTGTGTCTATAAGGATGGCATTAGCCTGAGTAAGCTTGGAAGCAGATAACTTAGCTTTTCCTTTCCCTTTTATATTTTTGGAAACAGCTCGCTGGATTGTACTCTCCTCCAGCCTCGCCCGCTTCGATGGGCCAGAGCAGTTATCCCTACTGACCGTGGGCTGCCCAGCCCACTTATCTGAACCAAGAAGAGAGAAAGGGTTCAATGTTGGCACTTGGGACATCAAAGAATTCTGAACATTAGGGCTCTCGGGTGTTGTCTCAGAAAAACCGGCACGGTCCACATACCCGGCACAGCAACAGGGCTAGCAACCCTAACAGACCCCGAGCCAGAGGAATCCACCACCAAGAGGGGTCTGGGCGAACATCTCCGGGCCACCTTCAGCGGAGCTTGCCAGCCCTCCTCCACGACCGGCCGAGCAGAGGAAGACGACATCTTCTCAGGCGGAGGTTGTGGCTCAGCAGAAGCACCATGCCCAGACGACTGCTTCTTCCTCCTCAAATCGTCAGTTGAACCAGGGGAAGGCCGATGCTGCCTAAGCGCAGCCATCCACGGCCCGAACTTGGTACCCAGCGAAGAGGGGCTAGCATCCGGCAGGGGTGAGCAGGGACCGGAGTAGTGCAGCGATCCACATTGCCCACAAATTCCTTCAAGATGTTCATATGAATACTGCTGTCAGAATGGATCTCGTCTACCTCAAACTCTGGCTCCAGGGCAAAGAGGCTTTCTGAGATCGACACGTACACACAACCGAGCAAATCTGCCTTGATTCTTTGCCTTGGTTGAAGGATCTGAGAAGATGAATTCCCCCGCTGGTGAAACGATTGTACGAAGGATTTCATCGGTCCAGAATTCCATCGGCAAGAGCGGCAACCGAATCCAAAGCAGGGCCCTGGGAACAGAGTCCTCAGCTGGGACGAATTCAGCACTCCATTCTTCAGTGGCTATGGGTTGTCCGTTAACAACCCATGGCCGCCCGAGCACCATCAACTTGGCATTAATGTCGGAGAATCGAAGGATGAAACACCTGTGAGCCAAGCAAACAACTTCTACTTTCCCTGGTATACCACCCCGCCGGAGCTCCCGAATGATAGCGTCCGGCGGCACCCATCGATTAATACTCCTTGCAAGGATGGCGTTCAGCTCCCATCTGCTGGCCTCATCAGCCAGGGCTTCAGCAGGAGCTTGGACGATCTCAGGGAAGCGGAGCTCCAAATCGGCAATCTCGGTCGAAGACAGAGAGGGAGCAGACCACACAAATCGGCTCTCCGTAGGGCGGCTCTAAGCATTTCGGCCACCTGAAGCACCATCAGCTGCAGCAGGAGGGGAGGGAGCAGCTTGTGCCATCGTCCGGAGAAGAACACCCGATGAAAGCAGCGATGATCGCCGGAGATCAAGGCCAAGACAATCGGAGCAGAAATCTTAAAGCACAAAGAATAGAGGACAGACACTGTAGCAATCGCTACGAAGACACTATAGCAATCCTATATGGTTTGATTGTTTGGTAGAATGGATATATCATCTTGAATAATAAATTTATGATTGTTTAGTGTGATGAATATATTATTATCTTTACTTTACTCGTCTTGTGAAAGAAACAGAATGAACAACCTCGTCTAAAATTTTAATTAAAGCATCATTATTTGCATAAGTTGGTAATATCTAGATATTTTCGTATTTGTAGTTAAAAAATTCTGGTGAAGCTACGTTGCCGTAAATGAACGGAGAGTTGCCATTCTCGTAGGAATAACAGATAAACATAAAATAATAAAAGGTGAGCACAATAACTAAACCTATATATAAATTAAATCCTATTACTTTAATTTTTCAATAATTCATTATTTTATATTTCATTATATTAACGGTTTGGGATTAGTTATTCTAGATATGTTTATTGTTTTCTTTTTAGCATAAGAATAGCTAATATTTTAAATTGTAAACTAATTATGCTTCTTCCATTATATTAGAAAAAAGTTTAGAAATATATATTAATTTAAAACTTGCAAACTTCTTTGCAATAAATAATTGGTGAAGACAATAATTCTAATTTTAAAGAAATATATAATAAAACAATACTGTCTCTCAAAATGGGATCCTACCTAACGACGAACTCAAATTCTTCGTGCTCATTAATTTGTCTAGTTCCAGTATCTCTATAAAAGATCATTTCATTTTCAAGTCAGCTAAGTTTCTCCTTCGAATATAAAGTCGGACAGCCATCGCTCACCAATTTGTTGCTTGCATGGCAAAGTTGATGATGATAAGCTTCCTGCCCCCACCCTGCATTCATTGGCACATGCTTGCACGTCCAGTCAAAGCAACGTTTCGTACATGACAGGTGATCGAGAGTTTTTTTTATAATAAGAATGAATAATTACACTAGTGGTGTGTGAGCTAACCAGATATATCATAAAGTAGTATTTGCTTTAATACAATGGGGCAAGGGTTATCCTATTTCAGACCCAAAATCTGAAATGATAGGCAATTGAGGCCGCAACCTAATCTGCAACCGCATTAGCTTCCCAATAAGCATGCCGAATATGGACTGAATGAACCTCCTAAGGGTAGCCCAAATATCATGGAGCAAAGGATTGGTAGGATATGATCACAAAAATTCTGCCGAACCCAACGGATGACCGTAGTGGAATCGCCCTCTATAAGAAGGCAGTGGGCATGGGAAATTCGGGTGGCATATGAAATATCTGCCCAGGCTGCATAAAGCTCCGCCAGAGGGACCGAAGAGTCAAGAAGGCCAAAGCCACTAGCCGCCAGCAACACTCCATCAGTCCCACGGATAATAAAAGCTGAGCTTGCACTTCTTCCCCGAACACTCTCATCAAAATTGATTTTGACAAACCCTGGAGGGAGGGGCTCCCAAGCTATGAAGACCATGTGTCAGTTTGCTGCCGAGGCAGCAGAGGAGCCCCAGTGGCCAAAGCTGTCAGAATCAAAAACAGACCCATCAAGAGCGCATTCTTCAGAGAAGGAGATAGCTTTCCTCACAACCCTTTGGGAAGATACGACCTCATTAGTGAAAATCAGCAGGTTATGCGATAGCCAAATCTGATAGGCTATGCCAGCCCAGATAGCGCCCTACTGTTGAAATCTCCTCCAAATGTCACTCAAAAAATTATCACTACATCGATAGAGCCGTCAGTACCCTCTCTAGGATGGTAATCAGTCATCCGTCATATTTGATTCACTCTAGGACAACTGAAAATGGCATGATCAGCGGTCTCCTCCTCCTGTCCACATACTGGGCAGGTAGCCTGAATGGGCATTCCCCTTCCAACAAGCAAGAAACAGGTGGGAAGGCAATTCCATGCTAGCTTCCAGATAAAAAGCTGGATCCTGGGATGAATAGGAAGCCTCCATATCCACGCTGCATCCATCGAACTCGGACTGTGGCCTATAAATCTTCATCAGATCCCTGGTAGGCGCACTAGAGAGACATGATCTCTTCCATAATATGGTAGCAGATGAATGCCCCGATATGAGTGGAATAGAGAGAACCCTACGAGCTAACTCCACCCCAAAGAATCGGGACACCGTGGGCAAGTGCCAGGAAGTGTGATCCTAAGAGATCAGCTCAGTAACTCTCATGCTACTTGTTGACCCAATTATTGATTTTGATGATTAATAAAGAATTGAGTATATTTATGTGTTACTGATGAATTTAACAAGTGTTTCAGGGCTTAAAAATATTTGTTTAATCAAAAGGCATTTAGAAACGTATTTTGAATCAAGTGCCAAAGGTAAGTTTCAAAATTCAGAACCTGGAGTCGACACCTAGGAAATCTGGAGCCGACCCCATAGCCAATCAAATGTCTTTCTGATTTTTGATACGGTCTAGAGCCGACACCCAGAGTTTCGGAGCCAACACCCAGAGTCTCAGAGTCGACACTTACAGTGTCTGGAGCCGACTCCGACACGGGGACAGAACGTATGATTTTTGACTACCTTGGAGCCGACACTTACAGTCTTTTGGAGCCAATACCTGACCATGGCAGCCGACACTTAACTTTTTCGGAGCCGACTCCTCGACGAACTCAGAACTTTCTATTTTTGGATATACGACTTGGAGCCGACACCTGAAAAGTTGGAGCCGACTCCAACCTGTCAGAAACGGATTTTTAAAATGCCAGATCAGCTCAAACGGTAATATTTCTTTTCACCTAACTTCTAACGGATATATTTTGTTTGGAAAAACTTTCCAGGTACATTCCAACGGCTAGTTTTCTCACCAAAATGGATTAAAGAAATCTATAAAAAGGGGGAGAAAGCTCGTTAAAAAAAAATGAAAAAAACGGAGTGAATACAAATCAAAAATCCGAGAAGTCTTGAGCCTGAAATAAAGAGAAAAGTATCCAAGTTCAAATCCTTCCCCTTCAAAAAGCTCAAAGAGAAATCCAAGGCGTTCAACTTGAAAAATCGGAGGATTTCCCAAAAGAAGAAAAAGCTCTGTTTTCTGTGATTTTCCAACTTCTCATCTGCAACATCTGTGAAGAATCAAAGCTGAGGCCTGATTCAACATCTCCAAAGAGAAGAGGAAAAGAAGAAAAGAAGAAAAGCTCAAATCCAATCTACTTCAAACATGCTTTTCTAACCTTGTTCATTTACTTTGAATATTTGCTCATTTGAGGAGCTGTTTGTTAATATAAATATTATTCTTTCTTGTTTTTGCTAGTTCAATCAGGGGGATTAAATTAGTCGAGGTAGTATACCTCGGGGCAAGCTAGATTAGCTTGAGTTTGGGTTTTGTGCTGGTGAGCCCGAAAAACCAGCTGGGTTCGTTGTGCACCTGGAAAACAACAAGTTTTGAGTTGTGATCTTGTAAAACAACTCGGCTGTAATCTAGTTGATTATAGTGTGGACCCAAGTGGAACTTGGGAGTGGACGTAGGTGTTGGATACACCGAACCACTATAAAATCATTGTGTTTGCCGTGCTTTAATTGTCTCTCTCTCTATCTCTTCATTTGTGATTGAAATCTATTCTGCACTTAATTATTTCAAAGTCAATAGTTTTAAAAAGGTTAAAAAAATTTTAGAACCCAATTCACCCCCCCTCTTGGGTTGCCATCTGGGCCAACAATTGGTATCAGAGCAAGTGCTCATTGAATTTGATCCAACGATCAAGAGCTAAAGATCCAAATGGCAGCTCAAGCTGGATCTTCATTTGCTGAAGGTCATTCTACAAATAGACCTCCTTTGTTTAATGGTTCCAACTATTCATATTGGAAAGCAAGAATGAGGATATTCATTCAAGCTTCAGATTATGAATTGTGGAGTGTCATAATTAATGGACCTAGCACACCCATACACATAATTGATGGTTCTATTGTTCCTAAGCCCGAAAGGGATTGGAATGAGAATGATAGGAAAATGGCTCAGCTCAATGCTAAGGCCATGAATGTTTTATATTGTTCATTAGATGCTAACGAATTTAATCGTATCTCTACATGTAATTCCGCAAAAGAGATATGGGATAGATTAGAGGTTACCCATGAGGGTACAAATCAAGTTAAAGAATCTAAGATAAATATTCTTGTTCATAAGTATGAATTATTTAGCATGGAACAAACTGAAAGTATAGCATGCATGTATACTAGATTCACTGACATTGTAAATGGTCTGAAAAGTCTTGGTAAGACTTATACTACTTCTGAACTTGTTCGCAAAATTCTTAGGTCACTTCCAAGATCGTGGGAAGCGAAGGTGACTACCATCCAAGAAGCCAAGGACCTCAACACTTTACCTTTGGAGGAGCTACTTGGATCACTAATGACTCATGAGTTAACCATGAAGCAGCACATAGAGGAAGAAGTTAAAAAGAAGAAGACTATAGCTCTTAAGGCTGCAGAAAGTGAGGAGAGCTGCAGTGATAATGATGAAGATGATGATAAGACAGCTCTTCTTGCTAGAAAGTTCAAAAAATTCATGAAAAGAAGGAACCCTTTCATAAAAGAAATCTGGAATTAAGATGGAAGGAGAAAAAGAAAAAAAGGAGAAGGACAAAGACAAAGAGAAAGACCCCTAATTTGCTATGAGTGTAAGAAACCGGGGCACTTTAGATATGATTGTCCTCAACTAAAGAAAGCCTACAAGAAGAAGAAGAAAGCCTATGTTGCAACCTGGAGTGACAGCGATGAATCCTCTTCAGAGGAAGAACAAAAAGAAGTTGCAAACATTTGCTTTATGGCAACGACGATAACGAGGTAAGTTCTGAAAACCCTTGTGATGATTTTGCATTTGATGAATTGTTTGAAGCTTTTAATGAACTAGTTGATGATTTTAAAGCTTTGAAAAAGAAATACAAGTTTTTGAAAAATGATAACTCAATTCTCATTAAAGAAAAGATAATCTTACTCATGAGATTGAGATGCTGAAATCTGAAAATGATAATTTGACAAAGAAAAGAGAATCAATTTCCAATGAAAATGATAGACTAAAGAAGGAAGTTGATAAATATAAAATATTATTGATAAATTTACATATAGTTCTGAAAAACTTAATTTATTATTGAGTAATCAAAGAGCTATATTTGATAAGGCTGGATTAGGATATAGGCCTAACATAAAACAAAAGTTTGTCAAAAACTTTTTTAGAAAGAACAAAATAAAGATGATGTTACATGTCATTATTGTAACAAGAAAGGCCATAAATCCTATGAATGTAATGCAAGAAAAGTAACAAAAATTTAAGTAGTAAAGGAAAGAAAATATGGGTTCCCAAAGGAACAATCTTTTATGCTACTAACCATGAAGGACCCAAGAAGGCTTGGGTACCTAAATATAAGACTTGATCATTTTTGCAGGAGTGTCTTGCGGCCAAAAGATCAAAGCGAAAGTGGTATCTCGATAGTGGCTGCTCAAGACACATGACGGGTGACAAGGATCAATTCATCACCCTTGAAAGCAAAAGAGGAGGAGTTGTTACATTTGGTGACAATGGCAAAGGCCAAATCATGGGGTTTGGTAAATTCAAATAACTCCCTCCACATATATTGAAAATGTCTTATATGTCAATGGTTTAAAACATAATTAATTAGTATTAGTCAATTATGTGATAAAGGTTTTAAAGTATCATTTGAAGCTTCTATCTGCACTGTTTCTAATCCCATTGATAATAGCATTTTTTATTGGAAATAGAAATGGCAATGTATACTTGATTGATTTAGACAATTTGTCTACTAGTAATCATTGCTTAGTTGCTAATAATGCTAATATGAATGAGATTGGTTGGTTATGGCATCGTAGATTAGGTCATGCAAGCACACACCTAATTTCAAAATTAATTAGAATGGATTTAGTAAAAGGACTTCCACAACTAGATTTTGAAAATAACAAAATTTGCGATGCATGTCAATTTGGAAAACAAACTAGAAACTCTTTCAAAACTAAAAATATTGTTTCCACTTCTAGGCCACTTGAACTACTTCACATGGATCTTTTTGGACCTACTAGAACCACTAGTCTAGGAGGAAAGAAATATGGTCTTGTGATTGTAGATGATTATTCTAGATACACTTGGGTATTGTTTTTAGCTCATAAAGATGAGACCTTTCCATTATTTCTGAAATTCTTCAAGAAGGTCACAAATGAGAAAAACAACACCATAGTGTCTCTTAGAAGTGATCATGGCACTGAATTTGAAAATCATTTATTTGAAAACTTTTGCATTGAAAATGGCATTCATCATAATTTTTCAGCACCTAGAACACCACAACAAAATGGAGTTGTAGAAAGAAAAATAGAACTTTAGAAGACATGGCCCGTACCATGCTATGTGAAAGCAACCTACCAAATACTTTTGGGCGGAAGCTATAAACGGCATGTTACATTCTTAATAGAGCTTAATTAGGCCAATCATTAAGAAAACTCCTTATGAACTATGGAACAATAGAAAACCAAACATAAGTTACTTTCATGCATTTGGTTGTAAATGTTTCATTCATAATAATGGTAAAGATAATCTAGGAAAATTTGATGCAAAATCTGATGAAGGCATTTTCTTAGGATATTCAACATCTAGTAAAGCCTATAGAGTGTTTAACAAGAGAAACTTAATTGTAGAAGAATCTATTCATGTAATTTTTGATGAATCTTTAGCATCAAGTTCAGAAAATTGATGATGAGGAAGATACAAACATATTAGAAAGAGATATTGAAAAATTGAATATAGATGTATCTTCAGATCATGAACAAGAAGCTAAAGATGATGATTCTCCTAGTGTTGATGTTGTTGATGCAAATCATAATGATGTAGATCTTCCTAGAGATTGGAGATATGCCTATGGTCATCCAAAAGAATTAATTATA
>UESW01005107.1:291495-335466 GCA_900491605.1 Calamus simplicifolius
AAATTTGTCTTGATTATGTTAATACTGAAGAACAATTAGCTGATATATTTACAAAACCCTTGAGTGAAGAGAGATTTTGCTATCTTAGAGGTGAATTAGGGATTTGTGACCCTTTGGAATGATCTTGAAACTTTAAGGAATGACTATCTAGATTTTATTAATTTCTTAATATTTTCATAATTTTAAGGACAAATTATCTAGTCTTCTGAGCAATTTGATTCTTCATGTTCAAAGATTTTTTCAAAATTTTATTGAACCTATTTTGACAAGTTTCAGATATTTGAATCTCAATTATTTTTCTCTGAAACTGTCAGTGGAGTCGACACCTCAGTTTGGGGAGTCGACACCTTGTCTGTGTCGCTCTCGGTCCCTGACCTTGGAGCCGACACCCGTATAAGTGGAGCCGACTCCAGTTTGAGCGCTGACTGTGTTAGCGATTTGGAGTCGACACCCGACTTTGCGGAAGTCGACACCTGGGGGTCCCAAATCGATTTTATTAGGGCAGAGTCGACACCTTCGTCATTTCGTTCTTTTTCAATCCTCAACCAAACTCTTCCCAAACTCTCTCAAAACTTCCCCAACTCAAATTCCACTCATTTCGAACCTTCCCAAGGATCTTAATGGCACCTAAGAGGAGAGGATCTATGATTGGAGCGCCCGTGACGACTGGGAAACGTTCGGCGAGGCGACCCGTCCGCGAGCCGTCTCGGAGTGAGGAATCTTCAACCCAATCGGACAATCCTAATCCTTCTTCTCCTCAGGTAGACACATTAGCTGGGAGAGTGATCACAATGGGTAGGAAAGTCGATTTTGAATTCTTTGAATCCGAGGGCTTTTCAATTGGGAATCAAATTAAAGAGTTAGGCTGGGATAAAGTTTGCTCATTAGATGTTCCCACCTATCCTGCCCTTGTCAAAGAGTTCTACTTCAATCTATCGAGAGGAGATGGTGGAATCGTGAGTTCTGTCAGAGGTAAAAGAGTCCATCTCACATTTCAAAAACTAGGAAACCTTTTGAGCATTCCCATCACTGGATTGGTAGCCGACATCCACAGTGAGAGGTCAGACGCTTTGTCAAGGATGTTAGGGAGAGAGGTAACAGAATTTGAAGAGGTTAGGGCTAATCAATTGCCCTTGGAATTGAGATTGCTTCATAATATTTGCAGTAGGATTTTATTTCCAAGACCGGTCGATTTGAATATGTCTCCGAGCGAGACATAGTGGTGATGGATAGTGTGTTGACTGGTCAAGCCATAAACCTAGCTGCAATGATGATTTTTTATATGGCCGAGGCTGAAGGAAAAAGGAGATCGTCCCTACCCTATGGCATGGTTCTAACTATGGTTTTCAGGAGCCAAGGAGTTGTGATTTTGGATAATGAACCTTCCAAGAACCTCAGGCATACCGATTACTACAGTTTGGCCACCTTGCATCGGATGGGATTTGTAAAGGTCAATGGGCATTGGGAAAGGAAAGGCAATTTGGATAGAGAGCCCCTGAGCTTAGACCTTCTGCACCTTTTGAGGCTGGTCAGTCTGTGAGGGTTCCTCTCCACAGCCTAGCAGTCCGGTTCCTGTTCCTATCCCTGCTCCTGCCTCTGCTCAAGTTTCTGATCAGCCATCTACTTCATCTGTCGGATTTTCAGACTTTCAATTGGAGTAACTTAAAGGTTTACTTGCTGCTCAGAAAGATGAATTGAAGACTGAGTTTGATAATCATTTTATGAACTTAAGAGAGACTCTCTACTCATTGGATGATCGCATTAGTAAAATCGAGTCCACTCTTGGTTCATCTGCGGAATCCTTAAGTAACGATCTCAAGCACATATTTGAAGAACTCAAGGATATCTGTGGAGACTCTGAAACTTACTCCAAGTGCAATGCCGAGCTTCAAGATAAGATAATGACTGCATGTGCTTTTGTTGACAGAATATTGAAAGAATTTGTAGGAACTCAGAGTGATGGAATGCAAAGAATTTTAAATCATTTGCAAAGGATTATTAGAACCAATATATGATTTTCATGTAATGAAGTAAAAGTTGTTGTTTGATGTTTCATTTTGAAATCTTAATGTAAAATTGTTGTTTGATGTATAGTTTGATAGTTGACAAAGTTCAGTTTCATTTTGTAACACTTGACTTTTTAATGCAATGAAATTATCTTTTGATCTATCAATTTTAACATTTTACTTAACTTCTCTTAGTCTTTTTGTTGATTACAAAAAAGGGGAGAAAGTTATGTCGTATATGCATTGATTATTAGTTAAGCATTGATTGGTATTTGATTGATATCAAGTTATTTTGGATATGCATTAATTTAAATAAGCTTAAGTGAAAATTGATATAACTAAATTCCAAGTAACAAACATGTAAAGCAAAAGGAAGAACAATTGTTAAATTGAACTTCATAGGGGGAGCTACCTTATTCAGGGGGAGCTTACCTGTGAGGATCATATATTTGAAAATTTTGATTTAAGAATCCTATGCATATACTCAATGTTTTTATAATCATCAAAAAGGGGGAGATTGTTGACCCAATTATTGATTTTGATGATTAATAAAGGGATTGAGTATATTTATTGTGTTACTGATGAATTTAACAAGTGTTTCAGGGCTTAAAAATATTTGTTTAATCAAAAGGCATTTAGAAACGTATTTTGAATCAAGTGCCAAAGGTAAGTTTCAAAATTCAGAACCTGGAGTCGACACCTAGGAAATCTGGAGCCGACCCCATGGCCAATCAAATGTCTTTCTGATTTTTGATACGATCTGGAGTCGACACCCAGAGTTTCGGAGCCGACACCCAGAGTCTCGGAGTCGACACTTACAGTGTCTGGAGCCGACTCCGACACAGGGACAGAACGTATGATTTTTGACTACCTTGGAGCCGACACTTACAGTCTTTTGGAGCCGACACCTGATGGCGAGCCGACACTTAACTTTTTCGGAGCCGACTCCTCGACGAACTCAGAACTTTCTATTTTTGGATACACGACTTGGAACCGACACCTGAAAAGTTGGAGCCGACTCCAACCTGTCAGAAACGGATTTTTAAAATGCCAGATCAGCTCAAACGGTAATATTTTCTTTTCACCTAACTTCTAACGGATATATTTTTTGGAAAAAGTTTCAGGTACATTCCAACGGCTACTTTTCTCACCAAAAATGGATTAAAGGAAATCTATAAAAAGGGGAGAAAGCTCGTTTAAAAAAAATGAAAAAAATGGAGTGAATACAAATCAAAAATCCGAGAAGTCTTGAGCCTGAAATCAAAGAGAAAAGTATCCAAGTTCAAATCCTTCCCCTCAAAAAGCTCAAAGAGAAATCCAAGGCGTTCAACTTGAAAAATCGAGGATTTCCCAAAAGAAGAAAAAGCTGTTTTCTGTGATTTTCCAACTTCTCATCTGCAACATCTGTGAAGAATCAAAGCTGAGGCTTGATTCAACATCTCCAAAGAGAAGAGGAAAAGAAGAAAAGAAGAAAAGCTCAAATCCAATCTACTTCAAACAGGCTTTTCTAACCTTATTCATTTACTTTGAATATTTGCTCATTTGAGGAGCTGTTTGTTAATATAAACATTATTCTTTCTTGTTTTTGCTAGTTCAATCAGGGGGATTGAATTAGTGGAGGTAGTATACCTCGGGGCAAGCTAGATTAGCTTGAGTTTGGGTTTTGTGCTGGTGAGCCCGAAAAACCAGCTGGGTTTTTCGTGCATCTGGAAAACAACAAGTTTTGAGTTGTGATCTTGTAAAATAACTCGGCTGTAATCTAGTTGATTATAGTGTGGACCCAAGTGGAACTTGGGAGTGGATGTAGGTGTTGGATACACCGAACCACTATAAAATCATTGTGTTTGCCGTGCTTTAATTGTCTCTCTCTATCTCTTCATTTATGATTGAAATCTATTCCGCACTTAATTATTTCAAAGTCAATAGTTTTAAAAAGGTTAAAAAAAATTTTAGAAACCAATTCACCCCCCCTCTTGGGTTGCCATCTGGGCCAACACTACTGGGAACATCCGTGCTGATAAAAGTAGGCCAGAGAGAAAGGGGGAGCTCAGCAATCCACGTATCTGAATAACATCAACCGAGGATCTCACCAATTATCCACGAAATGTTATTCAAGATCGATGGATCATGCCGGCAGACCTCCTTCTAGAAAGAAGAGAATCTATGAAAAGACTGAAAGACTGAAGAGGGAGTCCAAGCCATAACGGGCCCGCATAAAAGAGCTCCAGAAGCAATGCGGATCCAATAGGAATCGCGTAGCATGCCTAGCCATTAGCACCTCTCTTCTTACTATCAGAGACTGTATCCCAAGGCCACCTTCAGAGATAGGCAAACAAACAGTGTCCTGCATGGAAGCCCAAAGACTGAATACCATGGCCATCCTGCATGGAAGCCCAAAGAAAGTCTCTAAAGCATCTCTCTATCCTCCTCAGACAAGTCCTCGAGACAGCAGCATTAGATAGAAGATAAAGAAGAAGAAAGATGAAGACCGAGCGTAGAAGGGTGATCCTCGCCATCATAGATAATCTCGTGACCTGTCAGCATCCAGTCGATCACAACCTGGCGCTCAAGATCAATATAATCTCTACATCGTTGCTGTCTGCCCGTAATAGAGATTCCGAGATAAGATAGCCGGTCAGTCTAAGTAATAATGCCCAGGGTTAGGAGGATAGCCTCCCTCATGATAGCAGTTGTCTTTGGACTAAAACAGATCGTGGACTTATGATGATTAACTCTCTGACCAGATACCTAACAGTAGAGCTGAATAATGGTAGTAAAGGTCACCGCATTATGAATAGTGGCCCGACCCAAAAAAAATGTAATCATCCGCAAATAAAAGATGAGATATCGAGGGGCCCTGGGGAGATGCCATAAAAGGGGCAATGCGACAATCAACCTGAGCCTAAATGAGCGCACGCGAAAGATCATCAGCAACAAGAATGAACAGGAAAGGAGATAAGGGGCACTCCTGACGCAGCCCAACAACAGAGTGAAAGAAATCCATCGGAATACCGTTAATAATAAGAGAGAAAGATGGCCGATGAATGCAAGCCATGATCCATTCAATAAAAAGGCCGTCAAACCCGAATTCATGAAGAGTGCGTATAGAAAATTCCAGCTCACTCTGTCATAAGCTCGCTCCATATCTAGCTTGATAGCCATAAGATACTGTCGAGCAGAAGATCTCTGAAGATCGTGCATCAATTTCTAAGCTATAAAGATATTGTCAGTAATGCAGCGACCTCTGATAAAAGCATCATGCTCAACAGAAATCACATTTTGCATGTGGGTGATAATAATGTGCCCACAAACCTTATATAAGGTAGTACAAACCAAGAGCTTTTGAGGTAAGATAAACTAAAAAAACCCGTACATGATGATGGAGATAAGTAGACAACGATGCTTTCGAGGAAAGATGTTTCCCATGCTTCTGAATGACCTTGCAATAACCTTATAAATAAAGACTATTGTTTATAGTCATAACCTTTGTGCTAATGATAAAATAGCGAAGCCAAGGTGATTGGCAGTAATAAGGATGGGCAAGCATTTGAAGAAGAAAAAAAGAAACATGATATCATTTTAGAAAATACAAAGGATTTATAAAAAATGCGCTCAAAACCTTCCCAGCTTGCTTCTTTTCTTGCAGATTAAAGTAGAAGTAAAGATTTATAGGTAAAATGCAGCCATTTAGTTGCGCCAAGTTTTCAAATGGTACAACAGTACAAGGAAGCATTTGTTTTGTCAACTTATCAAAGAGACTGGGGCCTCATAATATGAATGAAAAATAGTTTTGACAAGATGTAATACAAGGTGTTGCCAATGAAGTCATGCTCCTTTGAACGCCAAAAAATGGAGATTCTTCTTCCGAAAAAGCTCCTGAAAAAATTTCTCAAAGATCGGTTGCATCGATGGGGACCCTTCGATGCTCAAGTAAACGACTTGAAAACAGTGAAGAAAAATAGGGCTAATGAAAGTGGCTAGAGAGCTTGAGTTCAGATCCCTTCTCTTGTTGTGAGTGTAGGTTCTTATACCTGTCCGAAAATTCTCTTTCTCGCTCTCGAAAGGTAGCTAATTCCGAGGCGCTATTGTCCGACAGATGACCAGGCTAACAGAGACATATCGCAACCGACATTGAGCATGTCAGAGGTGTCTTTCCCCGCTAGTCGCCTGTCAACGCAACACCACAGATGATAGGTGGGCCTAGTCGTGTCAGACAGGCGCCGCTACAGATAGTGGTCATGCGCAATCGCAGACAGTTAGTGAGCCATGTGGCAGCCGCAGATAGTTGGTAGGCCACGTGTTAGTATCAGGCAGCTCAAGGTAGTGGGGATTAGAGGTTCGAGGCTAGGAGACTCGGGATCCGAGACCGAGGGGACTTGAGATATAGACCGAAGGGACATGAGGTCCGAGGCCAAGGGGACTCAGGTCCGAGGTCGAGAGGACATGAGGTCCGAGGCCAGAGTTTCGTTAGTTGTTCCTTCCGTCAAGTCCAACGCGGCTCGATCAGCCACATCACAAGGCATCTTATTTCAAAAAATATTAAAATTGTTCATGATCTTTCCGACTTATTCTACTTTCATTATAGTATATAAAAATATATTATTAAAAAATTATTAATATATTAAATAAATCTAATTTATTATAAAAATATAATTTTTAATATTTAAATATATTTAAAAATAAATAAAATATTAAAGTTTTCTAAATGTTTAAAAAAATATTATAAGCAAGTATAGCTGATTGAGCAAAAGTTTAAGACTAAATAGGATGCGGCGAGGTGTTTTATTTTATAAAAAAATTAAAATACCTCTTGATGTGGCTAATCCAGCACCGTCAGGGTTAATGGGTGGGGACTGACGGAGCCCCTCCTCAGCCTCCGAGACACCGTCAGCCTCCAAGACACTCTCAGCCTCCGAGGCTGACGTGGCCAATTCAGTACCGTCAAGGCTAACGATATGGAGACTGACAGAGCCCCGCCTCTGATGTGGCTGATCCAGCACCATCAGGGTTAACGGTGTAGGAGACTGACGGAGCCCCTCCTCAGCCTCCGAGACACCGTCAGCCTCCGAGACACTCTCGGCCTCCGAGGCTGACGTGGCTGATTCAGCACCGTCAGGGCTAATGGTGTGGGAGACTGACGGAGCCCTGCCTCTGATGTGGCTGATCCAGCACCGTCAGGGTTAACGGCGTGGGAGACTGACGGAGCCCCGCCTCAGCCTCCAAGACACCCTCAGCCTCCGAGACACCCTCAGCCTTTGAGGCACCCTCGGCCTCGGGCTTCCGTTATGATCCGGCCCTGGGACCAGCAACCTATGGCCTCGAGCCACTTGACACACCTATAACACACGTGGCCGTACTCCATAATGGCGTATGGTCCACCACTCACCCATAACAGTGCGTGGCCATACCCCGTTACGGCATATGGTCCACCACTCATCTATGGCTGCATGTGGCCATACCCCATAACGGCGCGCGCTTGGTGCAACCATAGCCACCAGACACCTATAATGCCGCACTGACAGGTGGCAAGTGAGGCAGGACACCTCTGACATGCCCATGATCCATCACTGTCGGCCTTACCTTTTTGTCCGTTATTGAACAGTAATATCTCGAAATCATCAACCTTCTGGAAGCATGAAAGAGGAGAACCTTCGAACAGATATAAAGGCCCACACTTACGATGAGGGAGGATCCTGAACTCTTGTTTTCTAGCTTCTTTCTGCTAGTTAACTCTTGTCTGTTCCCGAGTGATTGACTTGAGCGTCGGAGGGTCCCCACCAGAATATCCGGTCTCCGGGGACTTTTCTTGCAGGAGTCTGCCGAGAAGGATCTCCGTTTCCCCGGCGTTCAAGGAAGGTGACTTGGTGTCAACAGATTGGCGCGCCAGGTAAAGGGGAGAAGAAAAAAGCTTCGGACCTGTCAGCGATAACTTCTCTTTCCCCGAGCACTCAAGCAATGGTGATGACTAGTGTGCGAGAGGTCTCCACCAGTCACGTTGGGGGGCAGTGTTAAGGGGCTGATCCGCTGGCGGTTGGCCCCTCAGCTCTCCTAGCTGACGTCCTTGCACCACCACCATAGCAGCTTCAAGAAGACCGGCTTGCCGCCCTTGCCGCGCAAGTTCAATCTTTGGTGACCGTGGTCCAATGCCTGCAGCATCAAGCGGCGGCTGCACAGCAACCAAAGCCCCTCCTATCAGTACCAGGAGTGATCCAACCCAGCCAACACTCTGCTCGGAGGAAGTCTCCTATTTGAGAAACTCACCACCGCCACACTTCGCCCAAGCCTCACCGCCGAGAAGCCTCCAAGAGGCTCCGGTCACTCTCTCGCCACGCCAGTGCATCTCCCAAGCAGCGAATGGGAAGGAGACAGAGCGCCCTCGTCGGCATCACCACCACTCTTCCTCCTCAGAATCTTCGAGGAAGGGGTCCTTTGACGGCCGAATCACCCGCGAGCTGAGCGTCGGCTCGATGAGTACAACCAGCGACTGGAGGAGCTCAGCCACCGAATCACCAACCCATCAGAGGCGAACTACGATAGCCAGCCGCCTCTGTCCCGCCGCATCATGGAGGAACCTATATCGACCCGATTCTGACTTCTTCAACTGGACCCGTATGACGGGACCACGGACCCCCTGGACCATTTGGAAAGCTACAAGGTCCTCATGCAGGTCCAAGGGCAACTGATTCGCTCCTATGCATCGCCTTTCCCGCCACTTTGAAGAAAGCTGCTCGAGCCTGGTACTCCCGCCTATCGCCACGGAGTATTGACTCTTCTGCCAGCTGGAGAGGGCCTTCCTGGCCCACTTTGACGCTTTCCAGAAGATTTCAAGGGTGGTAGACAGTCTTTTCTCCGTCCAGCAAAAGAGTGGCGAGTCCCTGCGGGACTATGTCGCTCGGTTCAAGGAGGCGGCCCTGGAAGTCTACAACCTTAAGGACTCCGTGGCTACTCTGGCCTTGAAGCGAGGGCTCCGCCCCTCCCGCTTCGCATACTCCCTTGACAAGAAGCCGTCCGGCTCCTATGCCGAGCTCTTGAGCTGGGCCCAGAAATACATCTGTGCTGACGAGGCTGATTCCTCTTGGTTCGAGATTAGCGGAAGTACCGCAAAGAAGCCGGCTCGCCCAGAACCTGCCGAAGCTCGCCCCAGGAGGCCTGAGCCTCCCCGCCGACCAGACAATCGTCCTCGAGCTCCTACACCAAGGGACAGGCCCTACACCCCTTTGCTCGCCCCGATATCGCACATCTTGCTCGAGATCGAAGGCAAGCCCTATTTTTAGTGCCCTCCTCCACTGAACCCGAAGATCCCCCGCAACAAGAACCTCTACTGCCGCTACCACCGAGACCACGGTCATGACACCGACAACTATCGCCAGCTGAAGAAGGTGATAGAGGACCTTATCCAGCGTGGCCACCTGGGAAGTTCGTTCAAAGGAACAACCCGGGTGCTCCTAGCCCATCAGCACCTCCGCCACCAATGATCGACAATGCTCCAACCGAGAAGATGGTGACGATGATTTCCTGGGGGCAGGTGGCCCATCTAAGAGGCAGAGGAGGAGGGAGAGTTAGATTCTGTAATCCCTTTTTCTAAAAGGAACCTAGAGGGGGTGGTTAATAAAAACAATGATAGCGTCGTCGTGTCCATAACGATTGCTAAACACCCTGTAAAAAGAATTCTGGTTGATAGTGGAAGCTCGGTGGACGTTCTGAGTTATGATGCTTTTGTTCGCATGAACCTGTCTTCCGGCCTGCTTCGACCTATCGCTACGCCCCTGATGGGGTTCACCGAAGACTCTATGAAGGTCAAGGGAGAGATCACTCTCCCTGTCACGGCTGGCACGGCCCCGTATCAAAGTACAGTTTTCATGAGTTTTCTGGTGGTCTGGGTGCCTCTTGCCTATAATGCCATACTTGGAAGGCCCGGACTTAACCTCTTGGATGCTGTTATTTCTACCAAAAGGCTCTTGGTGAGGTTCCCAATCAACGAAGGGGTCGGAGAGATGCGGGGGGAGCAGAATCCACCACCGCTGTGCTGTCACATGGCCCCCAGTCCTCAGGGGGTGGTATCTGCACCTGCACCAGAAGTGCTGGACCCTCGAGACTCGGAGAGGAGGGGGGAACTGGCTGAGCACCTGCTAGCCTTTCCTCTGGGAGAGGACCCAGCGTAGACTATCCAAGTTGGGGCCCTGCTTCCGGAGGAGGCCCACAACCAACTCCTCGCCTTTCTGCGAGCCAATGCTGATATCTTCGCCTGATCAGCATCTGACATGCCAGGCATTCCGAAGGAGGTGATTACCCACCAACTCCACATCAAGCCGGAGTGCCGACCCGTTCGTCAGAAGAAGAGGAGCTTTACTTCAGACAGATAGAAGGCCATAGACAAAGAGGTGCGCAAGCTGACGGTGGCCGGTCACATCCACAAGGTGTACTATCCTGACTGGTTGGCAAATACTGTGATGGTCCGTAAGGCCAGTGAGAGTTGAAGGATGTGCGTGGACTTCACTGACCTCAATAAGGCATGCCCCAAAGACAGCTCCCACTACCTCAGATTGACCAGTTGGTGGATGCAACGTCCGACCACGAAACCCTCAGCTTTATGGATGCATTCTCGGGGTACAACTAAATCAGGATGGACCCGGCAGATGAAGAGGCGACCTCTTTTGTCACCGAGAAGGGGATTTATTGCTATAAAGTGATGCCATCGGGTTGAAGAATGCGGGGGCCACCTATCAGAGGCTGATGAACAAGGTATTTGAGGACCAGATCGAGCACAACATGGAGGTGTACGTGGACGACATGCTGATCAAGAGTACCCATGCCACGGATCATGTTGTCAACCTTACAGAGACCTTCGGCAACCTACGTCGGTACCGGATGAGGCTGAACCCCTGCAAGTGCACCTTCGGGGTTGCGGCGGGCAAGTTTCTGAGTTTTATGGTGACCCAACGAGGAATCGAAGCCAATCCCAACAAGATCCGAGCTATTTTGGATATGAGGCCCCCGGCTAACAAAAGGAAGGTACATCGTCTCACCAGAAGGGTGGTAGCCTTGAATCGATTCATGTCAAGGTCGGCAGAAAGGTGTCTGCTCTTCTTCAAGGTGCTGCGCAAGGCCAATAGCTTCGAGTGGACAAAGAATGTCAGGAAGCCTTCGAGGAGCTAAAGAAGTTTTTATCCACTTCGCCGCTGCTGTCCAAGCCGAGGGGTGGGGAAGAGCTCTTTCTGTATCTTAGGGCCTCCCCTGAAGCTGTCAGTTCTGTGTTTGTCCGCATGGATGCCGACGGAGCGCAGAAGCTGATCTACTACACCAGTAAGGTGCTCTACGATGCCGAGATAAGATCTCCAAGATCGAGAAGATCATCTTCGTCCTGGTGGTCGCCGCTCGGCACTTTCGACCCTACTTTCAAGCTCATCCAATCGTGGTGCTCACGGACCAATCCCTTCGGACTATTCTGTCCCATCCTGACACCTCCGGTCGGCTGGCCAAGTGGGCCATCAAGTTGGAGGAGTTCGATCTATCCATTCGGCCAAGATCTACAATGAAGTCCTAGGTGTTAGCTGATTTTTTGGTCGAGTGCACTTGGGCCGAGGAGCACCCGGAAGAGTTACACCCGGAGGCGCGCATGGAGTCCCCTGCGATCGAGGGAGTGGAGAAGGAAGACTGGATCCTTCATGTAGACGGAGCATCGAACTCTCAAGGGAGTGGAGCCAGACTTATTCTTGCGAGCCCCGAGGGGGAGGTGGTGGAGTATGCCCTCCGATTTCTTTTTTCGGCCACCAACAACCAGGCAGAATACGAAGCCCTGCTGGCAGGGATGAAGCTAGCCAAGGAGCTCGGTGCGGAACATCTAAGGGCCTTCATGGACTTCCAACTGGTCTTCGGGCAGGTCGCCGGGGAGTATAAGACCAGAGACCCGGTCATGTATCATTACCTGAGCAAGGTGCAGTCCCAAGCCTCTTGGTTTTCATATTTTCGTGTCAGCTACATCCCTCGAGCGGAGAATGCCAGGGCTGATGCGCTATCCCGCTTGGCCACTTCGGCCGATAGGACCTTGGGAAGGACGTACGTGGAGCATCTGCAAGTCCCAAGCATTGAAGCAGCATAGAAGCACTGCCGGTCGAGCAAGAGCCCTCTTGGATGGATGCCTACATTCGATACTTGACCGATGGTGCCCTCCCTAAAGACCTAGCTAAGGCCAGACTGCTCAGGCAGCGGGCCTCGCAGTTCTTAATGATGGATGAGAAGCTCTACCAAAGATCATTCTCATACCCGATCCTCAGGTGCGTCGGTCCCACGGAGGCTAATTACATCCTGTGAGAAATCCATGAAGGCATCTGCGGGAGTCATCTTGGGGGCAGAGCCCTGGCATACAAGGCCCTATAGCAGGGGTACTACTGGCTAACCATGAGGGAGGATGCAGCCGAGCTTGTCAAGAAATACGACAGCTGCTAGCGCCACGCCAGCATCTAGTGGCAGCCGACGTCCCAACTAACCCCCCTGGTAGCACCCTAGCCCTTTGCCCAGTGGGGATGGACATTCTGGGACCATTCCCTTCGGCCTCTGGGCAGCGCAGATTTTTGCTAGTGGCCATCGACCACTTTACCAAATGGATTAAGGCCGAGGCACTTGCCAAGATTACCGAGAGCAAGGTGAGGGCCTTCTTCTGGAAGTCTATAATATGCCGGTTCGAGCTACTGCATACCCTGGTCACCGACAACGATCGGCAGTTCGACAACGCACCCTTCTGAGGATTCTGCACCGAGCTCGGCATCCACCAGCGGTTCACTTCCGTATGGCATCCTCAAACCAACAGAGCAGCCGAGGTGACCAACCGCATCATTCTCCAAGAACTGACGGGAGGCCTCTCCCGCGGACATGGAACGCTGACAACCTTCGTCGGTATTATCAATAGTGTACCCTCTCCTTACGTTAAATTTATGTTTGTACTCTTTCGGGCTCTTGCTATGCTATTAATAAACATAAGTTCAAGTGTCTCAGCTTCTCAACAAAAAGCCCGACTCTGGTCGGCACTCGAAAGCCTAATGTACCATTGGCCCAGAAGACCCAATGTACCATCGGATTCAAAAAGCCCGACTCTGGTCGGCACTTAAAAGCCCAATGTACCATTGGCACAGAAGACCTGATGTACCATCGGATTCAAAAAGTTCGACTCTGGTCGGCACCCGAAAGCCCCCCCCAGAAGACCCGATGTACCATCGGATTCAAAAAGCCTAACTCTGGTTGGCACTCGAAAGCCCAATGTACCATTGGCACAGAAGACCCGATGTACCATCGGATTCAAAAAGCCCAACTCTGGTCGGCACTCGAAAGCCCAATGTACCATTGGCACAGAAGACCCAATGTACCATCGGATTCAAAAAGCCCGACCCTGGTCGGCACTCGAAAGCCCAATGTACCATTGGCACAGAAGACCTGATGTACCATCGGATTCAAAAGCCCGACTCTGGTCGGCACTCAAAAGCCCAATGTACCATTGGCCCAGAAGACCCGATGTACCATCGGATTCAAAAAGTCCGACTCTGGTCGGCACTCAAAAGCCCAATATACCATTGGCACAGAAGACCCAATGTAACATTAGATTCAAAAAGCCCAAGCTCTCCTCGATGGGCCAAGACCGATGTTCCATCGGTGCTCAGAACCCTGAGTCCCAAGGGCAGACATGGCCCCAGGTTTGACCTTGACTCTCCCAGAGTTCGGCCCTATACAACTAAGCCGTGGTCACGAGAGCTACCCCTCTGCCGATGCGGCCGCTAAGGGTCCCACGACGGCGAGCTGGAGACTTAAGAACATGGCGGATAAAAATTATACTTCATTGATATTGAGGTGTTTACAAAATGTCGGCTGGGCTGGACTTAGTATAAAGATAGAGAAAGAAAAATTACAACACAAAACTATGGGTCGGCCGCAGGCTCATCATCTGAGGGGGCCCCCTCAGACTCCTAGTCCAGCTCAATCTCCAAGGCGCGGGGGAGATCCAAGACTCGGGCCACCTTCTCCCTGGCGTCGCGGAACCCTTGGATGTAGGAATCCGCGTTAGCTTCGACCAGCTCATGGGCGAAGTGCTCCGACGCCTTGAATTCTTCCATGGCCACAACAACCCTAGCCTCGGTAGCGACCTCCACCTCGGCAACCCTGGCCTCTCTCTCAGCCTCTTTAGCGTGCTCCGCCTCCTCCTCGGCATGCCTCGCCCTATCCTCGGCCGCCTGGATGACCGAGTTCAACTCGGCGATGTGAACATTTCGAGCTTTGATGGCGCCCTAGGCCTCGGTAAGTTGACTGAGTGCCGCTTGCAGTCGGCTGGCTTCAGCCTCGGCTTTGCTCTCGGCCCTCTTTATTTCATCGGCTCGGTCGGTCCTCGCCGATTCTAGAGCCTTCTCTGCAGCCTCGGCCCGGGCTTGGGCATCCTCGGCGTCTTGCTGGACCTGGCAGAGGATGGCCTCCCCTTCGCCGATAGCCTCCCGAGTGAGCACCAGGGAGTTCGTCACCTGTACTCGAGATGTCAGCCAAGCAAACTATTCGAAATTTCAAGTCAAGGGCAAGGAAAGTAACTTACTCGGACCAGGGCTGAGAAGGCCTCCCTAAAGAACATGTTTGCCCCCAGGCTCCGGAGTTCCTCTTGAAAGTCGGGTTGAACGACCTGGGACATGAGCCATTCCGCTCGGCGTCCGTCATTCATCAAGGAGAACCCTCAGGGGGTCGGTGTGGCCCCACTTCCCTCAGCGGCCTCACAGTGCTCGGGCTCATTGCGTGGGGGGCTGCCCGCCGGCATTTCCTCCAGAGGTGGGCTTGCTGTCACCGAAGACTCGGCGCCTGGGCCCTGTTCTGCCTCCGTCAGGGCTGGTTCGGCAGGCACTTGGGGCTTCTCGGTCACCCCCTCAACCCCCCTCCTCTGGTGGGGTGTCGGCCGTCAGATCCACGGGCGTGTTCGGAGGTCCTCGGCACTCAGGAGGCAGGGAAGCCCGCACCGTCGGACGTTTGGAGGCCGAGGCCTGCTGCCCCTCTCTCGTTCCCCCTTGGGCCCTCATCCTCTTGGCTGCGGCCCTCCTGAGCATGGCGGTCGGAGGCTTCATTACTGCGCAACATTGGTCGAAGTTAAAAAAAAAAAAGATAGAGAAGAAAAGAGAGGGCAGTTTGGCTAAGTATGGGATGCCTTCTACTCACTGCTTTGGGTGGTGAGGCCCACCAGCCGGAAGTTATCCTCCGACAGGAGCAAGGTGTACCTGGGGATGTCGGCGGTCAACAGCTGCCCCAGTGCTTCCTTATCTCCTGGGAGTGGGGTGGAATTCATGTTGGGCCGAAGGTCAGGATCCCCCACCCGGGCTTAACATGGTCGAAGTCCACAAAGAAGAACCGGAATTTCCATCCCTTGACGGAGGAGGGGAGAAGCAGCTTAAGGACACGGCCGAGTCGGGGCTAGAACAGCCACCAACCCGCCTGCTGCCTAAGGATATAAAAACAGCGGAAGAGGGAGAGTCGTGGCGTAATTTGGAGGTGGTGGCAGAGAATGATGAAAGCAAAAATGGTCCGAAGGGAGTTTGGGACCAGCTGAGTGGGGGTCAGGGAGTAATAATCCAAAAGATTGATGAAAAAAGGATGGAGAGGCGGGCAAAGACCTAATCTAAAGGAAATTTCATAAACGACCACTCTACCGGGCTGGGAAGAGACCACCCTGTCATCGGGGTCGGAAGGAAAAGCCCGACATCTCGGGAGATATGGTAATGGGCCCTAATATTCGCCAAGTCTTGGCCCGTTACCGTGGAGGCGGTCCCCGTCAGGGATTCCGCCCCCACCCTCGAGGAGGTGCCGGCCGTCGCCCGGCGCCTCCTCACTGGAGCATTGCCGGCGGCCGCCAGGTGTTCCCTCATGGGAGCCCGGCCAGTGACCTGCCGCTGGGCAAGGGGAGCGCGATCCTTTGGATCAGAGGACCACGAGAGGAGAGGAGAAGGAGAGGCACGAAGCCTTGAGGAAGAAATGTTGTCGCTAGGAGAAGCAGCGGACCAAGAAGGAGAGGAGGCCATAGAGGAGGTTGAGAAGGAAGGGAAAAGGTCTGAAAAGGACAGAAGATTAACCTGTGGCAAGAAAATGGCGGAGGTTGGTCTCATGTTGCAGGAAGATAGGAGCCAGGGGAAGACGAAGACAAATGAAGCAACATGGCAAGATTCAGCCCTCGCACGGGTCTTATCAGATTTCAAATTGTCCCACTCTACTTACTCAACCACGCGGACCTTCGCTATAGGCTGGGTCGCCTCGGCAGACGCTCGGCGCGTGAGACGATCCGCATCCATCCAATGATGGGGCGTCACTGACGTCATCGTCATGATAGCAATGATGGCGGCCGCTTTTCGTGGGTTTCAAGAGGATGCCCTCGCCTCGAGGATGATCGCAGCAGATCGGATGGACGGCAGTAGCCGTCCCTTCACATCCCCTACATCACCCGCGTAAAGTCATTGTAGCGCCCAGAGACACGTGTCCGGAGGCGGTTGGCAACTGACGGGGATCAGCCACTGGGGAGGTGACACCCCTTTCGCCTCGTAGAGATGGGCCCGCTTCGTCTCAGGGGCGAGGGGGCATCTGATGTGGCTAATCCAGCACCGTTAGGGTTAACGGCATGGGAGACTGATGGAGCCCCTCCTCAGCCTCCGAGACACCGTCAGCCTCCGAGACACTCTCGGCCTTCGAGGTTGATGTGGCCGATTCAGCACCGTCAGGGCTAACAGTGTGGGAGACTGACAGAGCCCCGCCTCTGATGTGGCTGATCCAGCACCGTCGGGGTTAACGGCGTAGAAGACTGACGGAGCCCCTCCTCAGCCTCCGAGACACCGTCAGCCTCCGAGACACTCTCGGCCTCCGAGGCTGACGTGGCTGATTCAGCACCGTCAGCTAACGGTGTGGGAGACTGACGGAGCCCCGCCTCTGATGTGACTGATCCAGCACCGTCAGGGTTAACGGCGTGGGAGACTGACGGAGCCCTCAGGACACCCTCAGCCTCCGGGCCTTCCCCTCGTTATGGTCCGACCCTGGGACTAGCAACCTATAGCCTCGAGTCACCTGACATACCCGTAACAGCACGTGGCCGTACTCCATAATGGCGTATGGTCCACCACTCACCCGTAATAGTGCGTGGTAACGGTATGGTCCACCACTCGCCTGTGGCTACATGTGGCCATACCCGTAACGGCACGCTCCTGGTGCAACCATAGCTACTAGACACCTATAATGCCGCACTGACAGGTGGCAAGTGAGGCAGGACACCTCTGACACGCCCACGATCTGTCACTGTCGGCCTTGCCTTTTTGTCCGTTATTGAACAGCAATATCTCGAAATCATCAACCTTCTGGAAGCATGAAAGAGGAGAACCTTCGAACAGATATAAAGGCCCACACTTACGACGAGGGAGGATCCTGAACTCTTGTTTTCTAACTTCTTTCTGGTAGTTAACTCTTGTCTGTTCACGAGTGATTAACTTGAGCATCGGAGGGTCCCTACTGGAATATCCGATTTCTGAGAACTTTTCTTGCAGGAGTTTGCCGAGAAAGATCTCTGTTTCTTCGGCGTTCAAAAAAGATGACTTGGTATCAACACCTCTATTTTATAAATTTAAAATTTTGATGAAAACCATCAATTACACTTAAAAACTATTTTCAGCCCAAAGAGAAGACTTGA
Organism: Calamus simplicifolius; assembly: GCA_900491605.1. Lineage (NCBI taxonomy): Eukaryota > Viridiplantae > Streptophyta > Magnoliopsida > Arecales > Arecaceae > Calamus > Calamus simplicifolius. Next base: position 309,181 of record UESW01005107.1, read on the forward strand.
ACACCTTAGAGGTGCGGTTACTTCCTTCACAACCTTTTTTTGTGTCTCCAACAGCATGCTATGCCACTCCATGAAGAGATGGTAAAACCATCATGAATCCCATACTTCAAAAACTTTCTATACAAATAATTAAGCTCCTTGAATGGAAAAAATACTGCAAAGAGAATATTATGTTACCAAATCCCATGTCTTTGAACAAGGCCAATCCAGATGTGACTGCTCCTAATATCTGGATATTAGGTAAAGCGTAAAGATGTTCAGGTGAAACGTTATACACTTAATTTGTGCTCAAGCTAAGTCTAGTCCAACCAGGATATCATTATCCCAGTTGCACAATACCAAAAAAAAAAAATTTAAAATATTTATTGATGAGGAATAAAATTATCACTACGTTGATATCCATGCGTACGACAAAAAGGTTAAGATCGTCTTTGATTTCTGATCCATTAGCTATCACATCCGAGAAAGAACGGGATTGATACGTCTCAGCAAAACCGAAGTGCTCTTATGCCTTGGTCAGACCGAGCCATCCATATACCTTGGCCAAACCGAGCCATCCACATACCTCGGTCAGACCAAGCCATCCCCATACCTCAGCTAGACCGAACTATCCACATACATCGGCTAGACCGAGCTATCCACATACCTTGGCTAGACCGAGCCATCCCCATGCCTCGGCCAAATCGAGCTATTCCACACCTCGGCCAGATCGAGGTACCCCTGAACCTCTGCGGAACCAAGTGCGAGAAAATTTAAATTCATGATAATCCAGCAAGATTCCAACCAAGTGGGTCTCCGTTTGTCTTGAGCGGAGAGAATGACTAAATGTGGCCTAGAGCCTATAAGGCACCAAATCTTAAAGCATCTGCTAGCTTCGATACCTGTTGATTCCTTAACCAACCAGATCTGAAAGCTACCAGCCTTATAACACATTTGATTCGAATCAGATTCAAATCACGACGGTTTCTGATTCCCTATGATACGTCCGAGAAGTCAGGTAGTTTTCTGCCATCACACCTACAATCTATAAATACCCTTGTCCTAAAGCTCTTCAAGTACGCTCACTCCCTCACTGAAAAAAACTCTATTGAAGCTCAAGCGAAGCTCCAAGCTCCTCGAGAGACTATTCTTGAGAGATTCTTCTGCGAGAGCCTTCTCCTTATATGTACTTGCTGTATATCTTTACTGACTTGGGCATCGAAGGATCTTCCGTAGAGGACCACCCCAGCGTTCTCTGCGCGGGGATTATCTTGTAGGTTTTGCCCGGACGAGAGATTGGCGTTCGAATCCAATGGTAGGCTGCATCCGAATTGAAGAATGAATTTCTATGATAATATTTATAATTCATGTTTATTTGCTATAAATTAATTTCAACTTGAGCTTTTTAAGTTACATGATTTTGACCGGCTATAAATTAATTATATAAAACATATAGTTACCATATATGGATTGGCAGCCGGTTTTTATATGTTTTTATGTTTTTATATCATATAGATATTTCCTATCATTTAGATATATATATAATATATATATATATATATATATATATATATATATATATATATATATATATATATATATATATATATATATATATATATATATATATATATATATATGATATATAACTATATATATATAGATATCTAATTGTATATATATATATCTCAATTGTTACATACCTAATATTATGAAATATTATTGAAATAATTATAATAATGGATGTAAAATATATATATGTTATGCAAAATTTCCATCACTATCTTATGTCCGAGATATTGCATTATTCTTTGCCTTCATCAGATAATATATATATGTTGCATATTCTTGGTTATTTAAATACTTTACATATTTCTAAAGACACTTATGGGAGAAAGGGGCTAGCTTTTGTTCATGTCTTTTCTGCTAAGGTTGTGTTTGATAAGGGGATAAGAAGGGATATCCTTCGGATATCCCTCTTATTCCCAAAAGCTATAATTATGAAGAATAGTTCTGACAAAAATTTAACCAGAGGGATAATCTATGTTTAATCATAAATTATCTCCTAAACTAATTTCTAGACACCCTAGAAATAACTAAAGTTATTCTTTGATGACAAAGTTGTTATTTTAAAAAGATGATCATCTCTTGAGCTATTTTCTAGATAATGTTATTTTGTACATTTATCCAAAGATAACTTTTTATGAACCAAACATTACCTAAGAGTTTGGAGTAGCGGCGAATATTTGGAGACACAACGAGTTATCTGCGGTGTCTTGAGTTATCTGCAGTGTCTTGAGTTATGCGATGAAATGAAGCTCACATCTTTACCTTCCTTTCTTTCGGTCTCGTTATTCTACTTTGAATTTTGATGTTGGCTTAGCTATTCCCCACCCCCCCCCCCCCCGGGGCGCCCGCCCGCGTCCTCTTCCAGTTATAGTCTCGTATCTCTGTAGATTTTGGATACGTTTTGTCCATAATTCCCTTTTGTTCAGTGGTTTGAAGAAGGTAGCCTTACTAATCCCATTTCCTGGTGAATTCCTTCTAGAGCATCTATTTCTTGTAACGCAGGTATTCTATCCTTTCCAACTTTTCTTCTCTCTGTTCTCTAGTTTTTTTTTTTCTCTCTGCATTTCTTTCATGAAAAGCTTGTGAAAATTTTTACTACGTGTTTTTATCTTTTGTAAGTTTTACCATTACTGTTCTTATCCAGCAACCTGCAAAGTGATGCTCTGTTGTATATTTTACTCAATTTGTACTCTCTTGATTGAATCCTATTCCCCTGTTTCTTCTACAGGATCTCCTGCGCTTTCCCCACCAGTACCTGAGTTCTGTCCTTGTTTTTTTGAGCTTTTGTCCGGTTCCGGCGGCCGGGAAATGGGCCGGGCTGCGAGGTGGCTAAGGAGTCTTCTAGGGAGGAAGAAGGATCCTAAGGATCAAATGGACAACGCCAGTACCAGCGACGGGGAAAGGAAAGAGCAGAAAAAGGTGGAACCCTGGGAAGCTCGGAAGGGCCTCCGCTAAGGGAGGCGCATATAAAGTAAATAAATAATTATATTTATATAATTAAAATTGAGACACATAACTTAATATATTTTATCAATGTAAGTCTGAAACAATATAAATTAATAACATATAATAACTACTTATGAGCTAAATTATTATATTCATTAACTTAATAATATGATTAATAAATTATATTTTCTTTCTTAATTCATATAGATAAATTAAGAAAATAATTTGTTATTCCACCCTAATTAATTATATAAATCAATAAAAAATTTATCGAATAAAATTTATTATATTAATATAATTAATTACCATTAATATGATCTTTGCAACCTAATATATAATTTTGATTAATTAAAAATGCTAGTTATTGCTACTCCTTAATTAATCAAAATCATATTGACCACATGACATTCAAACTCCATTATATGTATACAAATTAGCCAATTTATTTTAGCACGAAAGAAGGCATTAGGTAGTAATCTTAATCAATATAGCATTTTCAATTCAAGGTTTAAATCAATCCAATTGGCCAATTAAGTGAGAGAGAGGTGGGGTCCCCTCGTTGCTTTTCTTAGATACCAATTTAATTGGATAGATTAGTCAATGGAACCAATTAAAAAACCACGATCTCTTTATCTTTTAAAACCACTTTTCTAGACATCAATTGATAAATCAAACCCTAAAAGGATTTGCATTATGATTCTTTCACACTTACAACTACACATCCTTTCATTAAAAATGTAAAATCTAATATGCATAACAGGAGCAATATCATATCAAGCATCTATTCTGATGTGGGATGTACTATGCAAGAGATTAACATAAAGCAATAATTCATATTTTATGATGCTCTACTTTTCGAAATGAGTAAGAATAAACTAAGGATGAATATGTGAAGAGTAAAGTAATTACCCGCAGAACATGATTCACAATTTACTAAGTAATAAAGAAAATGGATCGTAGGGTTGAGAAACCACTACTTAGAACATACTCTTTCTTTAACAAAAGAGAACTTATGAGAAGGGATGGATCTGATTATCAAGCAATGATGATCTTTATCCTAAAAGATTGGATCACACAGCTCTAGGAATGAGCACCTGAAAGACGAAGCTATGCTACCACAACTGTTTTGGCTTTCCTTCATATGGTTATGGAGATAATGAGGACTTCATCTAAGGATTGTAGCACCTTGGTGTCTTGGGAATGGGATGCTTGGAGCAGGTGTTGGAACGGGTATTTGTTGGGCCTCTCACCCTCTCCCTCACAGAGTATCAATGCTTGGGAGCATAGAAAAATAAAAAAAGAAGACTCTTTTTAATTAATCATCAATTATTGTTTACAAGAAGAAGGAAGGGTTTTTATAATAAACCCTAACTCTTGAATTACATGGAAAAAAAGAAAATAAAAGTGATATATTATTTTCAAATAATAAGATAGACGGCATCTTAAAATAAGGAAAAAAGATCAGGGGATAGCTTTCTCAAACAAGAAGATAGGCAGCATCTTGAAACAAGAGAAAGAGATCAGAAATATCTTTCCCAATAAGAAGATAAGCGGCATCTTGAAACAAAAGAAAGAGATCAGGAGATGACACTATATTCTGCTTTCCATAAGAAGTGGGCGGCAAGTCACTTTCCATAGGGGCTTATTTGCTTTCTTTTATGCTGAGATGACTTTATGAAAATCTTGGAATGCCCTAATTGAGTAGATGATGCCTACTTTAACTGGGATTCTATGTGGGGCTGCGGTGGCGCACTGAATGTGGTCCTTCATGGTCTTGAGTCTTCAACTTCTTACACTTTGACTCAATAAATCTTGACTCGACTCAAATAAAATTACTTGACTCAAATAAAATTACTGAACTCTTACTGATAAAACTTGATTACAGTACTTAAAGTCAAATCAACATAAAGTAAAAATTCCATAATGAGCTCAGTAACCTTGTCTGATCCTGGTGCCCCTACCATATTCAATGCAATTTTAAAATTATCATCTTAAGTAAAATTTCTCATCAATTAGAACACGTATGATTATAGCTCATTAATCCCTTGGGCCAGTCTATGCAAGACTCCACAAGCAAAGAGGCTCATGAGGCATATTTTAGTGCAAGAAATTTTAAACTTCAGGAAAGAAAATATATGATATATATAATTCAAATCATGTTAGAACCATAATAAATCAATGTCCATATATGCAGTATATATCATTTAGTCTTCATTTTTCTAGTGCAATTTGTGTGATCAAGAGTCTTCATGCATAATAACTACGATCTCAACAACAAGTCAACCCTCTTTGATGGCCATAAATAACCCTTTTGGTGGCATATTAACTCTCTTGATACGTAGGTAGTTAAATGAAACACATCAAGGTACTGCCAGTAGCCTCTTAGCGGTGCGTCCCTAATATCCCTATCATATGCCCCTTGAATTAAATAGTTTGAAATACTACCAGTAGCCTCCTTTTTCTAGACTATTCCTAAATAAGAGAAATTTTTCTAGACTCCCTAAATAAGAGAAATAGAGACCAAGAATGCCTTACCTTCATGACTATGATGCACGAAAACAAGACAATCAACACACCAAGCGTGATTAATCGACTGATTACCCTTCCTCAATTTACCCATCATTGCATGCGGCTCATTCCTAATTCTAGTCTCAGCTTGTATTTTTTAGAGAGGACCAAAAAGATATTGGAGGGTGACGTCCATCCCAGAGCCGAAAAGAGAAGAACATGAGGGTTTTTTTTTTTTTTTTTGTTGAGAAAGGCTTGAACATGAGACCTCATGTCTCCTCAGCGCTAACCAACCGTGCAACCAGCCTCTGGAAAGGAGAAGAGGGCTTCTCCAAGAGAGTGACAAGACGTGAGGAAGAGAAAACCTTGGATGGGTGTTGGGATGGCATGGCACAGATCTCGCTGGCACTTCTCTTTAACAAAATACTCTTTTAGATGTGCACAAAATCTGATGCCCATTCCTTTTTTTATAAAAATAAAATGGCATTCTTATTCAAAACACAAACAAATTAAGGCAAAGATATTGTGGCTCTTATGCCAATTATGAAAAATAAATCTATGCATACATAAAGGCATGTTGTATAGATCAGCCATTCAACTTTGTATATGATTTACCTCTGGTAACTTCTTGATTGAGTGTTTCTGATCAATGAGCAATCGCACAATGATAGTGTATGCCTTTAGATTTGCTCTTGATTAGGGACCCAATCTCTCTTGCTTCCGTATGTTTTTCTTGGATATGAAAAACCTTCAGAAAGAATCTTAATTTATAGAAAAACCCAAACTCTCTTATTTCATCTATTCCCATCAAAATAGGCCTTCTTTAATTTTTAAAAAGAAATATAGTTATTACTTCCTTAATTAGTGAATGAATATTTTGAGAGTTACCTTCAAAAGGTTGTGAGTTATATGCAAGTGGTTACTAGATAAAATAAAAATAGAACATCACCTATAAATACTACATAAACGGCCAAAATTGGTATGTATTCCATAATTAATTCACATTATTGATCAGCTGATGATAACATACCAAATGTTCAGGTCCTTCAGGTTGACATTTCAAAGAAGCCTATGACTTGGACACTCCTGTGAATTTTCCATTCAACACTAGCGATGCCTGAGTCACAACCCTGGCAGCCCTCCAAACTTCATGTTGTGCAAAATGCCATGACTCTGAGGTGTTCAAGCTCTTTGCCTGCCCGATGGCATCGACAATACCTGGAAATGATTTGGATCCATACCCGTTGTGCTGTGAAGGTCCATAAATCTGTTAAATATTAAACTCTGGTCACAAATTTCATACAGTAAAAGTTGCAACATGAATAGAGCTTTTAATAAAATTCTAAGTGAAGAAGCCTACCAGATGCTTGTACCACTGCTGTTTAAAGAGTCCCTCTCCATCTGTAAATGCCCGCTCTGCCATCATTAACCTGTCATTGAGCTCTCTGACTTTCAATGGGTCTTTCCTCCCAGCATCCCTTTCCAATGCCTTAAAATGTAGTGCTATAGTTAATAAAAGAGCATTCATGATTTTAATTTGCTATCTGCAAATAACCATCTTCTAGATATTTAGGAGATACTTCTCTTTGGTTGTTTGTTCTGGTGGCTGCCTTCTTGAGCTTTTCAACAGATTCATATAGTGGAGCAAAACTTACAGGCATCCCCAACACCTCATCTTCCAACACCTTTGCACTTCCCTGTCAATAAAAGTTATCATCGGTCTCTCAAGCCAGTTAATCAATGTATGAACTTAAGAATGGCCTCATATTCCAGCTCTGTATTCTACTCATACAGAAATAAACACAACCCCACCAAAAACTGTACAGGAGCATTTAATCACCGCATCATGCACATTGGTCCCTTGAATATATGTCACAATGAAGTGCCCAGAGCACTTCTGCCCAAAAAAGAATGGACTAAATTGTTTTAACGCAGCTCATATGGTACAAATATAGTGATACAGGTATGATTTGATGCTTCTGTATTCACGAGTATGATCATGGTTGCTGTGAAATAATATAAAATTTTACCTGGAGCTCGGAAGCATAAGGGACATAATCAAATGGCAAGAATTCCTCATCTGCAAGCCTCAAAGCAACCAATCCCCAGATGCTTGCCACTATATGACAAAGAAGAAATGATGGGATCCAAATGAAATTGGCTCTGGTTATTACCCACCCGATTGCCAGAGCAGCTCATGCTAAATTGAAACAGTTTAGTAAAACTTTGCTATGATTCATACCAACAAGAACATTTTCATCAAAAAAAAAAAAGATGGATACCAACCAGAACTAATACAAGATGAATGTGATAGGATTACCTGATTTGTCATTTGAAGAGTAGTACTAAAAGAAGCTGCCTGTGTTAAGCTTAAAGCAGTAATTTGTGTCTAGCTCATGAGCAGAATTGTATCTTCAGTGCGAGTAAATGGATGATGGTTTTTGACTGCTTGGGCATGCTATACATGAGAAGAGGTCAAGGCTACTATCATAGGACAATGGAATGAGAGAGAGAGTTTGAGAAATTGGGGAAAGTTGGGGAGGCCTGACAGCCTGAGATCATGAAACTTCCAACGAGTTTGGTAAAGTGGTGAAACTCTCATCCCAATAAAAGACTAACACCCAATCATTTGTGCCAAGGTTACAGCTCAATGTTTCATAAAAATTAACAATTGCCATGCATTCTTGTATAGCACACCAGGGCATCCAAACACCCCATAAGAAGCGTTATCAGAATTTCCAAAATGGTGTATACTAAAGGAATATTTCAAGAAGTACCTGCTACATTCCTACGGAACATTGGGTCTCCAAATTTCTGCATCCATATGAAGTCATCATACATAGAGTGGTAAACTGGGAATACTGCAGAAGACAATATTCAGCAATATAATATAACCAAACAAGGAAAAAAAATACTCTATAAATATATAAATTTTATGTTTGTGGCTACGTGCCATGATGGACAGATTGTAGGTTCGAAAATTTATAAGAGAACTGGTGGGTTGGTCTCAGCACCTCTCCATGAGGAGACGGGTACAAATCATCTGAGAGAATTCCAGTTGGCTTCAGATTTTAAGTTTATTGTAAACAAATCCTGCACCTAACTAATGATGTTCAGTGGCATAGAACTGGTGCATGTCACATAAGACTTCATCCCTTAAAAATAGCTAATGGTAGAAGGGCAACTCAAATTTTTATAGTCCTGAAAGGTCTTTTACTAGAGCAATGCAGGACAGAAAATTAAGCATTTCAAAAAGCTGATTATAGAAATGCAATGCAAAATTTTAACCAAGCAAGATAGGTAGGCACCTCTTCCAAAAGACATGTCAGCTGAAGGAACTCCAACATGTTGGATAAATGCTGCAAAATCTGTTCCTCTACCTCCTACTCTGCCAATCTTACATATTACAAATACACATGCAAAAATTGCAAAAAAATTAAAGTGTTCAGTAATTTTTACTTCTGTTCCAAACATCCAAAAGCATACATATTCCAGAAAAGGTTGATTTTCAGCTATCAAGCATGCGTCAGCGATGAAATTAACAAGAAATAAACCCTTCCATCTTCTGGTGTGGAGGTAAACTAAAAAGATAGCTGCTTACCAGGGAAGAATCATCCGATTCAGATGCAATCCATGATTCATATACTGTCTGAGATGAGTTGTCTGGGTCCTGAACCTTCATAACAAAAAATAATTATAAATTTTATTATGTTTTTACATAATAAAGTCTGGTAATGTAAATGCAACTTTCATGTCTCTTTCAGAATGTTTTCCACCCAATAACTTACAAGCTACTACCATCGACATCGCTATTCCTATAGCCCAAATCCACTTGCATATCTTAATCGTCTCTTTAGTGTCTAGTGATGCTAATGCTTCTTGAGTTTTGATTACACTGGAGACTATGTTGCAAAGAGTAGTCTACCTCCAGCTATTCTTCTCTTTCAGCTATTACTATGACCATTGCTACTATTGCAATAAGCCTTTTCTTTGTCCAGCAAAATGACAAGAAAAGCAATGATAATATTAGAGACCTTCTGACTTGCTTGTTTGAGAAGCTCATCAAGCTGTGGGGTAGCAGAGGCATGAAATCCAGGACCATAGACCGCAGTGTCAACGTTCAGATAAGCAACAGCCCTTGATGCTAGCATCTCTTGGTTCTCTTCAACCCATTCTGTTGACCCTATCTGCAACAATCCACAGTTTATGATGAAACTGAAAATGTCATGTCAGTGCATGCGTGTGCACGTGTGCGCATGTGTGTATGCACGCATGCGTGCATGCGAGAGAGAGAGAGAGAGAGAGAGAGACCAAGCCATACTCCTCTGCATCCCAATTACACAATATAATGGTTCGTCGAGGTCTCCATCCTTTCTGTTGCAGCTTCCCTAGCCTTTGGGCTACCTAAGCATGGCATGAGGAAGACCAAAAGAAAGATAAATGAGCAATTAAAGGAATGTGAAATATAGCACAGCAACATCAAAATCTAAACATGTTAAGAAAGGCCAAATATTTGTCAATTTTAATGAATTATTAGATATGAGAGTTGCAAAAGTCAGGACTGAGATTTTGTGAACCGAGCAAGGGTATGGATGACTGAGGCATGCTGAGAATTTCGAATTAGTTCTTGAATTTCATATGAACTTCTCACTAGATTGTCTGGGCAATTTAGGTTCCATAGCAATGATATTTGTAGAAATTTTCTTAGAAATTTGGCTTCCACCCATGACTGTCAACCAACTTTACAAATTTCCCTTGCTAGTTGGTTTTCTTGTCATTATTTTCAGGTGAAGACAATTTCTTTATTTAATGCTTCCATCGATCATTTCTTTATTCAATACTTCTTCCTTATACTAGTTAGAACTTGTGGGCATATTTGTAATCTTATGTATTATTCCAAATTCAACTGAGGCGTTTGTTAATGATCATCACCATCCTCTTTTCCTCTTGAAGAAGTGCTTCTTTGGACATTGTGATTTGTTAATAAATCTGTATGCAATTTTTTCGAGCAGATGGTGGTAAGACCACCACAAATTTCATTGATGTAATGAAATCAGAAAACTCCTCAAGGAGAAAGAGTTCAGACAAAAGGAAGGAAAAACAAAAAGAGGGACTGCTGATGAAATTCAAATACCCAATGAAACAACCATACACAAGAGCCCAGAGAAAACATAAAACAAAAAATGTATCCAACCAGCCACCCTCACAGACAGAACAAAAGAACGGTCAGATCTTTGACAGAAACAAAAGCAACACTGGACACTTATTTTCAAGAAAAGTAAAGGCTGATTAGTTAGTAGCTGTGGTTCAATAGAGTGATTCAAAAAGTATCCAGTTCAATAGCTTCTAAAGGAAACAGTGGGAGATAATTTGCCCATTAAAAATATAAGGAGTTAAAGGGATGTCCAGGAAATTGCAACATTTTAGGCTCATTTCCAATCATTCTTCTTCAAACAGCAACTTTTCCTCGATCATGCGGGCACTGCTAATTCCCACTAGGATATCAATGGAAACCAAGGTGACCAAGAACTTGTTAACACAATATAAAAAGGTGCAAGAAAGACAAGATATAAAGTAATCCTTTAGAACTGTTTGTCTTGCAGATGATATGGAAGAGGATCAGAATATTATCTCTTTTTAGGATGTGCAAGTAATGCATTGTGGGCAGCCTGATTTACTTGGTTAACTTTGAACTCCCTAATTTCAAGATCAGAGGCATAATTTGGAAACAGAATCATGGTTCAGGACCGTTCATGCAGAGTCCTGGGGATGAGGGAGTGTTGTGAGTGATGACTTCTTGGGTTCTTGTTAGTTTTATATGCTTATGCGTGCTAGTATTGACCACTGCTAGTAGCTAGCACACGTCTCAATTTATTGCTTTCTATTCAGTCCCCTAGGCTCATCAGCAATCACAGATTTTGTACATGGTGTACACCATCAAGGAAAGAGATCAAAGGTTTGTCCTAAATTATTTAATTGAAACTCGTAACCTGCTCCAAGAGTAAGTACCAAAGTAGAAGCCTTGTAGATCAAGAACTACCTCAAGTAATGCTGCAGTTCCACTACTAGGGTCACCTGCCCCAAACGTCCATGCATCACGATGATTACCCAGAAAAACATACCTGTAGATATCACCAATCAATGACCAATAATAAGTACTTTTGACAACCATATTAATGAGACCATTGACAAAAGTTCTAGGCAAATAATGCAATTAATACTAAACCAAAACTATATTATAGCCAAAAGAATGTATTGATAAATAAATTACTGGATTTTATGGACCCAGAAATATCGATAATCTTTATATGATATATATGTGTATATGCAACATAAACAAATCATATCTGAATTCATAGCAAGATCTACGATTTGCTTCTTTTGCAGAGCTGGAACAGGATATTAGTGTGTGTGGACCCTTTAGGCAGCAAAAATATTACGGCTCAATAGGAACATCTTCTTATTGCAGTAAAACTCTAGTATGCATGTCCTCAATGGGGACATCTTCTTGTAATGGTAAAACTTTCAGATGCATATCCTACCCATTATAGACTGCAAATTTATAAGATCCATAGTATATATAAACCCCTGCTGCTCTAAGGTGCACAGATTAGCTCAACAACACAAATATAGATTACAAACATTATGGGCACAAAATACTTCATTAATTTGATATTCAATTAATTTAGGTTTTAAAGAATGACTATGCTAGTGCACATAATGAAAAATTTCTAACATGTATAACTGACACACATTTACTTAGACAAAAGCCATGCCATGGCTGAAGTTATAAACAGCTAGCGCACACATACAGTACACTCATTTAAGGAGAAAATGTAAAATGGAAACACTATGCCCTGATGGTTGTAAACGGTAACATTCATTAGTGTTTGTTGCAAATAACAATCTTCCCCTAATTTGTCTCAACAAAAGAAAATGTCTGTCGCATGACATATACTTGCTTAGGGTGTGCGAAACAAAATCTCTTTTTCTGCTTGTTAGAATTTAGCATGAGAGGTTCTAGTAGAGTCTAGCAGCTGAGCCTAGTAAAGCTAGTTTTTAAGGGCTATAAATAAGGAAACTTCAATGTTCGGGATGGAATTACGTATGCCTTCTTTAAAGGACTTTCAAGAAACATTTTGTCATTCAGCCAGAATCCAAAGAGATGCCATATCTGTTGGGGTTTAGTCCCTGATGAAGAGTAGTGGGATCAACCTCGCTAGAGAAGTACCCTGGGCTTTCACCCTTTGTTATCAATAATTAGGTATGTAGTCTCTTGATCCAAGATTCAAGATTGGTATAGCGGTAAAGCGTCTGTTCTTGATCATGGAATTAATTCCTCTACTTCCGCTTGGAATTAATTCCTCCGCTTCCGCCTGAAATTAATTACTCCGCTTCTTGAATTAATTCCTGGAATTAATTCGTCTGCTTCCGCCTGCTTCCGTCTGGAATTAATGAATTAATTCCTTCTTTCCCAAAAGAAGATGTCCGCTTCTAGTTGAACGTGGCCTCCAGCTAAGTTCTCTTCATGCACGTCCACGAAGCGGCTTCGATCCAGGTAAGCCCACATGAAGTCCCAACGCCCCTTGGAGAAAGCCGTGCCTAAGAGGAGTTTCACGAAGCCGTGCGGCTTCGTTCTTGAGAGGAGGAGGGGAGAAGAAGAGAGGGCTGCCGCCCTACGATGAGAGAGAATTTCTAGGAGAAAACAATATGTTCTCTCTTCCCTCAAACCCTAGCAACTAGAGTTTAAATACATCCACAAGGTGGGCCAAGCCCAGACTCAACAAAAACTTCCATGGACTAACCCTATGAGATTAAACTAATCCCCAAGCCTGTGTATACCTGTGACTTGATTTAATCTCAACCCTTGGACTAAAAACCCAGCCCAATACAAGTTAGCCCACCTGGGCCTTGATAGCACCACACCAAGCCCAACAATCTCTACCTTGGTGCTTTCAAGGCCTCAGCACGTCCACCGTATCCATCATCTACAATCCCTACGAAAGCTGTCCTATGGAAAAACCTTGGTCAATGTATTGTTGAGTTCTCCTTAGCATGTACCTTCATTAGCTCCACTCCACCTTCTTCCACAAGCTCTCTGTAGTCGAAGCCTTTCCTCCGAAAGTATCCTCTGGCCACTAGTCCTGCTTTGTACCTGATACCTTCTTGCTCTGAAGGCCCTTTCTTGCGCTGATAAACCCATTTGCAATCAATGGGTTCCTTTCCTTGTGGCAGCTGGACCACATGCCACGTGCCAGTCCTGTAGAGAGACTGCATCTTCTCTGCCATAGCCTGCATCTCCTGCCAAAGCCTGGACCCACTTATCTCTGTCCTGGTTGTCCTAACTCTCCACAGCCTACTCATAGGTGTAAGGGTCTCCATTCGATATCATAAGGCATATGACACCGAATCCTCGAAGCCGTATCGAACTGGTGGTTGTACGTTTCTCCTGGACCTATGCAGTGCGATCCCAGTATCAATCCCCTTCCCAGCTGCATCCTCTTGAGTCCTCTGCTCAGCTGCATCCTGCTAAACTTTCTGGCTTCTAACCCCTTTGCTAGTCCTCTCCACCTGAATCTCATATCCTCCTAGTCCACTAGCAAATGGCACGACTGTGTAGGAGGTCATCTGACTAGTGTTACCGTATTCCACCTCCTATAGTACCTGCTGTGTATCTGTACCATTTCTGCTCCGAAGGATCGAGCTCTCATCGAAGGTCACATCCCTGCTGATGACAACCTTCTTCTCCAAGGGGTCCCACAACCGATACCCCTTGATTCCATGCGAGTAGCCCAGGAATACCATCTTCTTAGACCTGGCATCCAACTTACTCCGCTCCCCAGCACCAACATGCACATATGCCGTGCATCCAAACACCCTCAAATGGTTCAGGTTTACCTTCCATCCAGACCATATCTCCTCCGAAATGCCTCCATCCAATCTAGTGTGCGGTGATCGATTGACCAAGTAGCTAGCTGCACCTATTGCGTCAACCCAGAACATCTTTGGAAGCCCTGCCTGCAGCCTCAAGCACCTTGCTTTTTCCAACAATGTTATGTTCATTCTCTCAGCCACCCCTTCATGTTGAGAAGTTCCCATTACCGAAAAGTATCTTTTGATGCTTCACTCCTCACAAAATCTCCGGAACTCCCTGCTGGTGTATTCCCCGCCACTGTCTAACCTCAGACACTTCACATTCCTACCCTGCTCCTCCATCTCAGCCTTCCAAATTCTGAACTTGGTAAAGACCTCTGATTTCTCCTTCATGAAGTAGATCCACTATTTTCCTGAGAAATCATCTATCAAGGTAAAGAAGTATCTGGCCCCATTCCTTGCAGAAATCGGGCTGGTCCCCAAACATCTATGTGTACTAACTCCAGGGGTTCTGCACTCCTAGCTATGCTGATCAAGAACTGCGCACTCTTCTGCTTTTCCATCTGACATGGCTCACAAATCTTCATGACTCCACCACTCAGGTCCGGAAGTAGTCCTTTTTTGCTCAGTTCTTTCATCCTTCTGTCTCTCATGTGGCCTAGGCGGTAATGCCACATCCTGTACACATCCCGAGGATCATGTTCCATAGCTGTTGTCTCAGATTTTCCTGTCACCACAGAGCCCTCCAACCTGTATAGGTTTCCACCTCTGACATCCGAAGGCTGTAGAAGCGCTTCTTCAATATCAACTTGTTGCACATATCTTCTCCATATAGAGGGCTTGCAACTTCGACCAGATTCCCTTCGGGGTCTTCTCTTCCAGCACTGAATAAAGGACTGTATCCGTCAGACATCCCCTGATCGCTGAACATGCCTTTTTCTTCAACGACATCCACTGCTTATCTGTCATCCCATCTGACCTTTTCTCCAAAGCCAGATCTAAACCCTGCTGCACAAGAAGATCCTCTACCCGGACTTTCCACACGGAGAAACTTTCTTTCCATCAAACTTTTCAAAATCTATTTTTATGCTACTACCCATGGCTCGAACTCAACAAAAAAAAATAGCACAAAAATAAATTTTAGAAAATTAAGAAGTACCTTGATGGACCTTGTTGAAATTGTTTCAACCCTTTGAAGATCTCCAAATTCAGTCCTTTAAGATCTCCAAACAACTTATTGTTGTTTCTGAACCAACCAGGCTCGTTCCTGAACTAGGCTATAAGATCTCCAAACAACTACTTCTTGTTTCTGATTTCTGAACCAGGCTCTGATACCACTTGTTGGGGTTTAGTCCCTGATAAACAACAGTGGGATCAATCTCGCTGGAGAAGTACCCTGGGCTTTCACCCTTTATTATCAACAATTAGGTATGTAGTCTCTTGATCCAAGATTCAAGATTGGTGTAGCGGTAAAGCGTCTGTTCTTGATCCTGGAATTAATTCCTCCGCTTCCGCTTGGAATTAATTACTCCGCTTCTTGAATTAATTCCTGAAATTAATTCGTTCGCTTCCGCCTGCTTCCGTCTGGAATTAATGAATTAATTCCTTCTTTCCCAAAAGAAGACGTTTGCTTCTAGTTGAACGTGGCCTCCAGCTACGTTCTCTTCACGCACGTCCATGAAGCGGCTTCGGTTCAGGTAAGCCCACGTGAAGTCCCAACGCCTCTTGGAGAAAGCCGTGCTTGGAAGGAGTTTCACAAAGCCGTGCGGCTTCGTTCTTGAGAGGAGGAGAGGGGAGAAGAGAGAGGGCTGCCGCCCTACGATGAGAGAAAGGATTTCTAGAAGAAAAGAATTTGTTATCTCTTCTCTCAAACCCTAGCAACTAGAGTTTAAATACATCCACGAGATGGGCCATGCCCAGACTCAACAAAAACTCTCATGGACTAACCCTATGAGATTAAACTAATCCACAGCCCGTGTATACCCGTAATTTAATTTAATCTCAATCCTTGGACTAAAAACCCAGCCCAATACAAGTTAGCCCATTTGGACCTTGATAGCACCACATCAAGCCCAACAATATCCCACAATCTAATCCCCTTGACAATTGCCTTCTTGGAGAACGTGAGTGATAGAGACCTCCTGTAGCTCTGCTGCGCAAGACCTATAACAAGCCAATAATTGCTCAGCTTTGTAGGAAAGCAAGTCAAAGGTTAAGAAAATTTCAAAACATACGAAAATTGTAGACTCAGCAGCTATTCCTAGAGTCCAAGCAGCTCACGGATCCAAAGATAGAATTTGTTAAGAAATTTTGTTCAGGTAGCGGGTAGCCTAATCCAAGCCCGACCTAACATTTGTTAAGCCCTGTTTCAACTTCTTTTGCTACATTCCTCTGCCAATCGACCACGTATAGCCAAGAGGAATCCAAATTTCTTTTCCAACTACGATATTACATTTCAACCATCAAGAATCATTTGAAAACAAGAATCTTAACTTGAGCTGGTAGAATCGTAGATCCGTCAAAAGCTTCAATAACACACAATACTAACTGTAAAATGAAAACAAACTCACCGGTCCGGTTCAACTTCCCCTTCGATCACACCAAATACATTTTGGATCGTCGCCACTGTATCATTTCCCTATTTGAGAGAGAGAGTATAAGTATCAATCAGATGTTCCCCTACCATCGTCAACCGTGAACTATGATTGTATTGGTACTCACGGTGTACGTCAGGTTGAGGAACCCTGGACCGGGCCCGATCCGGTAGAGCGGCGCGCCATCGCGGCCCTGCCAATCGTCGGGCGCCACCTGCCCTCCGATGGTCCCCAGGATCTTCTCCCCGTCGCGGCCCGACACCGGCAGCGACGGGATTCTCGGCATCAGTCCGCTCGCCGCCACCTCCGCCGCGCTCAGCCGCTCGCACCCGCCGACGCTCGCCCAGCCAGGCGTCGTCGGGTCCCCGAGCCCCCTGTTGATCGTCCCCACCTGCACCCCGCTCGGCGGCATCCCCGGCCCCGCCGGAAAGTACCCCAACCCGCCGCCGCCGAAGTCTTTGAAATCAGTGTATACCACAGCCGCCGCCGCCCGGCGTCCTCCGCATTCTTTATGATGTCCCCGCGGAATATCTTACCGTACCTCGCCAGGACCACCGCCTCGGTGACGTTCACCCCCGCCGCCCTCAGGAAGGCGAAGTCCTCCTCCCGGCCGTAATTGGCGTAGACGACGGGGCCGGCGGCGGTGCCGGAGCGGGCGTAGGCGTGGAAGGTGGGGAGCACCTCCGCAGCCGCAGCTGCGTACGGGTCGCCGGGATAAATCTCCTGGCTGAGGTCGAACGCAATGATGGGGACGGAGGACGGTGGTGGAGTGGAGGAGAGGGTGAGGGAGCGGCGGACGGGGTAGGAGAGGTAGACATCGTAGAAGACGGAGTGGGTGGCGAAGGAGGAGGAGGAAAAGACGGAGAGGACGTAGGCGGCGGTGTCGAAGTTGGGCGGAGTACCGGCGACGTGGGGCCGGCGGGTAAGGGAGTGGAGGTGGCGGGCGACGGTGGCGTTGTCGGAGAGGAAAAGAAAGAGGGAGTGGTGGGTGGGCTTAGAGAGGGAGAAGGTATTGAGTCGGAGGAGGAGGACAAAGAGGAGGCTGAGGACGGTGAGCATAACTCTCGCGGCAGCGGAGGTGGTGAGGGAGGAGAGGGATGGGGGGTCCTTGAGCCGAACCATCTCGTCTGTCGAGTTTGGGAAGAGGGAGAAAGGGAGAGGGAGAGGCGGAGGAAGGAGCGGGGAAAGCACCGGTGTCGTCCGAGCGTTGGGCGAGTGGGAAGAAAAAAAGTGAAAGGCGATCCAAATTAAAAATTTCTTCGTCACGTGGGCAATAATTTTATAAACGTGAACTCCGACTGGCGTGCCTTCTTTTTTGTTCTTTGTTTTTTATTTTTTTTCTGGCCTCCCATCGATAATATCAAATTATCAACGATCAGAGGCATGGAAGGAAAGGTTACGGCAGAGACGCCCAGCAGCTGCTCGATGAAATGCTTGAATGGGACTGGCATCATAACTCGATCCTTACAGAGAGCCGGGCAACTTCAAGTGTGCCCGCTCTCCAACTAAGCAGGCCCGAGCGCTACAAAAACACCGCGCATTATAGCCCACTGTATGGCATGTTACAGCACCTGACTTTAGGGAGAGGGATAACGACAGAGTCCAGAAAAAATTTATATTCTCAACAGGGACTCTACGAGGCGCTACTAGTCAAACCGTCATGCAGGTTGCTAATTTTCTTGCGGCATCCGAACTCAGAATACAGGAGTCAGCAATGCTAATAGGTAGGCAGGGCATGACTTTTGAGGAAGCCATAAGAAATTTAAAATTAGCAATCCAGGGCTTCGATGATAGGGTACGGACGATGAAGGACTCACCTGATGAGGCCATTGGAAACCAGTTTGTGAAAGATGGTGATATGGCCCCTCCCCCACCTCATATGAAGTGATGTGGATCCTAATTTGGAATACCCGAGGTATAGGAAAACCTGCATTCCGAGCGACTTTTGGTAGGATGGTCCTACAATATCATCCTGATACCTTTATGTTGCTGAAAATCTGACTATCTGAAAGGAGTGTAGATCAGGTCAGACGTCAACTCCATTCAGTGTGGAGTACCTATGCCATTGAGTCCAAGGGTCTTTCTAAAGGCATCCAGGCTATATGAAGACGAGGGTCGGTGAGGGTCGATGCTCTTCACTATTGCGAGCAACAGATGATCATGGTGATTTCGAAGCAAGCTGGCAACCCTTGGATCCTATCCGATGTCTATGCGAGCACTGAGCATAGGGAAAGACAGAGGCTATGGCACGAGATCTTCAGGTTAGTCATTCATGGCTTGCCTTCTCTTATTGCTGGTGATTTTAATTGTATTGTAGGCCCTAATGAAAAGAGGGATGGCAGACAGTATGTGGGCAGCACGGATTCCAAATAATTCAGGATGTTTTTGGGTGACACTGGGCTAATTGACCTGGGTTATGCTAGTTCTTGATTTACCTGATGCAACAATCAGACCGGTAGTGCCAGTGTTTGAAAGAGTATTGACCGAGCTCTTGGATCAACGGATTGGTTGTAGCATTTTTTCTGAACATCCCCGGTAGTGCCAGTGTTTGGAAGAGAATTGACCGAGCTCTTGGATTGACGGATTGGTTGCAGCGTTTTTCCGAACATCAGGTCCAGCACCTCTCGAGGATTGCGTATGACCACTGCCCACGACTCATTACCATTGATAGGATGTGTCTCCCCAAGCTGCCCTTTCTCTTTGAGAAGCCCTGGACTTTCTACCTAAGGTCTTAGAAACTGATCAGAGAGGTCTGAAGTATGCCTATTCGTGGGGACGAGTATTATTGGATGACTCGAATGATGATGTTGGCCAAGCATAGGTTCTACTGGTGGAACAGAATGGAGGTGGGTGATATCTTCAGACGAATCGAAAAGGTGGAGGTTGATATAGTTGATCTTCAGAGATAGAAGGACTAGGGGGGTTTTTAAAAATTTGATTTTTTTAAAAAATTATTAAACATTAATTTAAATTATTAGATAAAAGTTATAAAGGAGCAAAGCTTTTGCTAGGTCCTAGCATGTAAAAAAGAAAACACTAGTCAGCCGCAAATGCTGGCAAATTAATTAAGAATATCCGGCAAATCATCTTAAAATGCCTATGTGGTTAGTCCTTTTTTTTTAGTAATTTCTCTTGGGAACAAAATTTATTTAAGGTTTCTTAGGTTTTGTTTGTGCGGTTTTTTATTTAACAGAACATACTAAAGGTGCCATCATTTCATTCAAAAAATAAGGTCTCTTAAAATCTGTTGATGCCCGATCACTTTGAGCTGGTGTCCTTGAGCATCGGTCGTTCCTCCATAGAAATATCGAGGACCTTCCTTTGTATTCAAAGCCTGCAAGAAGTCCCATGGCCGGGTATTTCGGCGGGGACCGTTCGACGCTCAAGTTAGTGCTCTGGGCAATAGTCGTGAGCTTGAGAAAGCTCGAAAGAGAAAGAGAGAGGCTCTGAATGAGTGTGTTGAGTTTTTTGGAGTTACCTAGTCGGAGGTCCCTCTTACCCCTTTTATTTGTCTTTGGACTTTGTCTTTTGCCTGAGGCTGAGAGGCTTGGATCTTTGTCATCTAGTGGAAATGAGCCATGTGGGCCTCATGATGGACCATGACTTTTGGGGCTTATCTGATCTGAGTGGTTGAAGGTGTCATGATGATTGAGGACTTTTGGTAGATAAAATGTCAGGATTCATATCTATGAGACCTGAGGTGCTGTCACATGTTGAAGCTTTTATGAAGATACTTCTTCTTAGTGGTATGTCAAAGTTACAAGCATTGTCTTTTAGTGATATGTCAGAGCTAAAAGCATCGTCCTACCTCATGTAAGTCATGATTTCATTTGTAGATCGAGTGTGCACAGCTGGCCTTTTCTGGTACATTGATCTTGAATATTTATTTAATGGCTAGAGTCCTTATTTAGTCTCCATGAGTCCCTTCTTGAATTAAATAAATGCTAATAGTACCCTCGGACCCATAGGCCACTCAAGGATGCCTCTGGCTCATGCATATGCCACATGACATGTGGAGAAGCTATATCTCCCCTTCATCCAATTCTATTGCCTGGACCTGGCCTTTGGTGAGCCATGGTGACCGTACCCTCTACCTAGCGTGTAGAGTCGAAAGGTCCGCGGAAGGTCGCAGCCGTTGGGTGAGGGGCCACCGTGGATGGCCGGCTAGGAGGAGCTTGCTGGCTGGGAGAAGCAGGCCGCCTAGGGACGCTGGTGGCCGCCTAGGGGCTGTTGCTGGCTGAGGCCGAGAAGGCATCTGTGAGACCTAGGTCCGGTGAGGCCGCCTAGGATTGCTCGGGGCTGTCTAGGATTGCTCTTGGCCGTCGTCATGGGAGTGTCGGGGGCCGTCTGGGATTGCTCGGGAGCCATCTAGGCTGCTCTTAGCTGCCGTCATGGGAGTCGGGGGCCGTCATGGGATTGCTCGGGAGCCACCTAGCTGGGAGAAGCTTTCGGGACCGCCTAGGATGAAGACGGGTCCCAAAGTTATTATCGAAGCACCCTTACGTGCATGCATGGTGCCGTCTAGGATTGCTCTTTGCCGCCGTCATAGGAGTGTCGGGGGCCGTCTAGGATTGCTCGAGAGCCATCTAGGCTGCTCTTGGCTGCCATCATGGGAGTATCGGGGGTCGTCTAGGATTGCTCGGGAGCCGCCTAGCTGGGAGAAGCTTTCGAGACCGCCTAGGATGAAGACGGGTCCTGAAGTTATTACCGAAGCACCCTTATGTGCATGCATGGGGCCGTATAGGATTGCTCTTGGTCGCCATCATGGGAGTGTCGGGGGCCATCTAGGATTGCTCGGAAGCCGTCTAGGCTGCTCTTGGCTGTCGTCATGGGAGTGTCGGGGGCCACCTAGCTGGGAGAAGCTAGAAAAGGTCGTCGAGGACCTTTATGAGATGGGGAGTTGGAAACTCCTCGTCTTGGCTTCTCTACGCTATCTTTCATCATGCATTGGACCAAAAAGAGAGTCAACGTGGCAGCCATAAATGCACGTGGCCTTTATAAGACCATAAATGCCTTGGCACAGTTGGTGGCATTGGGAGTCTGAAACCGAAGCCGCCTAGAAAGGCCGCCTAGGATGGCCGTTAAGGAATAGGCCGCCTAGGATGACCATTGAGGAAAAGGCTGCCTAGGACCGCCTAGGATGGCCATTGAAGAAGGCCGTTGAGGAAGAGGCCGCTTAGGATGGCCGTCGAGGAAGGTTGTTGAGGAAAAGGCAGGAATAGGCCGCCTAGGATTGCTACCTAGGATGAAAGGCCGCCTAGGATTTCCTTCCATGTATGCACCATTAGATGCTTTAGCTCATTAAATGTTCCACATGCCATTGCCGCCTAGGATTGTTGGGGAAGGGGCAGCTTAGGATTTCCTTCTGTCTACACCATTAAAGGCTTCAGCCCATTAAATGCTCCCAGGTCATTGCCGCTTAGGATTGCTGAGGAAGGGGCCGCCTATGATTGCTGCCTAGGATTGTTGGGGAAGAGGCCGCCTAAGATGAAAGGCCGCCTATGATTTCTTTCCGTGTCTGTACCATTAAATGCTTCAGCCCATTAAATGCTCCCAGGTCATTGCCGCCTAGGATTGCTGTTGAAAAGGCTGTCAAAGAAGAGGCCGCCTAAGATTGTCGTTGAGGAAGGCCGTTGACGCCTAAGATGACCGTTGAGGAAAGGCCGCTGCGGCCTAGGATGGCCATTGAGGAAGACCGTTGAAGAAAAGGCCGCTTAAGACTTCCTCCGATGTCTCTCTCTCTTCGTGGTCTATGACTTACATTGAATGCCCCATTCCAAATGCTCTCCAATAAATGCCTTAACGAGGGCCTTTATAAGACCTATAAATGCCTCGGCACATAAATGCAAGGCCAAAGAGGCCGCTTAGGATGGCCGTTGCCATCTAGGATTTCCTTTGTCTGCACTATTAAATGTTGTCCATTGATTTTCCTATGAGAGACTAATGACAAAAAGCGGTCTTTGGGAGAACCCACGCACGTCACATAGCTCTTTTTCCCTTTTGTTTCTCTCCCTTTTGTTCTCTCTCTTCAATATGACAGACGCTTGTTGCAACAAGAAGCAAAGCTTGGGACAGAATTAAATGCCCATGAAGAGAAAACCCAGTAGGCCAGCGAGGCCGCCTAGGAACTAAGCCGCTTAGGAAGGCCGCCGAAGATGGCCGTCTAGAAAAATTATTTGAAAATTTTTATTTTTATTGCCCATGGGCCTGTTAACTAGTCCTATCAGATGCCCCCTACACTCTTTGAGCTTGTAGGTCCTGCACTAACCAAGCTGAAGGAGTGTAAAAAATTTTTAAGTAACATTGGGGGTAAGTTTATTACCTTGTGCCCGCCACTTAAAGCAGCGTACGCCCAATTTTTGGGAAGGGACGCTCGTTAACTAGTTGGCAAGGCAAAAATAGAGTTGATGGAGCTGTACTAACGCCATTGAGGCTAAGAGATAGAGCCAACGAGGCTGCAATAAAACCGTTGAGGTTGATAGAGCCGATGAGGCAGAGCGATAGAGCCGCTAAGGCTGTAATAATATCATTGAGGCTGATAGAGCTGCTGGGGCTGAAACGAAACCGTTGAGGTTGATAGAGCCGATGAGGCAGAGCGATAGAGCCGCTAAGGCTGTAATAATTCTGCTGAGGTCATAATGATGCCGCTGGGGTAGAGGGATAGAGCCACTAATGTTGATAGCCATTAAGGCTGATAGCCACTAAGGCTGCTAGAGCCGATGAGGCTGCAATAAAGCCGTTGAGGCTGATAGAGCCGATGAGGCTGAAACAAAACCGTTGAGAGCCTTTTGAACCTCGAAGGGTGACATGAGAGTCACTGTGATGGGACTATGCTCGGGAGTCTTTAACCCCGGAGGGTGACCTGAGGGTACTTGGACCATGCTCAGGTTCCTTTTGAACCCCGAAGGGTGACCCGAGAGTCGCTGTGATGGGACCATGCTCGGGAGCCTTTAACCCCGGAGGATGACCTGAGGGTGCTTGGACCACGCTCAGGTTTCTTTTGAACCCCGAAGGGTGATCCGAGAGTCGCTGTGATGGAACCATGCTCGGGAGCCTTTAACCTCGAAGGGTGACCTGAGAGTGCTTGGATCAGGCTCAGGTTCCTTTGAACCTCGGGGGGTGACCCGAGAGTTACCGTAATGGGACCATGCTCGGGAGCCTTTATTGATGGGGCCAAAATAAAACTTATAACTTAAGTGCTATCATTTGCTGATGTGATCATAGAACTTAAGTAATTCAGGATGAAAATGTGACGTGAAGAATTTATAAATAGATCGACTTGAGTTTTTCCTTCAGTGTAGCATTCGAACGTTGAGAAAAGTATATATATATATATATATTTAAATGATTGAAGCATATAATAAAACAATACTTTTTCTCAAAATGCTTACGGTTACTACCTTAAAGATACCCACGGATCCTACCTAACCACCAACTCAACTTCCTCATGCTCATTAATTTGTCCAGCTCCAGTATCCCTGTAAAAGATCGTTTCATTTTCAAGTCACCTAAGTTACTCCCTTGAATATAAAGTCGGGCAACCATCGCTCACCAATTTGCTGCTTGCTTGGCAAAGTTGATGATGATAAGCTTCCTCCACCCGCCCTGCATTCACTGGCACATGCTTGCACGTACGTTTCGTACATGATGGGTGATCGAGAGATTTTGAGGGAAGATGTTTTCAAAAAAAAAAAACAAAACAAAATGGAGACAAGTAGGCAACGATGCTTCCGAGGAAAGATGTTTCCAAGGAGCCCATGCATGCTTCTGAATGACCTTGCAATAACCTTATAAATAAAAACCTGCAGTTTATGGTCATATCCTTTGTGGTAATGATAGAATAGGGAAGGCACACTATAAGAAATACTGAAATAGCGACGCAATTTTAGCGACGCAATATGAGTCGCTAAATTGCGACCACTTTGCGACGCTTCTGTGACAACAAAATATTGCGACGCATTAGCGACTCATTAGCGACTCAAGTAACCAAAAAAATTTAAAAAAAATTAAATTTTTAATATTGCGACGCAATATTTGCGTCGCAATATTTTTAAATTAATTTTTTTTATTAAAAATAAATATCTATAAAAATATTGCGACGCAATATATGCGTCGCAATATTTTTAACAGAAATAAAAATTTTAAATAGCGACGCATTAGCGACGCAATTAAATAGATAATTAGAAAAATTATTTTTTATTTAGCGACGCACCAATTGCGTCGCAAATAATTTAAATGAAATTAGATTTTAATAAAATTTAAATATCGGAAAAAATATTGCGACGCAACACAGCGCGTCGCAATGTTTTTAAAAGAATTAAATTTTATAAAATTTAAATATCAAAAAAAAAATATTGCGACG
Organism: Calamus simplicifolius; assembly: GCA_900491605.1. NCBI lineage: Eukaryota > Viridiplantae > Streptophyta > Magnoliopsida > Arecales > Arecaceae > Calamus > Calamus simplicifolius. The sequence goes on from UESW01005107.1 coordinate 334,513, forward strand.
CATTAGCGACTCAATTAACTAGAAAATCAAAAAAATTAATATTTTAATATTGCGACGCCAATTATGCGTCGCAATATTTTTAAATTATTTTTTTTATGAAATATAAATATCAATAAAAATATTGCGACGCAATATATGCGTCGCAATGGTTTTAACAGAAATAAATTTTTTAAATAGCGACGCATTAGCGACGCAATTAAATAGATAATTAGAAAAATTACTTTTAATGTAGCGACGCACCAATTGCGTCGCAAATATTTTAAATGAAATTAAATTTTAATAAAATTTAAATATCGGAAAAAAAATTGCGACGCAACAGTGCGTCGCGATAATTTTAAAAGAATTAAATTTTATAAAATTTAAATATCGGAAAAAATATTGCGACGCATTAGCGACTCAATTAACCAGAAAATCAAAAAAAAATCATATTTTAATTGCGACGCATTAGCGACTCAATTAACCATAAAATCAAAAAAAATATTGCGACTCAAAACAGTGCGTCGCAATGTTTTTAAAAGAATTAAATTTTATAAATTTAAATATCGAAAAAAAAATATTGCAACGCATTAGCGACTCAATTACCCAAAAATTAAAAAAATTAAAATTTAATATTGCGACGCCAATATTGCGTCGCAATAATTTTAAATTAAATTTTAATAAAATTTAAATATCGGAAAAAAATTATTGCGATGCAACACATTGCGTCGCAATGTTTTTAAAAAAATTTAGAGAAATAAAATTTAAATATCGGAAAAAAATATTGCGACGCATTAGCGACTCAATTAACCAGAAAATCAAAAAAAATTAATATTTTAATATTGCGACGCCAATAATGCGTCGCAATATTTTTAAATTAAATTTTAATAAAATTTAAATATCGGGAAAAAAATTGCGACGTATAACATTGCATCGCAATGTTTTTAAAAAAATTTAGAGAAATTATTTTAAAAATAG